>CALSCE010009645.1:1329838-1447074 GCA_943593645.1 Bovichtus variegatus | reverse complement strand
TCATACTCTCTGTACTTTTAGCGCCTTGCTTTATCTCTTATTCCCAACCCTCGCTGTCTGGAGCTCTCCTTTTCATGTTTTCACATTCTCTGATAACATACCTGAAAAAATGTGATTTTCTATTCCACATGCCCTGCTCCAGGGTCACGTGTGTATCCTTTACTTGCCTGATTAGTTTTGTGCCAAAGATATTTCATTCCATTTTCTCCCTTTCTACCCAGCTACAGAGCCACCCCGCTCACACACCCCCTTTCCTGCATCCCGCCCCCTTCCTTACTGCTTAGGGCCTGGCAAAAACCCTCACTCCCCTGTCTCCCAGCCTCCGCCCCCCTTATACTCCTACCAGCCCGGCGCACGGAGGACGGAGAGGAAGAAAGAGAAAAAGAAGGAGCTCCATTTGTCTGTCATAGATTACAGGCTGCCACTTAGCACTGACCATGTACGCCTACCATCCATAGGGAGCCGCTTTCACACGCCAAAGAAATGTGGACGTCTGCAAGAAGTATGCAGCTGCAAGCTATAGCAGATGGCTGTTCTGAATTGTATCTGTCTGTTAGAGAAACCTTTTAGGCAGTAATGGGGACTGGTGAGGGTGACTATTAATGTTTGGATTACTTCGTTTTGTGAGTGCTGGCCAGCATGTGGTGTTTGCAGTGTAATTCAGAGAAGACCCAATCGCTGCTGGAACTGGAGCTGAATGGCTGGTAAGAGTAACAGGAGAGGGTAAAAAGTGTGTGTGTGTGTGTGTCTGTGTGTCTGTGTCTG
Organism: Bovichtus variegatus; assembly: GCA_943593645.1. Lineage (NCBI taxonomy): Eukaryota > Metazoa > Chordata > Actinopteri > Perciformes > Bovichtidae > Bovichtus > Bovichtus variegatus. The sequence goes on along the minus strand of CALSCE010009645.1, from coordinate 1,446,309 downwards.
TGTGTGTGTGTGTGTGTGTGTGTGTGTGTGCGTGCGTGTGTGTGTGTCTGTCATTGGATGAGGTTACACCAGGCTGCTAGAGCTCATAAAGCTTTGTTTAATAAACACCAGCGAGACTGTGTACGTATGTGTATTTGCGAAAAAGAGCTTGGATAACATGCTGCGTTAACCTGCTTCTTTTGTGCTTCCACATAATCCACGCTGAGAAGATGACAGGAGTAACGTGAAGCTTTAAAGCTAAGTCACGAAGATCATGAATTTTAAAGTGGGGTCTGCCATTTCAATTTTGACTCCCTCACAGTGGAAAACCGATCATATCACCTCTCTGAGTCACCGTGTGAGTGTGCTGTCGTGGTGTGTTTAGTCTTACTGTACAGAATCCATCTGTGAGTTGGATCAAACCCCCCACTACCCCCCACCCACCCTGCTCGACTGAAGGACATTCCTGTGGTGTGTCGTGGCTCTCCCGCTTGCTGGCTGTGACTGTGTGCTTTTTCATTACTGGTTCTTCAAGGGCAGGTGCTGAGTGTAGTGATAGTTTAATTATTCATTACTGAGAGATAATGAGAGTCGCACTGTTGTTGTTGCTGTTGTATGAGTCTTGACAGGAGGGAGGAGGAGGGACGCCTTGATTCAGACAGAATGAGGCCCGGCTGTGAACAGGGGAATAGTAATGATTTCTGATTGCTTTAACTAGCAAGTATGTGGATGGCAAAACACCAAACCACTCATCACACGTGCAGTGGAGAACCTTGTTTTAATTTGCTGCATCTGTGCCGTTCAAATAAAGCTTTTATTTCAAGTCACCGTGATAAATTACACCAATCAATAATCAGCGGGCTTCGTGTAGTATAGTAAGTGTAGTGTCTGTCACTTTTTCATCACAATGTTATGACTGCTAATTATTCTCAATACGCTGTGATTAGAGTTCTCAAGGAAAACTAAAACAGCTTAATCCCTTTTGTGCTTGCACATTACTTTGCTTTTTAAAGTGTAAGAGTCGGGGGGAAAGGTTATACATTTTACATGCAGATTGAAGCCATTCTGTAGTCAACTGTACATGTACATTCAAGTACAGTCAAGACTGTTAGTTTCTGGTCGGATTAGACGCCAGATGACAGCTGATTTGTAGAGCCAAGATCCTAAAGCTCTCAAACCGCAGTATACAACTTACAGTAGTTTTCAGCCACGAGTCTTGCGAGGCTCCAGTCGACTGTATACCGTCTGCTGCAAACTCTCAAGAGTGAAACTGTCAGTCTGCTGGCGAGCGCAGCTCTCAAGTTTGCAGCTGGGTTGTACTATAAATCCCCAACCTGCTCCTCGTTGTCTAGTTATAGCCGTTGCAAAATCATCCATTAGTATGGTTATTGGTGCTGAAATGACTGATATACCTGAGTGTTTACTGGCAGGTTTATATTTTAATGCTGGACTTCATTAACATGTTACTGTGTGGTCTCCTAACCTTTTTACCTGCAACATCTATTTCCCCACATCTGTGTTGTGAGCTCTGGTGCGTGCATCTGTATTTATGAGCTCTCTGAGTTGCTATGAAGAGAAAGGGGGGGGAACATCTGCTTTTGTTGTGTCCGCAGCACAGGTTGTCAGTGCATGTGGAGAAGCGTCTAATTTGATTTGAAAGGCTTAGTTCACTGTATGTTTACATACACGCATAAAAACAGCTTTGGCACTTAAAGGCACGACATCTGATAGCGTGTTGAAATGTGTTGCATTAGTTCTAACTTAAACCCCCTTGTGAAGGAATCCGATTTCCATCACCGTCTGAGCAGAAAAAATAATATTAGACTTCCTTACCAACCATGTTGGTAATATCTTATTGCCAAAATAAGATATATGTTTTCATCCAGCAACACTACTTTCTAATATAGTCCTACATGAGGTCATTTAACCTATTTTAGGTCTTTTTTTTTTTTAACAACATGCTCACTCTTTAAGTTTAATTGGTATTTGTGGCCAATATATGTTTCCGGAAGAAATGTTGCTGAAATCATGTTATGTGTATATGTTCATGTTATGTGAATAACAGCTGAAACACTTGAAAAAAGCAACTAGATTTTGCGTTTACATCGATGTTTCTGAAATCAGATTGAGATTATTGCCAAAAGTGAGTAAGGAGTAATTAAGTTTACTTGTATAGCCCCTTTCAAGGGCACAAGTTCACAAGTGCTTCACAATAAAATAAAAAATAAAATGAAGGCAACATACATAAAGAAACAGACTAAAGAATAGAAAAACAACATAGAGTAGAAATCAATCAAGAATCACACAAAGGCAAGTCTAAACAGATGGGTACTCAGATTACTGTTGTGCCTGTAAACACATTGCATGTGGAAAGATTGTTTCATAAATATCTGGGATAATGCTCATTTCAATGGCTTTTAAGTTCACAATTCAATTACGCTTTCTTATACCGAAAAGAGCATCTCACAACACAAATTAGAAATTGATTGGAAAGGCATGTGAGCACAAAGCGGTTGGTAGACTTCTCCGTCTTCTCTGTGACTTGGTCTGGGAGTCATGTTAGTTCCACACTGCAGCTCTCTCTTCCTCTGTAGTTCCAGCCTGCACTTCATTAGCCTTCTTCTATTCCCAGAACTCCTGTAGATGTGACTCTTCTTTTCCGGGATGCAGGAATGTTTCTCCCTCAGGTCCGACTGATGGAACAGGGTTGAGGCCTGGGCAGGGGCCTGAGACTGTTTGTTCAGGAAGTGTTGAGAGGGAAGGAGGAGAGAGCGAGAGGGATGGTTGACCCCCCCACACCTCAATCCACCCCCAACATCCCTGGATCCCATGGCTGAAAATCACTGCCAGCTGAGCTGACATGCTTATCCATGCCTACATCAGAACTAACGGGGGCTCCTGGTGGATAAAGAGCCAGACTGAGCGACAGACACTGTTGAGCAGTTGTTGCTTATGTTGTGAGATCATATTTCAATGAGGGTGCATTCACTATCAGGAAGTAGTCCTGGGAGAAACATCCTCGCTTCATCCTCCACCTCTCAACACTAATTCCACAATCCTCGTACATTATGGATAAAACATGTTAATGTAAACCATAATATGTCGGAACCATGTGGAGTCACTTCTGTCTCTCCTCTGGAAAAACTCTAAACTCTCTTCCCTTTTTTTCCCGCCATCATGAGCAACTGACCTCACTCCGTGTAGTATTCAATGACCTCAGAGCTAAAAGTACTGCAACACTTATTCCTGCTCTCTTTTCTCTGTACACCCACAATCACACACAGTCTGGATACTTGGACGGTAGAAAGTGGGGCAGAAAGAACAAAATGGAAAGATGCTGGCTCCAGGTTCCTTTGGGGAAAGGCAAAGCCAGAACTGCAGCTATAGTTTTGACTTTGTGCCTTGAATGACTTTAGAGGTGACAGAGTGAGAGAGCAAACCCCAGATGAGCACTGTAGTAGCTCTAAAAAGCACATTGTAGTTTTTTGTGTTTTTCAATTATTTAATGTAGACTCAATTCTCACTCGCAGTCACATTGTCATATTACGTAAATTACAATTTATATTCGTAAATAATTACACAATTAGGCAAAACAATAAAAAGGCAATTACGCCCAACTAAATAGCCCAGCAGAAAACAATACAACAAAACATAGCATAATGAAGCTAAGAGCCTCCAGCCATGCTAGCAGTTCATCGAGGACACAGCAATGCTTTGAGCTCAAGGCTAATAGCAGCACACTAAGAGACTCGCAATGACAAATAACATGCTGATGTTAAGCCGGTATAATTTTTACCATCTTAGTTTAGCATGTTAGCATGCTAACATTTGCTAATTAGCACTAAAAACAAAGTACAGCTGATGGGAATGTCATTCGTTTTGTAGTTACCATAAACCAAAAATATTGGACAAATTGACCTGGTTGTGGCACTAGATGAAAAGTCTGGGAATCCTCAAAGTTATTACAATTCATACTGAGAGGAGCATCATTATGTGCACCAAATGTCAAGGCAAGCCATCCAGTAGTTGTTGAGACATTTTCCACATAATCAGCATACCGATTTATATATTTTTATATTTTTGCCTTAAGTTCCTTGAACATTTTTTTGATTTGCAACGTGTGCTACACATTTTCAATAACTCTCGGTTCCATAGATTTGCTCCTTAAGCTGAAATACAATTATTTTGTACTTGTCCAATCCTCTTAAGTCATACTGGCTTCCTTCATGTTAATATAAATGTACTGCTGTACCCAAAAGCTTCCTTTCATCATCACTTTATCCAGGTCAGTAATCAAACTTCTAATGAAACCAGAAATTATCACCAGCTGTACTCTGGTGCTGTGACAGCTCGCAAGGTGTGACTTTTAACTCCAGGGATTGCAGCGTCACAGTTTGCCGCGACAGATGGTTGGGGAGATTCGTCTCATTGGCGATTATGCAATAAAGTATGATTTTCACTTTGCAGTGCAAGGTTTTATGTTGGTCCATCAATATAAAGGCGATCTCTGTTTGGCACTGTTGATGTGTTCTGGCTCACACTTCATTGTGTGTACCTATAGCCCCGAGGGAGTCAGTTAGCATTTACTTACCGTGAAGTTTTACTGTGTCACTGTGGCCTTGGCTGACCCTGAATGGGTCAGAAGAGAAGGAGGTCACTTAATTCACAGAATTCACTTTGCTGCAGCATTAGGTGGAAGTGAACACTTGTGCTACTTAAGGTCATGATAATATTTCACCATTTGAGCTGTTCAGACTAAATTTTTTTTTTTCTTTTTATTCTTCCTTAAAAATAATTGGTTGTAGTTTGACAGCCACAGGAGTAAACATGTTTTTAATATTTCACACACACACAAAAAAAAAAGTGCCTTCTTTGAAAAAAGTTTTTTTTAGCAAAGTGGCTACAATTGTATGAGTTGTAATCACTTAAAGTAAGCTTTGGATTCATATTTACCTTTTTATTACATTGCACTTTCTCTGTTAGACAAGAATCAGCCGGCAGAAAGGGATGTTGTAGGTTGTGAATTAGATTCAAATTTACAAAATGATAAGTATACATTGTTGCAGACTGAGGCTGGCAACGTGCCCGAGCCAGAATCTTTTATTCGAGGCTTAAAGTAATCTTAGGCTATTGTGAACCATGATCATGACCATCTTTTGCAAACATTTTGTTGGAGTGCTGTGCTGAGTAGGGTTACAAATCAGTAAATCTGTTTTCAGTTTTAGTAATGTAGTCACAAAAAGTATTTACAAATACATCTGCTATTTGAACTTTTGACCATATTCCGTTCCACATCTTCCCTTTGGTCGATGTTGGCTGGCAAGCTGCTGTTGCTGAATGTTGATTTCGGGCTGTCTAATGAAGGAAGTGGATTGTGTACACAGTATGGGTGTGTCGAGTCACAGTTCAAACACATTAGGCTGCCAGCGAACACTGAATGCACTGAATAAATGTAAGTTACTGTAATGTTAGTTACTGAGCAGATGGGAACCACATACACCCGCATTTTCGAAGGGACAGCTAAAGTTGTATTTGCTCTGTCAGTCTACTCTAAACTGGACTTTGTAACATGTATTGGAACAGTGCGGCGTCGCTCCGGCAAACATGATGTAACTCTCGTCGGTCACTGATTGGCCCTTAAAGTGGCATAAACTTTAGTTTCCTGGAGGAGCCTGTGTACTCTGGACTTCACTTGACTGAAAGAATGGTGGACAAGATATGGAGAAAGAGTTGGCAATTTATAGAAAATAGACGGTCTTTTCGCAATAAGCCGTCTTGTAATTCCGCAGAATGTAAGAGTGAGTGAGTATCCTCCTTGTTTTTTTTCCTTATTTGTGTAAGAGGTAATCCCACACGGATGACTGGATGTGTTTAATATTTGGAGAGTGTTTACGTGGCATTTGAATTTTGTGACTGTAGCACAGCCAAATCTATGGCAGGCTCTCATATTTTCAAGAGCAATTATAACCGATATGCGTACCAGCATTAGGCAGGTCAAAGTTGAGTGAAATGTGGGTTTTACTGTATATCATAAAGTTGTAGAATCAGCACTCATTTGCACACACTCTTCAGTTCACTTCTGTAATGCTATATGTGCTTGTATATTCCATAACAGAGACTGGAGTACTCCTTTTAAGACTTTCTTTTATTCAAGCTTAAGCCATAAATCCCTGAAGTTAAACTACACTGTCATTTAATAACATGGATCAGGAAGACAGCTGCGACTAACCTGATAATACTTCTATCAAATTCTGACTCAAAAGGTGAATTCTCATTGTCTAATCTTCGTAGCAAGAGGATGAAATCTCTAACCATGCCTTTGCTTTCTCATTGCAGTGTGGAAGGGGATGGACGGCCCAATGAGAGTGGCTCTTCCCTGGATGGTGGAGCCAGCTATGGCCAGGGCCCGGTGACTCACGGCTCAGCCATAAGCCCTGACCGATTTGACAGCCCGCTTTACAGCCACGGCGTCCAGCCTGGTCCTCAAAGACCCCGTCGAGCCAAGCTCCAGCACTCGCAGTCCATCCTCCGTAAACAGGCGGAGGAGGAGGCCATCAAGCGGTCCCGCTCGCTCTCTGAGAGCTATGAGCTCTCCGCTGACCTCCAGGACAAACAGGTATTCCAAAGTTGCACAACGTTTCTTCACAAGAGAGATTAAAAGTGTAATGAGCAATGTCTCTTCAAAAATGATCAATAGTGTGTGGGTTAATCAGTGAGATTATTGGTAGATTGTCACTGAGGCAGTGGCAACTGGGAGAAGCACACTATCAGTAACCTCCAGCAGGATGACTTTGTAACCATGTAATAATGTAATCCTCGCTTTCTCTAGGTGGAGATGCTGGAGCGTAAATATGGCGGACGATTCATAACTCGGCATGCGGCCCGCACCATCCAGACAGCCTTCCGCCAGTATCAGATGAACAAGAACTTTGAACGTCTCAGGAGCTCTATGTCTGAGAACCGCATGTCCAGACGCATTGTTCTCTCCAACATGAGGATGCAGCTCTCATTTGAGGGCCCTGAGAAAGTGCACAGCTCTTACTTTGAAGGGAGGCAGGTGTCCATGACGGAGGATGGCACCCCGCTGACCATGGTGCAGTCTGAATGTGGAGAGATAGACGTACACCAGCAGGCTAACATGGCTTCTCACCCAGCCCCACAGGGTGACCTGACAGATGCCATCACGGAGCTGGAGGACGCCTTTTCTAGGCAGGTCAAATCTCTGGCTGAGTCGATAGATGATGCACTGAACTGTCGCAGCCTTCAGGGGGATGAGGGTCCTGACCCAGAGGCCATGGGCTGCACTAACGTGGAGAGGGAAGCGCCCTATCAGGTGAAGCCCCACCGCAGGGCAGCTGGACGAATGCATGACGAAACGTTGGCATCCTACAGCGATGTTACTCTGTTCATCGATGAGGAGGACATGTCCCCATCTATTGCTCGGTCGAGGTCAGGGGACCAGCCCTCCAGCACAGAATCAGACGTGCGGTTGCGGTCAGTCAACTCCTCCCAGGACTACTGGCCTATTGACCCCAAAGATGAGGGTCGTGACACAGACACGAGCTGCCGCAGCACTCCTTCTCTAGAGTGCCAAGAGCAGCGTCTTAGAATGGACCATCTTCCTTTGTTGACCATTGAACCTCCTAGTGACAGCTCTGCAGAGCTCAGTGATCGGTCCGACCGTGGCTCTGTCAAACGGCCGCCTGTGTATGAACCGCACGGCCACATTGTAACGTCATCCCAGGCGAGCCCGAAACACATTTCCCATGGACCCCCACCACGAGCTTCCTCCCGTGACGACGACGCACCTCTGCGCCACCGCCACCGCCAGCTGGAAAGCCACTTAGCCATCAATGGCTCAGCCAACCGACAGAGCAAGTCCGAATCTGACTTCTCCGACGGGGACAACGACAGCATCAATAGCACATCCAACTCTAACGACACCATCAACTGCAGCTCCGAGTCCTCGTCGCGAGACAGCCTACGAGAGCAGACGCTCAGCAAGCAGACTTACCATAAAGAGACTCGCAACAGCTGGGACTCGCCCATCTTCAGTAATGATGTTATTCGCAAGAGACACTACCGCATCGGTCTGAATCTCTTCAACAAGTAGGTACTCAGCTCTGGTGGAGCAGGCGCTTGATCGGTGTTTGCAGTGATTAAGGGCCTAGCAAATAGAGGTCATGTTCGAGAAGCCTCTTGGCAAATAATTCAGTTACTGTGTGTTGCACTATAAACTGTAATTAGCTGTATTAAAGTAGCAAATACAAAGATATTTTGAAAGATATTTGCATGGAAGAAGAAATTAAGAAAACGATTGAATTTGTCTGTCGTATATGATCACAGTGTAGCAAAACATGTTTGATTCTTTTAATATAGATTAATATAGCTTAAAGAGGCATTTCTAGTTGGTGAGAGAATCGAACATGCCTAAAGAATACTTTTATACAAACTGCAGAAGACACCTCAAAAGGTTGCCTCTATGTATTTTCTCAGAACTAAGATTACAGAATTAGCAGAATCTTCACCCCAGTTTTTAAATGTACCTGCATCTAAATGTTCGATTTATCAGGAAGCCAGAAAAGGGCATCCAGTACCTGACTGAGAGGGGATTCATCCCTGACACACCGGTTGGTGTTGCTCACTTCCTGCTGCAGAGGAAGGGGCTGAGTAGGCAGATGATTGGGGAATTTCTCGGCAATCGACAGAAACAGTTTAACAGAGATGTCTTGGAGTAAGTATGACCCCCCCCCCCCCCCCCCCCACCCTCCGTATGATTAGATAAAAGCGAGCAAAGGAAAGATCACAATATCTTAAATGAAGATTTGTGTAAATATACTAAGGTCCAGGATCCTTGTCCACATGCACGCTCTGAAATACTGTACACTAAAGTTATTAACAACAAAGACACTACGTACTAAAACATCACGGCCATTGCTATAGATAATTTAAGAAAATATAAGTGACAAACATGGCACAAAAAGTCCTTTAAAGCCAATTTCTTATGATCCTTGCAGGTGATTAGAATTACTCATGCTACAAATATGACCAGAAATCCCTTTCAGCGTCCTCTTTAATAACCACTGAAATATACGATAGAATCATAGTCACCTAAGCCCTGTGAGATATACAAGAATTAATGATGAATTGAAAACTGATGTATTCTATGTTTGTGCTAATTTTTCTGTCTGTCTTGATCCGTTCCGTTATGTTCCAGCTGTGTGGTAGATGAAATGGACTTCCAGAGCATGGAGCTGGACGAGGCTCTAAGGAAATTTCAGAACCATATCCGTGTTCAGGGTGAGGCCCAGAAGGTGGAACGGCTCATTGAAGCCTTCAGGTTAGATCACGCAATGACGCATAGCAATTACACATATCGAAGACAGACCAATAATTGCAAAGAGAAAACGGAGGACACAAGCAATCATGTACCACTGATAATCGCACTGAATTATTGGAAGGACAGGACAAAAAAACAATGGTGCTGCGGTCATATTTACACATCCATAAAACACAATACGCCTGCGTCACAAAGACACAGCATGTCATGATGCTTCGTGAGCATAATACTCGAAGCATTTTATATAGACTTTTGTAGATTTTTGAAAAGACATTGCCTCTGGGTTTCTTCACAGATGTGTTGTCTTGATAATTATTGGTACATGAAGATAATGTATATATGGATATTCTCACTGTGTATGTATGTGTTTTGTAATCTGAGTTTGGATGTAACTTCAGATGGTGATATTGCTCTCCTGTCTCCTATTCTCCAGCCAGCGCTACTGCATCTGTAACCCCACTGTGGTGCGGCAGTTCAGGAACCCTGACACCATCTTCATCCTTGCATTCGCCATCATCCTCCTCAATACTGACATGTACAGCCCCAACGTCAAGCCCGAGAGGAAGATGAAGCTGGAGGACTTCATCAAGAATTTAAGAGGTGACAAAAACTAATGAGAGCAAAAATATATTTACTGATATTTAAAAAAATGCGCTACGTGCAAGACGCACCCAAGGACATGGACTAGTTGTATTCTTTTCTGTCCTCACTCTCCTTATCTGCGTTCCAGGCGTGGATGATGGGGAGGATATCCCACGGGAGACTCTGGTTGGCATCTATGAGAGAATCCGTAAGCGAGAGCTCAAGACCAACGAAGACCACGTCTCACAAGTGCAGAAGGTGGAGAAGCTCATTGTGGGAAAGAAACCAGTAAGTACTGTTTATCTACTCTACTAAGCATAATAAAAGATGCTATTATTTTCAAGGCGTTATTATTAGGGATTAGTCTTTAATCAGTACTCACAAAATTGCCTTGGCCTACAATGACTTTCTATAAATAAAAATGTCACTTTTCTCCTGATTTACTGACTCCCACATTTACAGTCATAGGAGGAACAAGGAGATTTAGAAAAAACGTCGGGTGCTGCTGTGTCAAAGGGGACACATGTCTGGGCTTAGACCTTCATGCTGGTGATTTTAACACACCAGAAGCCCTTGAGAGATGTCACCCAGTGCTGCAGTCTGATGAAAAATGGGTGCTTTCTGCCACCGTAACACATTATAGTTCTTACTTATAGCCTTAGAGAGAGAACCAGCGGCTTATTTGGCAGCGATAATTCTAATAATCCATTGATTCACAAATCATTAGTCAGTTTATTTTGTGTGAATACTGAACAAGAGTTATTATCAAATTTAGTTCTGCCTGTGCTCCAGCCCCTCAGGAGCAGCAGGAGCATCATTTCTGCATTATTCTGCAGGCAATGATGTCTCTTTCACGTGTGAAGGTTAAAAGTGTGATCTAACCTATGCAGCGTCAGGGAGAGGCGTACCTTGCAGGGAGGACTTTGTTTCAGTTGGTTTCCAGTGGGATGGAATCTCTTCTGCTCTGCTAGTAATAATTGCACATATTGAAAAATTATCCCATGTCACTAATTAGCTGCAAAATTAAAAGCTCTGGAGGACACTCTGTAAAACACTTAAACATTAAAACCACATTGGAATTCCTCTCCATAATAATCAGGTCCACTTGTGCTGCTCAGAGTGAGCTTCTAGGGGAGGATCTGTTTTCATTCCAACATCATTACAGACTCTCTCTCGAGTCTGGCAGCAGAGAACGACCGCCACCCTTTATACAGAACCCAAGAGGTGCATGCATCTTCATGGCCACTTTAATACGCTATAGATGAACACTCTGCAAGGGCAAATCTTTATATGGGCTCATTAATAAGCAAGAGAAATTCCAGTTTCATGTCATCAGAGGCAATAGTGTTAAAAATCCTAAAATAACAGCTTCATATAACATCTTCTTTGTTTTCTCTTTTTAGATTGGATCTCTCCACCACGGCCTGGGATGTGTAAGTAGGCTCAATATCTATAAATCATACTGTATTTGGTCATTTTTCATTCATTATTTCACTGTCTGTGCACAGCTTCCTGTCTCTGTCCCTGGACATTGCAGTTAATGCACATCATACAGGTAGTTTTAGAGTCAGATTACAGAAACTTTCGCCCCCTGCAGCATCTCATCTGTCACTGCTGCCCTCTAGAGACAGAATCGACATCATAAATTCTTGGTTGGCATTGAGCTGCAGTGTTTACAGATTCTGTGCTCAGCAGTGCACCACTGCTGGGTGCATGCCGCCACATGCCTCTCAGTCACAGAATATACTGTAAATCCCCCATTTGTATGGAGAAAAAAACAGAAAGTCATCTGTTATTGCTCACATAATAAATGATATGCAGTAACACATTATCCTGGATGTAGCCTGTGTTCTATTACAAGTCAACAGTTTGCCCTCAAGTCTTGATCCTAATAGGTCAAAGGATTGTTTAAAGGATAAGCCCAGAGATATTCTATATTTTTGTTATTGTCAACAAATTATTTCCAATGAAACGACCAAAGGCGACAGTGTGTTAGGCTGTGTCTCAATACTCTCTGACTTCCCTACCCTACAAAAGGTTCTGAGCCCCAAGTTCATTCCTTTCCAATATACACATAAACCTTAAACAACGTATATATACTTTTTTTTTTTAATACCTTACATTTTAAAAGAAGTCTAATTAATTGATTAAAATAAACTGGGCTCTGTAGTTTTCCGTTAACATTACTCAATCAGGAAATTGTGCATTTGTTTAGGCGGATTTTCAGCTGCAAGACGGTAAATGTCAAAGTAAATGACAGTCCTCATAATTCATAGTAATCATTGCAATATGTCTTTGTCTTATCTAGCAATGCATTTGTCCTTTTTGAGTATTGGACTGTTTTTTTCAGACAAAACAAGCTATTTAAAGACTCAATTAAATAATCAGCGGATTAATCAACTGTAAAAGATTGTTTGCAGTATATACCACATCACTGTGAATGTGCAAACGTTTTCTTTCAATTCTGCTCCGAGGAAGAGGTGACTTATGTCCCTTTTATTATGTTTTGGACTGAGGCCCTAATGGTATTGGTGCTCTTTTTATCTGCCTTGTAGGTGCTGTCACTGCCCCATCGCCGGCTGGTGTGTTACTGCCGGCTGTTTGAAGTGCCAGATCCCAACAAGCTCCAGAAGCTGGGCCTGCATCAGCGGGAGATCTTCCTGTTCAATGACCTCCTAGTGGTAAAAGCCCTCGCCTGTCCTGTCCTTTCTCCTCCTCTCTTTTATCTTCTCTCTTCTCTCTTTAGACCAACCCTTAAAACATTCTCTTTGCATGATTCAAGGTAACCAAGATCTTCCAGAAAAAGAAGAACTCGGTGACATACAGCTTCAGACAGTCCTTCTCTCTATATGGGATGCAAGTCATGCTGTTTGAAAATCAGTGTAAGTGGCATTTCTTTTTATTCTGTTTTCATCCCTGTGGCGTGTTAGCTGCCAGTGTTTACATCACAGGGCTCGGTTCAGCACAGTAACGCATCCCAGAAAAGGGAGGTCAAACCAATGGGTTGTGGCAATGTTTATACTCAACAAACTTCAGACAGAATCACCCAATGGGTTTTAACTTGGTTTTGAGCAATGGCCCATGTGTAAATGTCTCTCCCTCTCTCTGCCGTTGCCCCAGATTACCCAAATGGAATCAGACTTACATCAGCGATACCAGGTGCGGACATCAAAGTCCTCATCAACTTCAACGCGCCCAACCCCCAAGACCGCAAGAAGTTCACTGACGACCTACGAGAGTCCATTGCCGAGGTCCAGGAAATGGAGAAATACAGAATAGAGTGTGAGTTGCCTTTTTCCCTCTCCCATCCCCCCCTGTTACTCTGTCAAGCTCAGGCGGTGTAAAGTAGAAACAGGGCATGGTCCTCATTACTCAACGACGGCACTTTACGAGGGAGAATGTTTACAGAGTTCACCGGATGGCTCACGGAAAGGAGAGCTGTTGTTTTTCTGGACATTGAAAAAGCAATTCTGTCATGGCACACAAGAACAGGATGTTAGAAATGATGTAGATCAATAGTGGACGTTCATGAGTTTCAGACAGCTAAAGGTGGCTGAATACATTACAGGGAAGTTATAAAGTCATTCCCTGGCCAGAGTGAGACGTAAAACCACTGCCACTTACCTCAGTCTTTCCTTGGCTCCTTTCCGCAGCTGAGCTGGAGAAGCAGAAGGGGGTGGTGAGGCCCAGCATGTCGCAGAGCTCCGGTCTGAAGAAGGAAGCTGGCAACGGGAACATGAACCGTGCAAGTCTGGATGACACCTACGCCATGGGTGAGGGCCTGAAGAGGAGCGCCCTCAGCAGCTCCCTGCGAGACCTCTCCGAAGCAGGTACAGCCAAAACGTCTCTGTTTTTACCAGCCGGTACTTTAATGGAAGAGTACTCTCCTTCCCATTCACCTCTCTATGATGAAATCAAGGGGATAAAAATAGCAAAATGTTGTTTCACGGCACCATACGTTGATTTAAAAGTTCTCCCCTTTAAATCCACTATATAACTCACTCATGATTGGAGAGTTGGGTCTGAACGGTGTGTCCTTCAATGTTTAACCTCAGAATACTTTTGTTTTAGAGCCTTTTTTTTTTGCAATTCAAAGACTGAATACAGACCTAATTGAGAAAAAGTTCATTGTTTAGAAATGCAGTTTTTAAAGATTTGTCTTCTCAGTGATGAATGAAATTGACGGGCAGTTCTCACCCCTGATCATCTGGATGGGTTTATTTCCATTCATGTTTTAATCGTCACCTTTTTTTAACCCTGCACTTTTGCACTACGTTTGTTTTATTCAAAGACATTTCATGATGATCTTATGTTGTGTTTTATTCAAGCATTATTTGCCATTTCCTCTCACGTATATTTGTGAGCCAAACAAATCGGTGCTGGTGTGCACCGTTCTTAAGCAGCAACAAGATCAAGATTTAGTTTCAGTCTTGGCGTTAACAGTCATTTCACACCCATGAATATCAGTGTTTAGCACAGTCGCTCTGTCTCTGAAGCAAGAATGCATTTCATTCATTACAGATAACAGCTATGTGAAGTTATCGGGTGATTAACTTGATAACAAAATGAAATCCAATCAGGGGTCTGCCTCACTGTTGGTAATACGAAACGCTTTGTTCTAATGATCCCTACCTCAATGGGAAATGATAGGTCAGTCAGTGAAGAAGTCCCTCCCGTCTCCTGTGTTTTTCGATGCAGGATGTGGCATGTTAGTGGGGTCATTTTTGTTAAGTGTTTTCTTTTTCCTTTCCTGCCATACTCCCATTTCATGTGTATTTACTGTGTTATTTCCATACACATCAGGTATTTTCCTGTTTATGTGTGATTATTGGTCATGTATCATTGGCTGAGTGTGCCTAACAACGGCAAAAGTGCTCTGTTCGCCCTCAGACCTGTATATGCCTGTACATCCCATGTGCAACAACCACTGTATTGCTTTTGATGTGTCTCCTCCTTCGTGACTGTCACTGAGACTGGCTTTTCACCAACCTTGACCAACCTTTTGAAAATCTACATCTTGTGACAACATAAACAAGTTGTCGATTTGTTTGTCAGAAAATCTGGAAAGACTTTTTTTTTTTCGCCATTAACCGTGTTCAAAGTGTTTTTTTCGAAATAGCCTCAAATCTTTCGATAAAACTTCACTGTGGACATTTTCTTGGTCTTTAGACTTGACGAGTCCATATTTGTTGCGATTTTATAGAAAAGCATTAAAAATTTTAAGTAGTTCGAAATGCGTTTTAAAACTTCAAATACTGCAATTTCAAATCAGCTTTCGCTTTCAGCCTGTTTGAAGATGTGACTTCACTATACAGTTAGCCACAGTACCACCTGTCACCCCACCACCCTGAACGCGCTTCCCCCTTCCCGCCCATATTTGGACCTTACTCACAGTCACAATCCACTGCACTGCCCCCTTCGGGACTGGTGGGCGGCCTAAACGTCTGTAGGAGTGCTGTCGATCTCTAATCTGTGGTATTGCATGTCTCGGGCAGGCAAGCGGGGGCGTCGCAGCAGTGCAGGATCACTAGACAGCAATATGGAAGTAAGTTGGAAGCAGCTGGTATCCAAGCTACTCTCTATGTGATGATGTGCACTGTGAAAACACACCCTTTATTTTTGGTCTTACACCTTCTTTGCTTCATAGACTCAGTCCATTTGTTTGGATCATTTATTTTTCTTCCTGGGATGCCTTATAACCTGCTTGCCTCAGTTAGTGTGCATGCATGGGTTGCCTGCCTCTGATCCTGCCCCTTTTTTAGGAAGCCAGAGATCTCCTGTTTTGGTCATGTTATATGACCAATATACACCTTATATTCAAACAAGCATGACTCTACTAATCCCTCCTCTGATCCCTCCCCTTGTCGCCTGTCTCTGTCTTTCATTCAATCACATCCAAGCGGTTTTCATTTGGTTCTTCTTCTCTGTGGCAGGGTGGTAGCTCTGTGAGACACTAGGAAACTGTACATCTCCTGCAGCCCCTCTCCCTGGCCGGGTCTTTCTTTTCCCCTTATCCTCAACTTCTCTTAAATGCTGTAAGGTTCAGGGAGGAACGTAGCCTTCATAGTCAGAGGTCTGCTGATGGGCTTCACACGGACTTATAAAGATGTGGATTTCATTCATTCATCTTTCCCTCATTTCATGTGTCCATGCGTTGGGTTGAAGTCTGGGACCCTGAAAATTTCATTCTGCTTTCAAAGACGTCCTGTGGTCTTTCTCCAGTCTTAGATGAAGCATGTCCCAAAGGAAAAGCTTGTTTTAGGAGCATTCATACCTGGATAGTGAGCAGTGTTGGACCCAGAAAAGGGAGGAAAAGTGTCCAGGCCTTTTGTGAAGTCTGCACACAAGAGCTTAGTTCCTCCTGCCTTCTGACTTCTAGTTGAATGCTAATGTGTGGATGCTGAGTTTGCCTGTCACATCCTCTGCATGTGGAAACTATAACAACAAGTTGCATGTGTGACTCTTTAAGGGGTTTGGCACACTGACTGCAATGAAGATGAAATGTTGTCTTTTCTACCCCTGTTAATGTCATTATTTATGCTCCTAATGGTATTTATGCAATTACTCTTGTTCCAGATTTACTGTTTCAAGCCAGTTAGCTCCTTCACAGCAGAGCTCCTTTGAAAATAGGCTCCCTTCATCTTGAAGCTGAAATATTTCTAGTGTTGCTGCTGCCTACCATGAAAACATTTTTAGTTTCTCATTTGCATGCCCTATAACATTTTGCTACTTGTTTATCTGAAAGCCTTGTAGCTGTAGTTTAGTAGCTGTTGTGCAGTAGCACTTGCACATTGTCTGACGGACATGCTGTTACCTTTTTTTCCTGCCTGCAGGGGTCCATCATTAGCAGTCCACACACACGCCGGAGAGCCACCACGCCACATGAGGGCGCACCACGCGGCCATCCCTCCATCCCTAACTCAGCATCGACTTCCATCCTTGGGTCGCTCTTTGGCAGCAAGCGGGGCAAACCGTCATCCCAGGGCCACTCCCCTTTCCCTGCACCTGGTCAACCCACTCTCATATCCCACAAGCCCCACCCGACCAACCTGCACCACACAGCACAGGTAGCACATACAGTGCAACTCCACGGTCACCATTCCCAGTACTGCCAAGTCCCACAGAACCCACCGCCTTACCACCACCACCACCACTACCACCCCCCTCCCCACACGCAGTACCACCAGCACCCGGGCTACGCCTCACATGCACAGCAACATCCCCATTCACAACACAGCCATTACAGCCAGCATTCTCACCACGCCTCACACACCCAGCATGCTCCTCACCACCACAGTCAGCAAGCGGGTTCGGCACCTGGCGGACCCAAACCTAAACACAGTGGCATCAGCACCGTAGTGTGATGCTCCTAACACAGAGAGGAGAAGCGAGGAGGGAACTCAATAAAGGAGGGACAATTGCTTACACCAAAGGGACTGACAGCATAACTCTATGGCCTGTCCACTGTGTTTTACTGCTGCTGTGATGGAAAGCGATCACACGCAGTCACCTTTTTCACCTCCAGGTCCAACTAATATGCAGGATGGAAATCGGACTCAAATGTTCCACCAGGGGCCTTTACAAGTTTGCCTGATCATGGGCTTGGCCCCGTCAGGGTTTTTCTTCGGGGGGGGGAGATGCTCTATGTTTTCCACACACACACGCACACACACACACCCGCCCAGCCGGCCGTGACGGCTGCAGAGAAAATGTGTTCTCTCACCAAGCCGCTCCCCACTGCTTCATTCCTTCAATAGCCTGTCTTACCTTCAAATAATCAGGAGGGAAGACGACCTGACACGAGAACATGGCTGACTGTTTTTCTCCGTCACAATGATGGCATCATTTCTTGTGCACAGCCTTTCGGAAGTCAACTTTCAACTCTTTGGTTTTCAGATCCTACCATCATATGAATGCAATTTGTCGTTGCCTCCCGTAGAGCTCATATGTAGTGAAGAACCTAGATATAATCCTTTCACACTAACTTAAATCAAAGGACAGGTAAACAACTGAGTCGACCGTCTCAGTCATTGTAGTTCTAGTGCTGTATTTACTGTAGATGACAGCTATATGTGTTGTCTCCTAGCTCTCATAAATAAATGTGCCAATTATTAATGCATAATCTATTTAGTCAAGACTTCATGTGCAGTATATTGTGCGTAAAGTAATTTGTAAGAT
This sequence comes from Bovichtus variegatus, assembly GCA_943593645.1. Lineage (NCBI taxonomy): Eukaryota > Metazoa > Chordata > Actinopteri > Perciformes > Bovichtidae > Bovichtus > Bovichtus variegatus. The sequence goes on along the minus strand of CALSCE010009645.1, from coordinate 1,428,230 downwards.
TATACTTACAATTATTATTATCAGCAAAAATGAATTTTTATCAGTATTATACTGACTCTGTGGTGACGAGATGTAGATCTGAAAGGAGTGAACTCCCATTCAGTCCGGCCTATAATCTATCTGGAATTTTTGCCTTTCAAATGGATCAGAAGGAGCCTCTGGATGGCAGCTGTTGCATATGGGCCTCAAAACGCTGCGCTGTCACAGCTGAAGCCTCAAAGCAGACTTTTCCTGTCAACTCGCAAATGATAAACTGGGCAAGTTGGTTGTTTTAATCTCAGTTTACTACTCGTACCGTGGCTGCTCAAACTGTAAAAAGTAATGAAGAGTGAAGAGACATTTTAAACACACGAGGAGGCTCCGTTCAAATGTTACAAAAGGACCTGCAGAATGTGTTGAACATGTTAAGTCTGTTGCCTTTAAAATATGCGACAGCTGCTCTCTAGACTCTTAAAATTCAAAAAACCGAAACACTTTTGAAATCTTCTTTTGCCTTGTTTAGTATATTTTGTTTATTCGCCAACGACGTTTGGTGAGTGAATAAAATCAGTTCCTACATAGTGAAGTATTTTTTTCGTCTTTTTTCTATCATATGTGCAATATCTTTGTACTGATTTTGTACATTAACAACAAGCAAGGTGTCCCTCCAATTTGTGCGTTTTTTTTCATGTTGCGTCATTATTTATTTATATTTGTTTTTGACCCCTGTCAGAGTCTTTCTCAGTAAATTAATGTGTGGCTGTCCTCGTGGTCTTATGAGAGGTACAGACTTGGAGTTCAGTGGAATGTCTAGTAAGTGATTTTTGCATGTAATGTTATTAATGTGAGGCTATCCTCTGCACATTGTATAACAAATCAGTGTTACCATAGCAAGTTTAAGTGCAATCATGTTCAGAAAATGCAGACTTGTACTAAGAGTGGAAGTCTGTTATCTTGTTGTCCAGGACGAGATTCAGGTGAAAAAATATATATCTTTTTTCATTTAAGAATATATAAATACTTACTTACACAGTTCACAGTGGAAAGAGGAATGTGTGTATATATTTTAATAAAAGGAATATGCTTCTCTTTGGGCTGAACAGAAATATTTTGCTGGATAAGCACATATGAAAGAACACTTTCATTTTTTCAGGAAATGCAGTTATGATATACAAAATGCAAACTGAACAAAGGAACTGGGTATATGTAAAGAATAACTTTCTACATTCTACAAATAAGAGTCTATTCTAGTGTGTAAATTAGTGACAGTAAACAGTTTGTCCCAATATTCAGGTTGTAAATGTATTTTAACATTCACAAAGAAAACCATTGCCATAAGTCAGGCTTATTCTCACACATTTCTCCTCATGTGAATTAACAAGTTCAGATGACAGACATATCGCATATGGGACATTAATGATCAGTTGAATGTGTCTTTCCATTGATTTCATATTTTTTTTGCTATAATTCTGAAATCTTGGGATGATGTAAAACCGAGAAATCTGTTTATTTTTGGAGTGTGTTGTCGTGCTTTAAATGTCTACAGTCATTCTTTGTGAGAAAGTACCCCAACAATGCACTGCATGATCATCATGTGTCCTATTCACTGTGAGCTGATGGGAGGGGAGGGGGGGGGAAATCAGCCTATACATTTTGGTTTTGATTGATTTGGAATTTCCTGATGTTGACGTGTTCTTGTTGCTCCATGTTAGGCTGGTAGTTATTGAAGCTCAGCATGCATTTCATCAACAAACAAGCCATTGTGTAAATTACAAACATAAAGAACATTGCACTTCTGTTGCTGAGGGCTTTCATCGTGTAAATATGGGATTTTGGTGTGCAAACAGATGAACTGCTTGTAAGGATGGTTTATCTTTAATGAAGCTGTAAAGGGACCAAGATGGGGAATAAAGCAGCTGTATATAATGTGTATATGATCAGTACTCAATTCTGATATCTGCAGTTAAGATCCGGATGTATACACGTCACCTCGTAGATGGATTAGAGGGGTGATATATGAACATATCGATTGTCTCTGCCTCCAGCTGTTGTGAACTGACATTTGCTGTAGAAATCAAAAACAGACTGTTAGAAAGTTTGCTGCCATTTACATCCAGCTCTCTTTTCATACATGCAACCCCCACACCCACACACAGACAAAAATACACACATCCTGCTGCAAGCTGTTCAGTCTGGCGTGAGACACATATAAAAAAAAAAAAAAAAAAATTAAAAAAAGGAAAAGACAAGAATGGCCTCATTTATATGTGCATTCTGTTTGTACAGTGAGTAGTGAGTCAGTAAGACCCCAGTTATTGTAAAACTTCAACTGTGACAATGTTGAGAACGCAAAATAAACGAATATATGACTTATGGTACGCATGTGTTGTTTTTGCTCTCCACTCTATATAAAGTACAAAATACTTTATCTTATTGAGCACAGAGTCAGCTGTCACTGTGAATCAGTGTAAAATTAAACTATTTTTCTTGTATTATGCGTTTCGCATTAGTGCCTTATCTTCAGGCTCCCATATCTTCCATTTCCAGGCTCCAGCATTACTTTCCATTACTAAGTGTTGCAGCATTTCCACTAGAGGGCATACATTAAAGTGCTATAAAAATGAAAAGGGAAAATCTGTGCCATTACACCATCTATCGGTGAAAAGTGTACCTGCTGCACAGCTCCACATAGGATCCGCCAGTGAACATGATTGTTCACACTCTTAGCTCTCAGCTATAAACCACTTCTCTGAAGCTGTGGAGACATTGTTTTCTCTCGGATTGTAAATGTTCAAGGTTATATGTCCTTTCTGCTTTGCAGCTCAGGATTTCCATTAAGAAACATTTGTTCTTTGTCCTCAAGCTCATTCAGTATTTGCCTTTCAAAAATATCTCATAGGTACTTTTAAATCCACAGAAAGCTGTACATGCTCTCAGCTGTATTTTGCAGTAAAGTGCCCCCTTAGCCCTCATCACTGCGGTGGATGTCAGTAATAAACAGTCTGGGAGAGCTTCAGATAGCCTCCGCCACTGTGTTTAAACTCTTATCTCCTATAACCAGATGGATTTCCTTCATGTTGAATGCGGCATAACCGTGCAGTGTTATTGGTGCGTTTCTCACTCTGACGTTGCTCTGTATTGGGTGTGCGATTCTTCACTTACGAAACAAGAATTCCTTGAGTTCAGGAGAACTCTGAAGCTCAAACATTGGACTAAAACAATGGACATATAATTTCATTTTAAGGATGACTGACACCACAAGAGGTAACTTCCAAGTTGGTTTGAATTGTTTTTTTTAATTAAAAAGAAAAAGGGATTTAACGTTCACTTTGACATTTGGCTATATCTCTTTAACACAGCTTGAAGATGCATAGGAATATTTAACATTCGCCTCATAGATGTACTCACTTTTGGCATAAACATTTAAATCAAGATTCTGAAGATGGAACGTTTATATGTGTTGCTTATTGTTAATCTTGTCCTAATACACAGCCTTATGAACACTGTGAGCATCCACCCTGCTCCCAATATTATGCAAACTGGAAATTACAGTGCAAATATAGAATAACCTTTTTCTGATCCTGCAGGATGCTCTGCAGTTTAAGCTTAGCTGTCTTCCTTGTCTGGGCCGCATCAAGCGCACACACTACTGGCCAACCCTGCCTATGTTCAGCCCTCCTGCCTGCAGGTCTGCAGGTCAACTGCAGCTCTTTAAACCTCACAGAGCTGCCTCATCTGCCCTCAGACACCACAGAGCTCCATCTGCAGGACAACCTGCTCACCTCAGTGTCTCCAGGCCTTTTTGACAGGCTGGCTGGTCTGAAAAAGGTCTCACTATCTGGGAACCCCTTCCACTGTGACTGTGGGATCCAATACCTGAGGAGCTGGTTGCTGAGGAACAGGGCTGTTGTCTCCAAGGAGCCCATCTGTGCCAGTCCAAGCTCTGCGGCTCAGAGAGCCATCACTGAACTCAGTGATGACTACTTTTCTTCCTGTTCCCTGGCGGTCTGTACTGATGAGACTCCTAACATTGTGATGGGAGTGTTGCTATGCTGCCTCATTGTCCTGCTTCTGTGGAGCTTGAGACTAGCCAGAACGTCCACCGTCACTCTGTACATACATGAGAGACATTCGGGATTCGAGACAGACTGTTTGCCCTCACTGAAGCCCAAACACAGGAGGAGGCTGCACACTGCACAGACAGCGGTCAGCGCGGATTCTCCCACCGTTACAGAGGTTCTAAAAAAGCCACTTATAAACATGGAGTTACTGCCACAGGTACTGGATGTGCTGCACAAGAAGCACAATATAAAGATAAAGGCTACCTGAGGGACCTAATACAGTGGAATTACTTAAAAATAGAGTTGAGGGCAGCACAACGGATTCCTTTGTATGTTGCAATAAAGTTGTTTTTAATGCTGAACTGCTACAGCCATGTCTCCTGAGACTTCACCTAGGGAACTGATTATTTTTCTTACAATGCAATCTAGTGCTATTACGGGAAATGTTTCTCATATCGGCAGGAAAAGCACCATTTAAATGCATGACAAATAATAAAAAAGTGTTTTATGTACACTGCAAGTCATAACATGCTATATGTGAGCATTTTTGAGTAAAGCTCAAAAAAATATTATATATTAGAAATGATCAAATCTGATATGCTACCATTAGAAAATATAAGAGTGTCGAGGACTACTTTGCCTTCCGTGTATTGGGAAACTCTTCAGTCTATGCATAGTATACCTTTGTCTTAAAACTGACGTGGCAGTTCTACAGGACTCACTCTCACAAGACTGAGCTGAATAAACATTTATGATTAAAAGCATAGAGAAGATACATAACTTCTTTTTTTTTTATTAAAGCTACACTGTGCTCAGGAGGTCGTCCACTAATCAGAGGGTTTGCTGTTCAATCCCCAGCCCCTGCAGTCAACATGTCGAAGATACTGAACATGAACTCCCATTGCATTGTGTGTGTGTGTGTGTGTGTGTGTGGTAAAAGTGCTTTGAGTGGTGACAATAACTAGATTTAAAAGCAATCTAGTTACAGGTGATAAGTTGTGGATTGTTTTTGATTGAAAAAAATACACAGACAGTTTGCAAAGCATGTTTAACTATTCATTATATTTTCTCACCGTAAAGGTATTTACAATGAGTGAAATACTACAAATGATCAAAAATGGAGCGGTAAACTTTTTTGATTGGCATTTTACTTGTCTCTCGATAAAATGTCCAGATAGATTTTGCTTTCTGGAATTACAATTTTAAAGCATAAAAATTATTTCTACATTATAATGATCACGTTATGGCAGGAAGGTATGGCAACATTTAACCAATATAAAAATCTCTGATCTGTGCAAATACTGGTCTCACAACTAGACAAAATGCAGACAGACAGTACTATTAGAGGACAATACTGCACATCAAACAATATTTTTTTACAGTACACATATTAACGTCATGTCCATGCATAGATTTTCCAGGATAAATGGGGAAACAAATGACTAAAAATGCAATAATAAAAATTGCCCTTCAGAATAAAGGTCAACCGTTATCTGAATAGGCTTTTTAAAAACACTGGTAAAGTCTTGTAATAAATATAGGATGATTTTAGAACTGGATTTACAATTATCTAAAACATTACTATCATCTAAAAAAATACTTGGTAGGGTCAAATAAGGCAGTTCCTTTAAATTTTCCTTCATGAAAACAGGTAATTAAAGACAAATCACAAAAACAATATAAAAGAGCGGTTGACGGTAACAGTTAAATGGTTAATTTTGTCTAAAGTTTTTCTCAACACTGAAAGTTTAGAAGATGACCCATATTTTATCAATGCCCTGTCGAGTGGTAAAACAATGTCCACAGTGCTCGGGTTTATGCATTACGCGGTATACCCAGTTTAATGCTAGGACCTCCATAATCACACAAAACCTGTTGGCTCAAACTCTACTGAGGCACAAACTTCTCCAGCTCAAAGATGCGGTCTACAGCATCTGCCACATCCTGCACAATGTGGTCTGGCTCCACCAGCGCGGGGTCAAATCTGAAGTCCCGGTGCCCGTGGAACACAGTCTCTTTGATGCAGTGACTTGCGTCAGACGGCACCTCTACGTTGGGGTTGTAGACCCCAGTGCAGACCAGGACAGACTTACAGGAAGTGGCAGAGGGCAGAGCTAGCTCGCTCTCCCACATATTGTCGCTCTCCTCCTCCTGGGGCACAGCAGTGGTGGACCCTGTGGCGGAGACCATCTTAGCGACGGCTTTGGGGTTCTTTCTAGCAACTCTCTCCTCCAGGTAGCGGTTGTATAGGTTGGCGCCATAGATGTCAGTCATTAGGTTATCCCTAAGAGTGCAGAAGGGAAGAGACTACTCAGTGCCTTAGTCGGCAGCCTTGATACTGATATGTGCAACAATTTTCTGCTGCTCTATGCTGTTTCACCGACTAAATAGCGATTAAAGCAATAGCTGTAACAACACCACAGCAACAAGCGGTATAAAAAGTTGAAGTGAAACTCCCAAGTTCCGAAAGCAAGGTGTGATATGTTCACTAACACGCTTGCAGTCAGTTGAAAGAAAAGAGTTCTGTATTGTCATATGATGTTTCTCACTCGCTTATTGATGCCTCAGCCTTTCAGTTGGCTAAAATTGCAAACCTAAGTTGAAATGTGAGCACACGCACTTTCAATAACTGGTACATAAAAGCCAGGCGAGGTTCATTTAATTGTAGTATTCTTGTTTCTGCTCTCTGTCTCTTTTCATCACTTTTGTGATCATGATGGGTCTCATTGCTTCCTTCGTTTATTCCGCATGCTGTTAAACACATTTGCAATACACCGAATAATCTTGGTGTCTTACCCTATAGCATAAAGGGAAGTGACGGGGAGCTTCCATTGCCTCTCCATGGCCTGGCTTCTGATGAGGTACTCTGCAAAGTGGTAGGTCATCTCACTGGGCTTTCCCATGAGCGCGTCATACTTCAGATCTTTACCCGTTATCTTCTTATAAATGTTCTCCAGGCACACAAGAAATGTCCCATGGCCAAACCTGAGTCAAACGAGATCATGGAAAACAGAGTTTACGTGTTTGTATTTGGCAGTTTCGAAGTAATAAATGAAATCCTACTTTATACATTTTCTGTGACAGCACTGGTTACCGTGGAGAATGGGCCTCAGCCATCCACATGAGGTCCATGTTGCAGGCCAGCAGGGGGAGGTGAGGCATCTTCTGGGTTTGGTGAACACTGCTGAGGTTGCCTTTGGTCAACAAAATGTCAATTATCAGCTGCAGGTTGGTCTCCCATCGAATCGGCTCCCCGAACAGAACCACGGCTGCATGTGGAAATAAAGGATGAACATAAGATCTCTGTGATGTAATTAATGTAAAAAAAAAAATCTGACACAGCAGGTGCGAATGAATGACGGCTAATAACATTTATTACATGTTCTCACCTTCAACCATGGGAAGGTTGCCAACAGGATTGGACTGTAATGAGAGAAGAGGAGCTAAACATGTGCCGCTGTGTATGACTGAAGAACAGCGTGATGTTTCCATTATCGACACACAATTTCTGCACCAGATTTCAATATCTCACCGGCAGTTTGGGTCTCCTGTTGTGATCCACCATGTCCATCAATGGGAATGATTCCCTCAGCATATCAACACTGACGACATTATTAAAGCCCACGCTGAAAGACAGTGTTAAGGGCAAACGACGAGTAATATGCAAACCTAATTTAAATGGATCGCTCACAGAAAACATAACAGAGGATACTTTTTAGCAATTTCCAGGACTGGTCCCTGTCCTGACACCAGCACACACTTGTCATGAAACTTCTTAAACATCCTCAGGGGACTATGCGACATGATGACCTGATCTTGTGTAATCTGGAAATAGACGTGTTATGAAAGGTTAATAGCAGAGGTGATAGGGGACACCAGATTAAATTCACACACAAAAAAAAAAAATTGCGTGTTTTGTGTCTGAGGACATTGTATTCATTCTACACAGAACGGTCATTTAACTCACAGGTACTCCCAGGATGTGAGAGAGCTGGTCTGCTTTTGTTTGTCGGAGGCAATTCCCTGCATTTGTGACAAAAACAACTGGCACCACAAATTGTCCCTGAGAGTCGACCAACTTCTCAAATGCCTTTTTTGCAGCGGGGATTGGCATCCTTCCCCGAACAAGCACGCCATCAATGTCAAACAACAGTCCAAAGCTTGGCTGTGGCTGTAGAAGGGAAGGACAAAAAAAAAACAGCTTATAATTTAAAAAAAATTTAAAACAGGAAATACATCAAACAAGTGAAGGCTTTTTTTTTCTACACGTAGGAACAGCAACATAATGTGGATAAAGAAGGTTGACTGATAGGCGACAAGCATTCATCACAATTGAGGTGAAATGGTGATTCAATAAAAGCGTAACAGACTTTAATGTGGCTGATTATGAAAGATGGGCAAACAGTGAAATGTGTAACCCTGCACTAAAAGTCAAATGGCTGCTTTTCTACATACATTGCCACGTTAAATGATTTAAATCTACATTGCTGTATGTGTAGGCTATAATATCTGTGAATATTGTTTCCACATATCATATTTCTAATAACATCTTAAGTGACAGGGCTGACTCTATAGACTATGACATGAAATGGGCCCTTTATTATCTTGGCGACATACAGTGCACAGAGAATCCATAGTGGGAATCCTATGGTGACCCAGCAGCACGTAGGGGTATTTGGTTACATTGTTAGCATCTTACAAATAATCTAAAAGCTATCCAAACAGATATGTCAAAGACTCTCTATCCTCAATGTGTTTGCGGTTACTGGGGCAGAAAAAACACAAACTGGGAACACAGCAGTGTGTCCGCGGTTGTTTTTCTTTTCTCATGAGGGAAAACACAGCAGGCTACATCTGCTGTTATTCCCTGATGGCAGATCCCCTGTTGTTCCATCGCGTCCACATCTGAGAAAGTTGCATGCAACGTCGATTTGATACATCCTAACCCAAAAAAATCTGAAACAAAAAACAAAGTATCGTCTCGTCAACAACGTATTGTTTTGCCCGCACGCAGCAACAGCTTGCACCGTACCTTGCTATTAGACTGAGTTCCGCAAAACCCGCACCGAGAACCGACAATCCCAGCTTTTCGTCTGGCTTGACGGTTACTCAGGGTGCACATGGCCCGGTAAAACGACAGGAGTCCCTTCATCTCCTTTGTTTGTCACCGGGTTTAAAAGAGAAACAAATATACAAATGAAAAGAACGACCCGGCGCGAGACGAAAGCCGGCTCGTTCCGGCCGCGCTGGCTGATCGGCTTGTTTTTTCCTCCGAGGTTTTTCTCGCCTATGATTTTGACTGGGCGAGACCGGATGACGACACACGTGGAATAGGAGGTTCTCTTGCTGCATCTCTGCCGGAAGGAGATGTAGAGCTGCTGCATCTGCACCGCAACCCCCGCTGCCATTTTAGACACCGAGGTGGAGCGATCTGTTTCTTCCACGCACACGCGCCCCGATGAATGACGGGAGCGCCGCAGAAGCTCGCGAGCTCGTTGGTCACTAGTGTTTCTCATCGCCATACTTTTCTCATGGGTGTAGAGTTCACGGCGAGTCTCTTTGTTCGCAAATCGCGGACATAGATGAACCTTGAGATTTAATTCTCCATTTCACTCCCCGGTTTTACCATTCGGGCACAGAACCACATGCACGGAGTCACGTGCTGCAGTCCCCCCCACCAATGTGCCCCGGGGAGCTACATTTGCTGCAGAGAACCAGAAGGAATTTGACAGAAAAAAATCCGACTCACTCTGTTAGACACTAGAATTCCCCTTCATTTTGCCCAACAGGCTTTGCAAATGAAAGCTTCTGTTTGATAGAAAAAAAGTGCACAAATGTACTGGATGCACATGGTTTAGCATAAATGTGGTTGGACTGTAGGAGTCTAATGCGGCAGATGCTTTTCCATGAAGGTACAGAAACAAAAGGATCTGTCCTTTTGTTACTCTGCCACACAAATACAAGACAGAATGTCTGCATTAAAGAAAGATCTGCTTTGTGTTAAACTCTTTTATATAGCATTTCTTGCATTTAACCTTCTTTGAAGCAGCCAATTGTTTTCGTACAGGCTCATGAAAGCAGTATTACCTTAGCAGTACAACTAGAGACAGATCATTTGATAAACTAAAATCGGTCAAGCATTTTTTTTAAACAAGAAAAGACACCAGACAGGTCCTCCCCGTGCTCCTCCAGCTTTATTGATAGTTTAAAATTACATTTCTATTTTCTAGGACTTCAGTTGCACTTTCCTTCCGACTTAAAAACTGAGTACAAGCAAATGGTATTTATACAGTAGTCTAAGTGATATTGTACAAAAATAACATTTTGATTTCTGTGAAAACATTTTTCATTCCCAAATAACTCCTAATTCTGCTGTTCTGACAACTGTTCATGATGTTAAATTTTGCCAAGGTAAAAAAAAAAAAATTCCAAAGCCATAAAGGAAAAGTCTACCTTGGACTACCAAGTGATATTTAAATTGTAAACAGATTTCTATAAAAGAACGTTTTTCTTTTAATACCTCCAAATTTTTTATATCGTAGCAATATAACATGTAGTTTGTTATCACCCACATAGCTGCTTGTAGGGCTGAAATGCATCATGTTATGAACGGTTTCCATGTCATACTCTCTTGGCCAACTCAAATCCCACTAAAACAAACCAAAATAACCATACATGGAAGTTCGGTTTCCATTTATTCCCTTCTTCTATCTCATTTTACTGAGGCTCACTTCCCCAAGCTCAAAGGTCCTATAGATTCCCATATGTTTAGTCCCATTTATTCATCTCTGATAACCAGTGGCTTGGAAAGGGGGTTCTTTAACAAAGCATTATACATAACACCGCTACCAAACTAAAACATTTTTGTATTGAATGCAGAAAGATTTTTTTTTCACCCCTTTCATTGTATTACATGTCGAGAGGCTCACTGGCCTGGGACTAGCCTCCGTTAGCCAAGCTTTGGCCAGTGAAGAGGATTCAGAGAAAATAATACAACCAACCATCAATCTGAAAAAAGGAGGGGCAACAGAGGGCACTGATTATGCGCTGCCTTCAATGGTGCAATCTTTTGCCAGGTGGCCCGCCTTTCCGCAGTTGTAGCAGTTAGTCTCGCTGGCTTTACTGCAATGCACAGCAACGTGGCCAATATCGCCACACCTAGAAGTGACAAAAATTGTTAGTTTCTCGATTGTGGATCAACAAAAGGTCAACTTATTTTAAAGTGACCAGAAACTTAAAAACAGGAACTTAAAAGAGAAGAAACATGTCACAACTCACCTGTAACATTTCACCTTATCGCAAAGTTTCTGGATGTGACCAAACCCACCGCAGGAGTAGCACTTCTGATCGTTGGCATGATCACAGTCACGGGCCATGTGGCCAGGTTTGTTGCAGTTGTAGCAGAGCTGCTCCCTCTCCTTTTTGGGCTCCTTGCAGTCCCGGGAAATGTGGCCACTCCTGTGGCAGTTGTAGCACGCTGAACAGGAAAAAAAAAACCCACATAACTTTGTCAAAAATACGTCGCTATTTCAAGAAAAGGTTGGTGGTGCATGTCACAATTGTATGGATACTATACTGTTATGTGTACCATGGAAATCAAAATTATATTTACTTCTGTAATCGTGGTGTAAGAAAACACCACTTTACACCAACTAACTAGAACTGAAATGGAAGAATTTAGAACTGCAATGCACACCATCCTCAGTTTGGTCACAGTCCCTGGCCATGTGTCCTTGGTCTCCACACCGAAAACAGAACACCTCTGAAATGACAGACAGATTGGTATGCAAAGGTGAAATGAAGACACGCGTTTCTCCTCAAATTAATATGTTCATTGTTAATATGACCCATCTGTAACCCAACAATACAGCTACATGTGAACTACATGTGAACAACATGTGTAAAGTGTAGTAAAAAAAAAAAAAAAAAAAGTATGGGAGCCAGGATATTGTAATAATTATTGTATACTAGGTGTGGCCTGAATAGTAGATAGTACCCTTGACTCGTCCCCGACCCCTGCCGCGTCCACGTGGACCACTTGGACCATTGGGGCAATGCTTGGCCCAGTGCCCAGAACGGCCACATTGATAGCACTCGCTGCTGCTGCTGCTCATGTCCATTACCTAAACAAAAACATGACACAGGAGTAAACATTCAGTTTAAAATACAACATTTACAGGCACTATTTAATTCACACACTTTCTACACTGGGCACGTTTTTTGCATCTTGCCGGGCTTTCACACCAGACACACAAAAGGAGGACAATTATTTTTAATATGGATTGTGGATATGATCTTGACATGCACATGTCCAATACTGCAATACCCAGTTATAGATATGCACATTGGAAATCATACCTTTCACAGACAATAAATGGGAGAGGATGTCTGCCAGTTTGTATTGTTTTCATTTTTCTACATTTTGATTTAATGAAGCTTAGAAAGTGACCTCTCCTAGTACAATTAAGCTGATTAGTATGCTTTTACACCCTAAAACTATTAACATAGCACATTACTCTCGTCATTAGTGGCTAAATCTGTTTAGACTACTTACAGACTGACACAATTTGCTTTAGCTCTACAACACACACATTTGGCCATTTGTCAAATATGGTGTGAAAGCCTGTTGATCAATAATTGTTTTGTTTTTTTCTTTTTACCAATGCAGCTGTTTACATGGCTCAAAACTAAAAATTAACAGCTGTTGCTGATGGTGGGGTGTTTTAAGCATGCAGCAGATATACACAAGGTGCTGATCATGGATCTAATTAAATAACCATGCTGGTGCATGGTTTTAAAGGGAGATGTCAAAGTATCTCATGTACACTATTTTAGAAATTGTTTTAGATTATGATTTTAGCACAAATCTTTGTGTCTGGGTCACACAATGGCACACAACTCACAGAGCAGCACTGCAGGAGTCTGACTACAACATGGATCTAATCTACGATCAAACAAAGGGGTAAAGTACATTTTTCAGCTGCGTTGTCTATCTTAATTGGCCCTCAGACTACAACTAAGTTAACTACTAAGCTAACTTACAAGAATTCCTCAGGGGAATCATGTTGTGATCGCCATAGGCCAAGCGTCTGTTTGCTGACAGTGCTAAAGACATCAGGTCGGGAAGAATGTGAGTTAATGAGTAATCAAGCTCTTCCTAATAAAAGTACCCAAAATACGATGTAGGGCAACCAAACGAGGCAGCTGGGTTTAGATTACATTTGTACAATATCGCAAAGGCTAACTTGTTGCTTTTAATTCGCAGAACGGTCACCCAAATGCCCACCGGGCCTCACATTAAGCCTTACATAATGCCGTTTCACTAAATAGTTGTTGAAATAATGTTTCTCCGGGAGCCACTTAAGAGCTCGTTGCCACCAGAGAACAGACATCTTGAGTTGGGATTATTTTCCGATGATTTACGGCAACATGGTGCTACACCGTCTACTAACGTTACAGAAATGGCCATGAAAGCATGCCGTGGGTTGTATGCTAAATTGGAAAGCTTGCACCAGAGGGCAGTCCCATCACATCGTGTTATGATGGACATCTGCTAAAATTGCAAGCTCGAAGGCCAATAAAGAGTAAAGATAACTCGACTCGGTTTTTTTAAGAATCTACGGAGCATATTTTCCATGCAAGTAAACGCGATTCCGAGCTGAAACAGAATCAAATGCCAAAGGTTGAAGCTACGCTAACGGTGGCCTGGTCACGTTGACTTTTCTGAGTAACGTTACTCGCGAGACAGTGGTGCGGCTGGCTAGCACATGTTAGCACACACCACCTCACGACCACGACCAAGAAGCACGGTTCAGTCGACGATCAATCTTCTTTCCCCAGCAAGAAAGTGATGGTTCGACACCTAATGCGATAAAGGGTTGCCGTGGATTGTTTACGACGGGTATTCAAGTAAATATAGCATAAAAAACGATTTCCCGCGCAGGGCGCACACACCAAAGTCCTTGTGACGAGCTACTGTTAGCAGGCCGGACGGGGAATCCGATGAACCGTTATTGAGACCAAACAAAACCAGTGCGTTTTTACAAAAGAAAACCGACGAAACGCCCAAGTGTCTCGCTATTATCGTTTTTTAACACAGTATCGTTTTAAAGTTTACACGTATATCATTTATATTGATTAAATCATTTTTATTGCTTACCTCGATGGCTACCTAGCTCTGTCAGTGTTTACGCCTCCTTCTTTGCGCTACATGCGGTGCGAACAGGAGTTCCTGAATTGTCATTCACAGTATCCAGTAAAAACCTGGACGGTCATTGGTCACATACTCTTCAAGCAACCAATCAAACACGAGCAAGTCTGGACACCACCTCTATGAATAAGCCAATCATGGATAGAGAATGGTCCCTTTTCCCTAAACCGACTGGCCTTATTTTTCCCACTTCTTGAAAACATTAGGGAATGTTATAGCCTTATTAATAGCAATAATAATAATAATAACAATTTAAAACAATCCATACTATAGTTTCCAAAAAATAAGAAACATGGATATGTAAGAGCCACAAGATAGATATAGTATATAAAAAAAATGCAGACTATTGTTCACAGGGAAAGGAATCTTGAAATGTGATCATATAATGTGTGCTCTGGCTTTACACTGGCTTCTCTAATCTCTTCGGTGACTTCTCTCAGCTAACTTTCCTGATACATCTACAGCTTTGTTTAATTAAATCAATGACAGTAAACATGTCTCAGAAGAAGCTTTTTTTGTTTTGTTTACAGAATTCGTGCAATAACCTGTGTAGAGATGTTCTAAATAAACGCTACCAGGTAGATGGAAATGCTAATTGAAATTTGAAGTGGGTGAGAAACAGACTTAAGTATATCAGAGTATTTGACTCTAGGCAATCAAGCAAGAGCTTTATTTAGATGTTTTATTTATTAGTCAATTATAATGCCCAAATCACTGGTGATGAGAATAGCCTGTTTAGGATTATTAAATTGATGAATAGGAGGTATATTTAAAACACTGAAGTGAAGTTACAATGTATAGGCTGCTTAGCTTGTTTGTCAATGCCCCAAGGTTAAACTAATTTACAAAAAAACTGAAAACAGAATGAAAGTGTATATGTGCCTAAAACAACTTATAACAAGAACAATCTAACAGTGTATATGTGTTTCAGACTATTATTTTGCGTAGCCCTGACGCAGACCCTTCTTGTCTAAGGAGTCCTGATTGCATCATATTTTGAATACAAGTGGGCTGATAGAGACAACAATCCATGGGAGCTGCAAGCTGAGTGCTCAGTCAGATCAATAAGTGGGAGAGATGCATTCATCTCAGTCTTAAGGTGGCTTTCATTCTAAAGCTTTGAGATAGCATTTATTATTTCCTGTGGTCCTCATTCTGCAGCTCACAACCTTAAACACAAAGCAGGGGAAAATATCACAACCCGTGGTGCATACTTTTGAATTGATTGGGAGATGTTTCGCCATAATATCCCACGCTGACTGAAATACAGTGGTACTGTTGCATGTGAGGTGGAGTACCTTAAAACGCTCCACAATGACAAAGCCCTGCCCTCATCTTCACAGAAGCCGTATTTGGCATTTCTGTTATTTGTTAGATAGAACATCTGTTAGAAAATGTTCACAAAAGTAGACTAAATTGTAGGTAGCGTGAAAGCTGATTAGTCACTGAATAAGGATTTATGGCAAAAATTGTCTGCTGCTGCTTCATGGAAACAATTTATGCTGAATCCCACAAGACATATTGACCAGGATGTTGATGAAGCTGTTTTATTCTCAGATGGTGTCAACTCCATCTTGCTGAAAGGACCTATGAGCCATCTGTAATTAGGGTACCTCAGGGGACCCAGACCGGGATGTTACAGAGATGATGAACACATGGTGAGTGTAAAGGGTACAGTTTCACAGTTGTTCTGTTTCAGGGCCAGTTTTGAAAAAAAAACAAAACAAGGTGTGTTTGTGGCTAACAGAAGATGTTGTTTTAAGTCTGTTTTTGACATTTGAAACCATTTAAATCATATGAACTAATTAATGATGCATGTCTGTCAATTTAAAAGGTATTCACCCTAGATATGGGTTGAACCTTTTTTTCCTGTGGCCTACATGCCTTAATACAAGTTGACTCTTAAATGTCTTTTTGTCCAGACAAAAATGTAACATGACTATCATGACTATCAGGAAAGCTCCAAAAATTATTTCCAAGGATATGTTGCACTGTCCCCAAATATCCAGATGGTGGTGCACTTGGAGTTAATAATGGATTACTCCCTTACTCCAAACCGGTAGTAGGCTGATTTTTTTTTTTTTTTTTTGCTTTTCAAAAGATACTGTTGCAACTTATAAAATTAAAAATAAAGTGCATTAAAAAAACATATTAATATTTCACACGCATTCCCGTCGCATTGCGAAACATTAACCAGTATGCGCTCATCGGGGACGTAGCCCCGACACAATATGACTTTAAATAAAGTATATTATGTATAATACGGCCCTAAATTAAGAACCCAACACTTCGAAAAAATACACAGTTTATTTTTAATAAGCAAAAACAACAGTTTCAGCAAAGTGGGAGGGATTAAAAGTGTGCTATAGTTGCGCAGTGTGAGTGATGCTTGCCACTCTTGTTATGACTGTAAGGTCCTGTTTCAATCACTGGCGTCAGACGGACGCACGACACCAACTCAAACCTTTTCACCTTCTCCCGAACAACGTAAATATTGATTTGAAAGGCGCGGACGTGACGAGCAACTTATGGGAGTTTTAATTTGAAAGCGCTTCACGGGACTTAAAGAATATCCCTCGTCGTGTCACTTTGAGGGTCCGGCGGATTTTTTTTTTTCCTCGCATTTACCGCGACTGGGGAGATAAATCTTTTCCTCTTATTATATTTTGGTGGCTCGTAAAAGACACCAGCCTATGACCTTCACGTCTTAAATTATTGCTACGTTTGCCGGAGCCACGACTACTTGATACAGTTGCAGAGTCTTTGCCAACTTCGACTTTTTCCCTTTTCTTTGAATGCGTTGCAAATATGATGATGTCACCGACGCCACTTTTTCCTGAAGTTATGGCGGAGCACAACTTTTCTAACTTCTCTTGGTAAGCACACACGGGCTACTGGCTCTTAGCCTCGCTACTCTTTTGAATTGTGTTTGAAACGCTAACTACAACTGTTAAACTGCTGCTCCACAGGGCACATGACCACGACATGCATCGCTTGAGCAAGTGAAATTTGAATGGAGGGGGAATAGAGCTGTGCAGGGAAGTTTAACGACAGAGTTCGCCGCCGAGGGCCTTCAGGCAATTTCACAGCAATAACTGGATCTACCAGGCCTTATAAAAACACACGTAGCTACTAATAGCTTCTGTAGTTGAGTTGGCGAAATCATGCACGCAGTTCATTGGTAGGCGTATTTGTCTAGTGCTTTTAGTAAGAAGTTGGATTTAATTGCAATTCCATTGACGCTGTTCAGAAGGCAGTTTAGCGAGCCTCTCCACGTAACTCTGGCACAAAAAAAAAATGTGCTGACATTGATCTCACCTATAAGTTTGACGACACTGAAAGTTTTCTCTGGATGCAACGATTCTCGTGGGTTGAGGGAGTGAAGTCTGGACTTTTTTTTGTTGTTGTTTTTTTTTTTTTTCCTTTCTTCTATTTATAACCATTTTCTGGATGGATCACAGCATTTGTTTTGAACACAATTCCTGCAGCATGGTGGGAAGGGTGGAAGACTCCCAATCCTCCCAAGTTCCTGCTTTTCAGAGCTATTGACACACCGGTATGTCTGTTGTGACAGCTAACCACTAACTGCAGTAAATCATCTCTTCAGTGTTAACAGGTCTTTGTTTAGGACACACCAGAGATGGTTGGGAGTCTTTCACAGAGAAAGTATACACATTCAAAATGAAGACCGAGAATCAGTAAAACTTCTGTATATCCAAATCTCCCTGATTCGTTGTATTGATAACAAAGCAAAAGAGGGAGCACATTCGTTTGTGATGAATAGGTCCAATTTTATTTAATTTTTTTATTTTTCTTAAAGCCACTGCGTAGTTGACAAATGGTTTTTAGAGAATCGCAGATGTTTTATTTAGTGTGCCAGTATATTTCAAGATATTCGTTTCCTCCTATCTCTTTATTTAATAAGCCCTTATATGTGACATTGGGATCCTTACTGTATGTTCCAAACTGTTGAGTTTTAGTTGTCTGTTGTTGCCTGACCACGCAGAAAGAAAAAAAAAAAAAAAAAAAAAAGAGTCTGTTGAAAGCGTACACTGTAAACAACACGGCTGACCTCTGTGGCAGCCTGAGATTCTCCTGGTCTGAGTGGATTTGTTTGTCTACATTGCTCTGCTGCTCCCCCTCAAAATGAAATGAAAAGGAAAGGAAAGGACAATTGCTAGTTTAATGGCAAAAAAAAAAGCACATGTGGTATTCTTAAAACTACTACTGTAGTGTGACATGGTGTAGGGTTGAGCCCTGAGTTTAATAAGCACATAGTACCACTAAACTGTTCAGAGTGACATGTTCTCTTTACTTTTCCTG
Source organism: Bovichtus variegatus (assembly GCA_943593645.1). Taxonomy (NCBI): domain Eukaryota; kingdom Metazoa; phylum Chordata; class Actinopteri; order Perciformes; family Bovichtidae; genus Bovichtus; species Bovichtus variegatus. Next base: position 1,409,657 of record CALSCE010009645.1, on the reverse strand, counting down.
TGACACGTCTGAAAGGTTCACTACGAACATAAGAATATAACTCTGAAATGGCCCTAATCGCGCCATCATCCAAGAGGGTTGGTTGCACTTGGAGAGATTATGTTAGGAGATTTAGTCAAACAAGTTCTGGATGCCATAACTCAAGCCTATCTTTGTTTTGTCACTTTATATTTCTGTCTGTGAAACGTTTTCACCACAGAGGAAACCACAGCTGCTTTTCAGTGGTGTAAAAAAAAAAAAAAAAAAATTAAAAGTCACAATTCAAAACTACAGTGCTGAGTGTGATACTCCAAAGCTGTATTTTGGGTAGAGAATGTACAACGTACAGCTGTACACCCTCAGAAAGATTGACGGACGACTGGACTCTATTACCTTTTTCACGGTGGAAAAACATTTACAGTCCATTTAATTTTGCGCACTAGTCCTTTACAGTCTGCACACCACCAATATCCTCACAAAGAAGAAAGTACTAATGTAATATCGATTGTTTTAAAGTATTCAATTCTTGATGTGAGCCTTCAAGAATTTGGACTGCTTATACTTTTTTTTTTTTTTTTTTTTTTTTTTTTCAGACCATTGAGTTCACTTGGCTTTACTAATGGAGCACCTCCAGGGAGCGTGGAAGACCCTCAGCAACGGCTTCGGTATGAAGGACTCCGCATTCGAGGGCCCGTGCCTTTCCCCGACCATGGTCCAGGGCTTTCCCTACCAGCGTCGCTCCTCCGATGACAGCAAGATGCCAGACTCCAAGACTAGCAGCACTATCCGTGTCTACCTCCCAAACCAGCAGCGCACTGTGGTGAGTGGGTTTATCCTGCAGGTAGAAGATGGCATACTGACTTCCAGACTTCCAATAAGGCTGCAGAAATACTGACGAGTAGTTACCTTTTAAAGAATATGGAGCTGCTTACATCCTGGCAGGCAAGAGAGGAATGAATGCTTTTTTATTTTGTGTCCCTCAGGTAAACGTGCGACCAGGTATGACTCTGCACAGTTGCCTGATTAAAGCATTAAAGGTGCGAGGTCTGCAGCCTCAGTGCTGCGCCGTCTTCAGGCTGCATCCAGGACAGAGGAGGTGAGCTCAGGACTGTCGAGGTTTTGAAAGATCAGACATTGTAAAAAATCAAATTCTTACCTGCTGCCGCTATTCTGCTTGCTTTGATATCCCTCCATGTAAAGCCTTTTGTCGACTTTTTGTAACAGTAAAAAATTTCGGATGGATTGGAACACTGACTCCTCCTCCCTGATTGGAGAAGAGCTACTGGTGGAGGTTTTAGATCACGTTCCCTTGACAACGCATAATTTTGTGAGTATCTGAAGCGGTCACGATGTCGTCAAGCTCAAGTCACTAAGTGTCACTGCAAAACAAATCCATGTTCCTTTTTTTTCTTCTGTCATTTTCAGGTCCGGAAAACATATCTGAAACTAGCGTTCTGTGATATTTGCCAGAAGTTTCTCTTGAATGGTTTCCGCTGCCAAACATGCGGCTACAAATTCCATGAGCATTGTAGCACCAAAGTGCCCACGATGTGTGTGGACTGGAGCAATATCAGACAACTCCTGTAAGTGTCTACACCTGGAAAGTGGGAGCACAATGTTAAAAAATGCCATCGGTGACGTGTCGGCACATTCTGCAACAATACTTTTTGAACATTACATCATTAATAATTCATTCTAGAAATATTACTTGACAGACATTCTTGCCATTCTCTCTGTGGAAGCTTTTAGTTTGATTCCATTTTTGATCTAATCAACGCGGAGGTTGGATTAATAGTGCATCAGAAACTGTGTTGTAGAGAGAAAATAGGGAAAGCAAGTTTTGCTGATACACTACAGCTCTCCTGATTAGTTCTTAGCTTGTATATATAGATTTGCATTGAGAATAGAACCTTATTAGTGTTGTTTTGCATGCAGGCTGTAGCACGGTAATCATTGTGAGGTCCATATCATTGACAGTGAAGAGATAAGACTTTTCACCTGACAACTATTGTAGTCTTTAGCAGTCAGCTGTTATTTGATTAAGCGCTCGCACATTCCCATGCACTTAGAGTCTCTATCACTCTTCAGGCTGTGTCCGACCCCTGGTGAGAGCGGCGCCCCGTCACTGCCCCCGCTCACGTCCCGGCGAATGAGAGAATCCTTAACACGGTTTCCAAGGTGAGGCAATGTTTTAATTTTATTTTATGTTTGATCAATCCATAACCCACCCTCCTACTGTATTAAGATACATGCTATACCTACAGTAGTTATTGCCCTCAAGATTTAAGTTCTCCCTATTCTCAAGTGGAAAGGATATATGTACGATCTTGGGAACCGGGCATATACTTTCATGCATATGAACAACATGAAAATGCTTTTGCTGAATTGAATCTTCTACGACCAGAGGACGTTTTTTGACCCTGTGGAGTTTTCTTGTAAACAAACCAAAGTTATGTTTACGTCCAGTGTTGCTTACCAAATCACTTTGTTTGTATCCTTGAGCTCTTACAAATGCGTTTCCTTCCTTATAAAACATTTGCAAAGCCGTTTTTTTTTTTTTTTTTTCAAATATTTCAAATCCAGCGTTGTTTACGTCCACGTTTATTTGTCTGTGTCTGCTGGCGCATTACTGCATATCCTGGCCTGTTGCAGCAGGAACGTGTAAAGCATCACTCAAGTGTGTCCTTGATGTAAACAAAACGGGGACCCTCGCATAGAAAAACTGCTTCTTAGCCACAAGAGGCCTAAAGACGGTTGCGGTGCTACTAGGACTTGTCAGGTTTAGGCAGCCATGACCCTTATCATTTTACAGTTCTAATGTGTAAAGAACCTTAATCTGAATTGAATTAAATCCTGTTTCCAGTGACGTCCTCAGCTTTATGGGGTCTTACCAGTCCAAGTGCTGATGTAACAAGAGGTGTGAAAAGAGCCTGTTGTTTCAGGAGAATTTAAAATGGTTTAAAGCACTCTGAGCTGCCAAATTAGCGCTCACAGAGTATCAAGTTGTTCCATTCAGAGCGATCTCAAATACTCTTTTGAAACCTAGTCCTGTATTGCCAGAAGAGAGATTGTTCTCAATCAGTGCAGTCCATGGTCATAATTGTGATTTAATATGATCTGTTTATGTACGTCATTCAGTTTCCACTGTCCCCATTTTCACCAGCACCTACAGTACAGCAGGTATTAATCCAGTGACCGGTTCTTATTCTTTATGTTTTGGCATATTTCAACTAGATTAGATTTGGTTCTGGTAAAGGGAACATCTCAAGTCAGACTAACATTTGGATTGTTAGCAGATTAACATATTTGACTGGTGAGCTTTGTACTCTTCAGCTGAGCCAATACTGATCTTGGCAAACATCAAGGGCAAAATAGCTTTACAGTGTCAAGATAGCCAAAAATGGGATAAGGGGAAGGCCACAATAAAATTAACCAATAACTACTTCGTCACAGTGTTTTACTTTTCTTTTCTTTTTTTCGCCATACAGTATGCCTCTCATTTATTTGACCTGTGGTCTTCATTCTGCAGCTCACAACCTTAAACACAAAGCAGGGAAAAAAAATATCACAACCCATCGTGCATACTTTTCAATTGATTGGGAGATGTTTCGCCATAATATCCCACGCTGACTGAAATACAGTGGTACTGTTGCATGTGAGGTGGAGTACCTTAAAACGCTCCACAGTGACAAAGCCCTGCCCTCATCTTCACAGAAGCCGTATTTGGCATTTCTGTTATTTGTTAGATAGAACATCTGTTAGAAAATGTCAAGTAGTAGCAGTTTCTTGATGGCACAACACAAACATAGGATGCTTGACTGGGGAAAGCGAGAGAAAATGACAGAAATGAAACCAGAAAGCCCCTGCATTCAACCACCACCACCACCACACCCACGGCAGTGCAATTATAAACAAGTCCCAGAATTCAGTGTTTGCTTTTCTGCCAAATGTCAGTGGTGTATGTCATTTTGAAGCAGTGACACAAGACGTAGGCAAACAACAACTGCTCTGTTGTAATATTTGGGCCTTGTTCACCTTCGCAGCTCGGCCCACCGATATTCCACCCCTCATGCCTTCAACTACACCACGCCTTACACACCCACAGGCGGCTGGCTCTCCCAGAGGCAGCGCTCCACTTCCACGCCCAACGTCCACATGGTTAGCACTACCCTGCCTGTAGACTGCAGCATGATTGAGGTAACTACACACCACCCCCTTTGGATACTCGTGTAGGTTCAAGCCACTCCTAAAATATCTCTGAGAGGGATCTTGCCCTCCTACGTGTATCTCAGGCATTCCAACTATCTTCGCCATGCTTCTTTCTACCTCTTATCTATGTCTCTGTGAAGTTATCCACCTGGACAGGGTTGGGTCTGTTTTTGTTTAATTCCCCTGATGGCATCTTATTTTAGCAAAACATTTTTTATTTTTTATTTAAATGCGCCACACTTGGCCTCCCCCTGTTCAGTTCTAGTTTCTGCTTTTTCACTACCCTTGTTCTTGCATGATCAGCTCACGAGTTTTGCATGCTTTGTAGAATATTTTCCTCTACATTCTGTCCAGGTAGTAACCTGGGCGCCACTCTTGTCATCTTTCCGTCCTTACTTTCCTTTACTGTGTCCCTTTTTTCCTCCTGTCCACACTGGCCTGTTGTATTGTGTACCCTGCTGGGGAGTAGCTAGACTGCCTGAATACGTCCCCCAGCTCCTGGTGCCATAGATTCTGGCTGAAGAGGAAAGTAGGTATTGTGCACTTCTCCCAGTCTTTTGTTGAGGCCTCATCCGAGAGTCCAGAAAAGGTTAGAAAGTGTGCAGTCCGAATGGCATGCATTGCAAACAGGCTATCTGCATTCACATCTTAGTTCTGAAGTTAAACCACGTGACTGCGCAGTATGTGGTTGACTCTGTGTACTGACAGAACTTTGTGTTGTTTTTGTCTCTCTAGGATGCCATGCGTGATCATGACTCGTGTAAGTGCTCGCTCTGCATTTCGCAATGTTGTGTACTTTTGCGCCGCATCACACTTCCGCCCTTCAGCCTCACCACAAATCTCCCCCTTTTTGATTGTGCATTCGTTGAACACAGAGAGGTGTTCAACTTCAAACCTGTCTTTGTGATTTCACTGTCTGGCCATCCCCTTCTCTCGCCAAAATAAAAAAAAATTCTCATCACAACATTGATTGTTGAGGTCTGCCCATAATATTGAACTGACATTGAAGAATAGCTAAGCGGTAGGGTGGTAATGCAAGGCTAATTTGTATGTGGTAAGCCATTAAACAAGAAAAGGGCTCTACAGACCTTTTGTCATTAATCTTTATACATTTTTTTTTTACATAATTTTCCATAGCAACAAATGTGATGTCCCCTGTTTATTTTACCATTGGCCACCATATCTCCCTTTTTTTGGAGATTTTTTTTGAATGTCTATAGAAAATTCTTCCCAGTCTCCCATACTGAGTCGCTGCCTTCTCTCTATATTCCTGAAGCGGGGAGTTCCCCCAGCCAGAGCCCTACAGGATGGTCCCAGCCCCAGTCCAAAGCCCCTGCACCTAACCAGCGAGAGAGGGCACCATCCTTCAACACTCAGGAGAAAAATAAAATTGTAAGTTCTATGTCTGCTTTGCATGCAGGGTTGGAAGTACCAAATGACATTTACTCTTAACAATAGAACTCTTTCTTGAAGGAAATACTTGTACTCTTTCCATCCCTGCTAGTACGTTGTGTGTGTGTGTGTGTGTGTGTGTGTGTGTGTGTTTGTGTGCATATAACTAGTAAATACTTTCAGACCAGTTATGCAATCTATCCTTCAGAACGCTGGCTAGTGATAACTGGTTATGTTTAGATTGTGAGTCTCGCATTAGTTGCACCTTCTTGATTTCTGTTCATCCAGAGGCCTCGGGACAAACGGGACTCTAGTTACTACTGGGAGATCGAGGCCAGTGAGGTTTATCTGAACTCCCGCATCGGTTCAGGCTCATTTGGAACTGTGTACAAAGGGAAATGGCATGGTAGGAATGCATTTCAGATGGGGCAGGGCACATTCAGGTGTAACTACTTGCACTTTCACATATTCCTACTACATTTAACAATTGCAAATGAGTTACCTGTAGGCATGCAGAATTGCTTTTCACAGGAGCTCGCAGTGGATTGTTGTGGGAACTGAGCAAAGTATTTTTGTTATAGGTGATGTAGCAGTGAAGATTTTAAAGGTGACTGATCCTACGCCAGAGCAGTTCCAGGCATTCAGAAATGAAGTGGCCGTCCTGAGGTAAGAAATGTCATCGACGTTGTTTTTTTTTCTTTTTCTTTTTTTTTTATCTTGGGTTTTCAGCTGTTTTGCAAATTGCTTAACTCTTGGTTAGTCATCATCATTGCAAACTTTTATGTTATCTTCATTTTGGTGATTTCCTCTTCTCCCCCCCTGCCTCTGTTCGCAGGAAAACACGACATGTCAACATCCTGTTGTTCATGGGCTACATGACGAAGGACAACCTGGCCATTGTGACCCAGTGGTGTGAAGGCAGCAGCCTCTACAAACACATTCACGTCCTGGAGACAAACTTCAAGATAATCCAGCTCATAGACATCGCCAGGCAGACGGCCCAGGGCATGGAGTAAGTCCTAATAAATGGAGCTGTCCTGATGAAACAAAAAGAAAAGGAACTAAGATCTCATCTAATTGTTTTCTCTCTCATTTTTAGCTATCTGCATGCAAAGAACATCATTCATCGTGACATGAAGTCCAACAGTATCCTTTTCTATCGGCTGCTTCAGTGTGTGAGCTTTTGTGTGAAAGATGAATGCACTTCAATCCTCGTACGGGTCAGGATGTGTGTTTCTGCAGTGTGCTTTAGCTGCGATTCCTTGACAGCAGCGTAGACATCTTCTTGCATGAAGGGCTAACGGTGAAAATTGGGGACTTTGGTCTGGCAACGGTGAAGGCCAGATGGAGCGGCTCACATCAGGTGGAGCAGCCGTCTGGATCCATTCTCTGGATGGTCAGTAACACGGCAATGATTTCACTAAAGCAAATGAGACGACTATGTTGAGACAGTTTTTGAGTTATGAAATCCAACAAACGGACAAAATAAAGAACTGTAAATGGAAAATATCATTCCTTATATTCCTTTTATTTCCTTTCCTTTGCCTTTTTTGTCTGCATGGCCACAGGCTCCGGAGGTTATCCGGATGCAGGATAACAACCCCTACAGCTTCCAGTCTGATGTCTATTCCTATGGAATTGTTCTCTTCGAGCTCATGACGGGAGAGCTCCCTTACTCCCTGATAGCAACTAGAGATCAGGTAAAGTCTCATCGTTTACACGTCATACTGTATGTCAGGAGGCAATAGTTTAGTGTTAAAGCCGTGCACATACTGTAGTTGACATTAAAACGCTATAATGAGACTCACCCGTTTTGTCCTCCACACACTCTGCAATTGATTTTGTTTAGCAAGGTCAATTTGCGAAAAACTTGTGAGTTGGATTGCAAGTTTTTGCTACCTTATTAGATTTCTAACTCAGTCAGACAACCTCTAGTCCGCGCCTGGTGTCCCAGTGTCGGGCCAGAAGGAAAGACACTGGGTCGCTGTCTGAAGGGGGTTTCGGAGTTGGCCTAAGGCCCACCATGGAACAGAGGCGGGCGTCCTGGAGCCACTGGCCTAATTTTAGACCCCGTAACACAACCCTGTTCGTGTGTTCGAAAAGGGGTGCATGGGTGTGCAAATGTGTGCCTGTGGTTTTTTCGTGCACCCGCAGGCCACGAGACATGGCCTGGATCGTGCCTGGCTCCTTGTTCAGTTCAGTTTACTGTGTTTGTGTTCAAAATAGGATAACGTTGCTGTACATAGCATGCCCATAAGTACTGTTACGGTCCACTGCTGACCTCATTGCTCCACAATAGCTCCAGTGTTTTAGATGCTTGTCACCTTCGACTCACTGGCTACATGTCTAAAATTATCTCCGAGATGATTTAGAATTGATCAGGTGTCTCTTACTGTCGCACTGACCCTAACATATTAGTCTGATCTGCTGTCTGTGACTCTCTCCTCACAGATTATCTTCATGGTGGGAAGAGGCTATTTGTGCCCAGACCTCAGCAAGCTCTACAAGAACTGCCCCAAAGCCATGAAAAGGTTGGTGGCCGACTGCATCAAGAAGTCCAAGGACGAGAGGCCGCTCTTCCCGCAGGTGAATAACTCTCTAATTGTAGACTTTGAGCTGAATAAAGAGTGTTTTTGTTTAATTAATCATTCTTTTTTTTTTTTCTGTTCTTAGATCTTGTCCTCCATTGAGCTTCTCCAGCATGCCCTACCTAAGATAAACCGCAGTGCCTCAGAACCGTCCCTGCACAGAGCCTCTCACACCGAGGATATCAATGCCTGTACTCTGACCTCCACCAGACTGCCTGTTTTCTAGAGGCTCAGGCAGCACTGCCCCTGCTCCCCTCCTTGCACTTCCCCCCCCCCTCCTCCTTCTCTTTTGAAATATCCAAAATAGTCCAAATGCTCAGTACGCCCAAATTCTCTACATACAGATGCAAATGTAGACCTAAAAATGTACATACAATCATGCATAAACCCAGTCTAATCAATAGAATATGTAAGGAAGAGAGGAGAGGGGAAAGTTCATCTGACTATACTATGGAAGGGAGATGATGATGATGATGATGATGATGATGGATTGCAGTGGGATGTACACACATTGAGGTGGTGCCTTGTTTATCACTGCACGTATTAAGAAGTATGCAGAGGCTCCACAGTGGCAATGCATTTGGTAAAATTTGTAAATACATGCACGCACAGCTACCTAAGACGACAATAAATGGACACTGAAGGAAGCTCAAGAGAATGTGATGTCTCTTGATTTGGGTTCTGTGATGTGAAGCACACCCTTCTATCTGGCCGCACTGGTTTCTGATGAAGAGGACCTTTCTTTTTTTTTTTTTTTTTAAAGCTTACATGCCTTAAGAGGAAACAAAGCCTGGAGTAAGATCCTGCACAATTCACCTCTTGTTATCACAAACAATGCCGTTGGATGTAGTCCATTTAGTTGCACAGTAGTAGTTGATTTTTGCATTGTCTTAAATGATAATGGCTTAGATATGGGAAATTGTTGTCTGTTTTTTTTTTTTTTTTTTTTTTTTTTGATCTTTCTTCTTTTTAATTGTCTTTGTGTTTTTGGGTCATTTTGGAGGACTTATAGCCTGTCAGACAGCGAGCATGAGTGATGACGGAAAAAAATTGACTTTGCACATTTTTAGCAAAAGCAATTGTTATGATTCAACAGTATACACATTGGCTTCATAGATCTGAGTAAACTGGTCCGTAGATACACACGCATTCTTACCATGGGAAGGTTATCATGAGCTGGACATTTGGCGGTTGTCTTAAATGTTTAAAATGATTGGAAACTAATTAGTATTTGTTGTCCTTTGTCTCTTTCAGGAGGTTAAATGTTTTTTTTTTTTCGTTGTGTCCTTGGTGAGAAAGTTGTCTATTCAATATTTTAATAAAATTTAAGTTAATTTCCTTTGCCAAAGATGTGTTTTGTTATATTTTTATTTGCTTATTATGGAAAACCATTGAATAGTCTGCACTGTACGTATGTTGTATTAGTTACTTGTCTACTTTGAGCTTCATTTTAAGCGCTGCGATTGAAGCACGTGAGGTGATCAGTTGACACCAGATTATATGGCCTCTTTTCTCTTCACGAACTAATATCCCACACATGTGCAAGACTCTGTGGTGGGGGAGATGTTTGCTGTAGCAGTGGCAACATGGTGTAACCTCACAGGGGATCCAGTGCAGACACGCCACCAGGGGATTCCACCATTGGCTGATGCTACTGTGCACTGCATAGCCACTGGCAGGCTCAGTGGAACAACAATCATTCAGCAAGGGAGGGACATGTGGTGGAAAAAAGGGTTATATTTTGTTTTAGTGTAAACCTCTAACATGTAGGTCCTGCTGGGCAGAACCACTTCACCTGGTTCAGTCTCAAGTGCAAATGTATAGTAAACATTTGCTGTGATCTAAATATAAGAATATATGTTTATTTTGAATTTGAATTAATGCCTAGGACACAAAAAAAAAAAACACAGTGGAAGCTTTTTGAGTCACTTATCTTATTTGAATCGCATGTCTCCAAAAAAGCCCCATCACAGGGTAAAATAGACCCGATGTCATCAAAAGCAGAGCAACAAGAGCAAAGACCCCGGCTCACCGCTAGTGGTCTATTATTACAACAGTTTTGCTATATGTGTTTATCTGTTCTATTTCTGCATTCTGACAAACCACACAGCCTGGCCCAAATGAAACCAACGGAGCCCAAACGGCCTACACCCCTGGCCTACAATAGCGCCATCTAGCGGCTGTTCCTCCATGATGCGTCATCCTTTCTTCATATATGACCTAAATAATCAGTGGCAGAAGAAGAATTCTGATCCTTAAGTACAAGTACCAAGACAATGTAAAAAAAAATACTCCATTACGAGTAAAAACACTGCATTCAAATCCTGTATTAATTCAAAGTACAGAAGTATTGTGAGCAGAATGTACTTAAAATATCAAAAGTGAAAGTACTCATTCCACAGAAGAATGGCCCCTGTGGCTGATATCATAAATGATGTTAAGGCATCAAGTAGCGTTTTACTTTTGTAGCTGGTTGAGATGGAGGTGTTTGAAATACTTTAAATACAGTTTGGTAGTTTAGTCCAATGGTTCCCAACCTAGGCCTCTAAAGGATCGCAAGATTAATCTGAGGGGTCGTGAGATGATTAATGCAGTAGGAAAAGAGAAAAATATAAAGGTCTGCTATACAAATTCTATTTATGATTTTTTTTTCTCTTATTTTGTTGGTGAAATATTGGATAAGTTGTAATCTTTTACCTCAAAGAATCCATCTGGGAAGTTGAGAGAGAAACTGGTGGAATTGGAGACATCTGCGACGTGGCTTTTTTCTTTTTTTTTTTTTTTTGTAAGAGCCATAAAGGTTAATCATCACAATGCATTGTATTTCATACACATGTTTTTGTTATGTAAAAATGTAATCGTGAAAGTAATAAGTAACTATAGCTGTCAAATAAATGTCGTGGAGTATAAAGTACAATATTTGTCTCTGAAACGTAGAAGAGTAGAAGTATCAAGTAAATAAATACTCAAGTACCACAAAATTGCACTTAAGTACAGTATGTGGGTAAATGTTACTTTCTAACATTAATAATTGTGGTTCTTAACGTTGAAGTCACTTAATTTCAAGGGTAAGGGAATTAAATACAATCCCTTCAGACAATGCAGACTCAAAGGGAAGAGAGGGAGACATTTTCCTTACTAATGCAATTTGACAAAGACAACCTCCAGACGTAGTGCACCAATCTATAGCTAATAGGAGTCTGGCTGCGATCAATTTAATGGGGTCTGCCAAGATGGCTACTTGCCTCTCGCTGTAATAGCCTCGAACTCTATCTGGCAATAGAAACCCATCACTTTGATATTCTTATGAGGTACTTTCTAATGGGCTCACAATAGAAGGCCACATCTTTATCCACGGTGCTGTAACATCCATCTACTCTACACTGTGCATGGAAAATAAAATCCATTGCTTACAAAGTCTATGTGTTGTGTCGGCTTCTTGTGCCTCAACTCCACCACCAGATGGCAACACGACGCTCTGTATGTCTGGGTTGTCTACAGTTGTTATCTATTAAAGCAACAATGTTGATGTTGTATTTTTGTTGTTGTTGTCGCTGGTGTTGCTGCATTATAAACCAGTGAGTTTTTACAAAGGAACAATGTTATGTTATGTCATGTTGGAAGAAAATAACCAAGTATAGTTACATGATATTCAACGATCCCTGTGTTTATCACTCTGCACCTTTACTTTCTCCTTCATTATGAGATGGAGGCACTTTTCTTCCTCTTCCGCTGTGTTCTTCAGCAGATGGTCAGTGCACCAGGGCACACGTTTCTCATGTTGTGCAGCAGCTTGGCAGGCAGCTGGGAGGAGTCTAGACGGAAGCTCCTCGGCTGGAGCTTCGGGGCCCACAGTGGCATTCCTCTGAGTTCTTCAGTGGCTTTTACTACCTCAAGGCCAGGTCAGTGGGCTTGTCAAGAGGGGGAAACACATCAGCACCATCTGGAAGCCTCACAAATATATAATGATGAGCATATTTTATCTGTGGGAGATGTTTGCTGAAATTTGTCAAAGCGAACAACATGACTCAGCTGTTCCAAGACAAATAACAGATGTGATAGTCTGATATGGCATCTAGCTCCAGCATCTGAGACTTCTCAGCAAAACATATGGATCAGGAGAGAAGGGTCTCTGCAGTCAATTACTCATGCGTCATCTGTAGGCAGAAAGTGTACCAGTGCCGATAGCTGACCAGTCTCTCCTGTCATGAATAACAAGAGGATAAGCAGATCAAGGCGTCATATCAGTGAAAAGAACACACTAGAATTATTGAGATTATCAGAAGGATGTTGAACATATTCTTGGGTTATTATTATTATTTTATCCCTTCATCCCTATATTACCCTCCACTTATTATTGTTAACATCATTTGGATGTTTGACATTCGCTGTGCAGAATGATGTAAGTGCAGAGTTTGACACTGGAAGGAGGGTTTCTTCATGCAAGCCTTGAATCTGAGTTTAAATGAGATTTTGTGACTTCACAACACATTTCTTAGTCAATTGCGGTGCAGCATGCAACTTAAACAAGTGTAATGTGGAAATGTGAAGCCTCCAGTGCAACTACAGTGAGAATGGACTTTTCAGTGAAATAAGAGACCTCTTGTGAATGGCAGTTACATTTTGTATTTTTATTTTTTAATGACGGAGCTGGAATAGATGTAATTTAAATAATTTTTTAACAAGGTTAATGAACTTTTTTTGTCGACAAAACAGATCAGACACAACTATATGTCTAAAAGTACTGGGCGAATATATTGTTTTTACAATTGATATGATACATATATTATTATTATTATTATTGTTATTATTGTTATTATTATTAATAATAATAATATAATATAATATATTATTATATAATATATTATAATATATATATATTATATAATATAATAATAATAATAAGAAGAAGAAGAATTCTTATTATTATTGATAATAATAATAATAATAATTAATAATAACAATAATAATTAAACTAGCTCGGATCATACTTGCTGCATATAAAAAATATGTGTATATACACCAAACAGTGCAAAAATATGGTGTTAAATGACCATGTATGATAACTTTACAATAAATGCATATGCTGAGGGTTCCTTGTGCTCTCTCAGTAAATGCAGCTCAGGTGTGGAAGAAAGTGTTTGGTTGCTATTCAAAGTCTCCGAGGTGAACAAATGAAGATCTAGTGGGACGTTGTAATACTGTTGCCAGTTGGCTGGTACAATATAACACATATAAAGCAATAAAACTGAACAAATCATGTCATAATGGAGTCTCTAAGCACCTCATGAGGTATTGGTCAATGTGGTAGAAGCGTCATCAAGAGAATACTAAACCCGAAGGATTGATACACTTTGTGATGAATGTGCCCAATGAGGTGGACTTGTCTATTCAGTGTCAGGAATAACACAACATAAAATAAATTGTATCCGCCATGCAATCAATATTTGAAAGAAATGTTAATCACATTTTATTATCTCCAATTTATGAGGTGAGATGAAGTTTGCTGCTTCATCTCACCTCATAAATTGGACTTTAAATCACAAGAGGAACTGTTTACATTCACAACTCAACTACTTACAGGAATCTGCTTTTTGGTAAACATAAACATATAACCTTGATCCAGTAAGTCATCACCAAGGGTCTAAAGTAAAAGTTATTAGAAATTAAAAAAAAACACTAAAATCACTATTCAGTACACAGCATTTACTAATAATAATCACTATAACCACAATTTAGGGTTAACTGTTTGGAAGGTGAGTACCAGACATTAAACAGCTAAAATAAATACATTTCTAGAGAACCAATCACATGTCAAAAATACACATCATTATTCCTGAAATAATTTCATTGACAGAATACCTAATATATGAATATTTTCTTGTATAGCTAAGCAAACATGCAGGTGTTGTGGAGTCATCCAGGTCGTCTTCAGCGCGGAGAAAGGAAGTGTCTCTCAAACTCAGGGGCTGGGATCTGGAAGACAAGAAAATTGTGACTTTGTATGTTCAAAGGGAGTCAGGATATTCACTCAGTGGTCATTTTATGAAAACAGACGAAGAGTTGGTGGAATTTGTGACAAATCTAATGCGATCCAAAACAAATATGATGCCTATAAGGATTTTTTTCTCACACTTGACATAGAGGAGTTTCTGATTGTATGCACCCCTCGTGTACTTAAATTGGAAAAAACAAAAAATATAAAAACCTCTTAATATAATTGTGTCCAGTACAACAGCACATTTTACTATTATCTCAATAATAAACATCTCATTTAATTTATACATTTCTGACAATAACGCAACCAAAAAAATTAACATCATATACGTTGTATTGAATTGCTTTCGGTTTCATTGGTGTAACTAACAAAAATGATCACTGAGTGTATGTGCTCTTTTTTAAATTGTAATAACTAGGGTCCTTATTTGAGCATCGACAGCTGAAGTTATTCAGTCTTACTTCAGCTGTGGACGTCCTTGTGGTTTTTCCTCAGTAGCTTGCTCTTCCAGCACAGACTGCTGTTGCTCATGATGATGCCAGAGAGTCTCGGTTCACAGACTGAGAAAGTGGTGCTACCGGGTGGACCCTCGGGTTTACACCCTTTGCAGGAGATTTGAGGGCCAACTTTGGAGCGGGCCTTTGTGAAATAAATCCTTAGGGGCCCCCTAATTTGAGCAAATTAGATATTTATTCAGGCATCTTAGCTATGAAGACAGAATGGTGAGTGAAAGTTTAAAATGGGATGTTTGCATGTTCTTATAGATTTATTAATGAACTGATCTGACACAAATATAGTAATGCCACATTGTTAATGCGTGAGACAGACACCACAAAATAATGGCAAAAACAAAGCAGAGGGAATACACTGTCACAATACAGATATCTTTACCACAACACAGATGTCGATTCATGCTTTGGTGTGTGCAATGCAGTGTGTATGAATTTTTTTCGAGTGGTATGGTCTTAATTTCGTTGCATTTGATAAAACCTGTACGTTTCTTTTTGTTTTGTTTTTTTATATTAGGGTTTCCTTAATAAATAGTATGACTCACAACATAACACATATGAGGAGACAGACCAAACATATATTGCAAAGGAAGCTTTATTGCCAGTGACAGAGAGGAAATATCCAGAAAGGAAGTTTTTCCACAATATATTGTACTCTGATCTTGATTTAAACAGTCAAACACCGGTTTTAAAAGTACATATATTTAGCAAGTTAACATGGCCCTTAATAGGTACAGTCCTGCAGGTCTGAAGATATAAGTTTCACCTCAACACATTGGCCAAATAACACGTCCAGTTATAACTTCATCAAATATTCAATCACGATCACTGAACCAAGTTTTAACCATGCAGCTGGGGTACCTCTGCACGTTCCTCCCTTGGAAGTCAATGCCATGGCATATTTCCTATTGAACAGAACAACACACCCATAAAGCCTCAGGCATGGCTTTTACAAGGATACGCTCACAGATACAATGGCACTTTATACAACTTGGAAAATAATTGCACACAGAGCTTGCAGAAGATATTTTATACTATAGTAACAAATAAATTGTTGGAAAACGGCACAGATTTCTTTTTACAGTTCATTTGGTTGCTTTTTAGCTGTTTCACCATTTAGGGTACTAGATATATGAAATAGCCTCCACATAAGCCACTGGACAACAACCAAGTGATCGTGACATTTGTGTAAAAACGTTGGAACACATTTCAATGTGTGGATGACTATAGCTTTTTGAATTAATTAGGTGGAAGATCTGATTTCAAAATAAATAGATTATTGAGTAAAAAACAAAGATCTATATTGCACTTTCCATCAACTCACAGGAAGAGTGTTGAATATTCGAATGGTAGTAACACAAACACTAAAACCTCAGAGCACTTGCATTGTTGTCATAGCAACACCACCATGATAGCCAATATCCAGTGTGAGGGCCACTGGGGGGGGGCATTATATCTGGAATTACATGGTAGATCATACATTATTCACCTTTTTATTAGGAGCCGTAATGACTGCCTCCACACGACTGAACGCAAAAAGACAACAACAATTTAAATATACAGCATCAGTTCACTGCCGTGTGTGAAAACATATAAGTATTGTGTCGGAGCGCTGTTCTCTGGTGAAATTACACACACTGCAGTCCCCTCGCTGATATTTACATTGTAGGTTACTGGAGTGCAAAGACTGATTAAAAGTAAATAATTTATTCTTTGGTTAAAAATGATATAAATATATTTAAGTTGTGTGTGCAGACACCTGCGCAACACCCTACGTAATAAAATCTTTATATTTACTAGAGCTCATAAATCTTAGACTAAGTTTAATATTTACTATGTGTTCATCTGTTAGTATCCTAAATCACTCTATATAATCTCTTTTCTGGTGACATTTTCGACGGTAAAGAATTAACTCTATAAAAGGCCACATACTGTTTAGTCTCTATTGTATGTGTATGCACACTGCGTTTGCACAATGCATGTTTGGCAATGAATACATGTATGCTATAGAACTTATATAACTTCTTATGACACATTCACAATGCATGAATCACAGGGAACACAGCTTGGGTAAAACAGCGATGTTACATGAACATCCCACTTGATCAGACATTAATAACTGACTTGCACCTTCCTTTGTATCAATCATGCAAAACAAAAATAAAAATCTATTAGTATTAGTATGAAAATAATCACCACTACAGCCATACACACTCACATACTGTACACATATTGAGATATACACAAACTTCAAACCGCACGATAGTCCACAGTTTGAACAATATCTAAAGGTACACACCAAAATAGAAAACAGAGAAGGGGGGTGGGGGCAAACAAAAGATTCATAGCTGGGTCAAACAGGTAGCACAGAGCAGCACTGGACTCAGTGTAGGCACAATCTGCTTTTTACATCATCAACAACAGCCCCAAAGAAAAAACCACAACGACTGAAACATAAGTGACCTATACAAGCACGCAAATCAACAGGTCAACGAGTAGACAGTACATTTTGACACTGCATAGAGTTAAAAACACAGTCCAGGGCAGCACTCAGCTGTACCCGAGCTCACGTCACCAAGATCTGTTTCTAGCTATTAGCATCCACACACACACACACACATGTCTGCGCTTGTGTTCAGCTAAGGTACGTCGTTTGAGAATTCCCCACTTTCTCCTGGGTGACTCAGTTGGCCTGGACTGGTTTTGGACCCACTGCAACGCCATTACAGTCGAGAATGTACTGCAGACAACCTTGAGGCGGCTGCACAGCACCGTTCTTAGTGGTTTCACCAACAACCTCTCCCTTCTGGCCGGCTCCCTAAAAAGACAAACACATAACTTACTCATCTAGCAACAACGGTGATTACATTGCATCACATTACAGGTCATTTAGCAGACGCTCTTATCTATTAACTAACTACAGGGACAGTCTCGCTGGAGCAAATCGGGGCTAAGTGCCTTGTTCGGGAGCTCAATGGTGGCAGCCTGGTATTGAACTCACAACCTTCTGGTGATCTATTTGAAAGCCTGACCAATAGACCACTATCTGGTAGTAAGATCTAAATATAGCTCGATTACTTGATAGTATAGTAACAAACGATACGGATCTAACACACATGTTTCTAATCTCAGTCCCCGTGTGTTACTATACCTGTGATGGCTGAATGGTGGTGGGTCTCTGTGGAGCATTGGCTTCCTTCTCTGCCAACTGGGTCATTTGTGCCAGCACCATGTCAGCGATGAGCTGCCTGTCCTCCGCCTGGTGCTCCCCCACCAGGGGCATGGAAGAGCCCACCACCTGTGCGACACGGAGGACGGTTATAGCACAGAGAGAGGACGTCGACACTTACATGTGTCACATTATTTTCGGCTGCAGTACTGAAATAGTTGACCTGAAGGAACAGGTTTATCATTGTAAGCTTTCAAACCGGATTATCCTCGACGCCTACCTCTGTGATGAAATCTCTGCCATCTTTCCCATGGATAGCTTTGACTGCGCAAATATCCAGACCCCCGAAAATCTCCGAGCAGGTGTCAACCCACAGCTTGTACCTAAACAAAACAATTCTGACTTAAACCAGTGGTAGCGTAATGAGACGCCGCAAACTGATCATCACAACTGATAACAACAAACAGGTCAACGCACCAGTAGTTGCTTGCTAATAATCTACACTTTTAAAACTGAGATTTGTCTTTGTATAGGAGTGCAGGATTAATAATCACCTATCAGTCATGGCCACCTGTTCGAGCATAGCAGAGCCCGTATTGGTCTTCCAGTTGCCAGATATAGACGTTCTCCTGAAGTGTGTGAATCACACCGATTACAATAGTTTGTTTCTCATTTAGTTGTAAAGTTGAGGTATAAAAAGTGTAAGTATACGTACATGTAGGCTTTGTAGTCTGTGCCAATCTTCTGGATTCTGATGTCGTACTTGGAGTCTATGAGAGGTTCTGTGGTGGTGTACGTCTGGGTGAGAGCCACGACACTGGCTATGTCCTGGAACTTACTGTGATTGTCCACCTTCACCTGTACACAGCAACAGACACATGAGACGGAACCATTTTTAATAAAACATTTAAAAAGGGCATCTGGCACCTGATTGACTCTTACAGGCAACAACGGCAAGACATTTTGATGTTTCTCCAGTTCCCAAAACAAAAGCCAGAAATATAGCAAACACAAAATGATGCATTCTTTCATATTACTGCAAGAATAAATAAACTCTATACCTTTCCAATACCGGAGTGGGCATGTCCAATCTTCACAACAACAGGGAATGATGGCATGCTGACCTAAAATAAGAAGGTTTAGAGTTATTGCCTTATATATTGCTTCATACTTTCATATTACATTTGCACATAAGCAACCAATGTTTTGTTTAATGTTAAAAACAAATCCTATAATGATCTTTAGATTTGGTTCTCACCATCTCCTTGTAGTTTGGGTAAAAGGTCTGCTCAATCAGAGGGAACTTGTCGGCACCCAGCTTCCTGTGGGTGTTGATAAGTTGGGCAAACTGGACACACAAAAAGATAAATAAATCAAATATAATTCTTAAATCCTTTCCCGGAGTAAGCGTTCCTTTCCCTCCTGCATTGCTTTACAGTAAAGCTCTCCCTGGCTGCTGAGTGCCTACCGCCCATGGCTTGTCACACAGGTTGTAGATGGACTCGAGCGAGTTGATGCATGGGATGCCTCCATACTGCAGACCAATGACCAAGTTGCGAAAATCTTCATTCTGGGTCATACTGAAGGCATGTTGACGAATGAGGACAAAGTCTGGCTTGAATGACCTGGAAAGTAAAATTATAGCAGAGATTACATTACATTACATTACATTACAGTTCATTTAGCTGACGCTTTTGTCCAAAGCGATTTACAATAAGTGCAAACAATCATGAGGATACGACTCTAAACAGCGAGAATCTTGCAAGTACATCAGCTTCAAATAGGTGTAATCATACAAGTGCAGAACAATAGCTTCAAATAAGCCAAACCAAGTGTAAAATTACAACAATATATATATTTTTTTTTTTTTATTGACGTTGAGATGTGACAAAACTCTGACCAGAAGAGTGACAAACTGTGATAAACGTTGTTAGCAGTGTGGCTGAATCAGGGAGTCAGCAATGTAGGTGGATACACAAAATCCCTGATTAAAAGTATACTCATTTATGACTGTGATGGATAAATCTCCTTTTCTGTCTTCGTGTGTGTGTGTGTGTGTGTGTGTGTGTGTGTGTGTGTCTCTCACCTGATAACCTTGGTAGCATTTCTGAGAACTTGCATGTTAACGTTGCAGGTCCCGTTGGCATGAGCCACGACGTTGATCTCATTGAATTCAGCCTGAGGAGTCAATGAAACAGAAAAGCACATGAGGACAGAGTACTTACATTTATGTATTTAATATGGAAATCATTGGCTTGGTGAAACCTACCTGCTCCACTTTGATGTCATAATCTCCATGTATTTTCTTTCCCCGGAATAATTTTGCCCTGGTTAAAACAGAAACACAAGGTATTAGCGTTCAATGTAAAAGAATATATAGAAATAAATGACTTTGAATTACCAATCAAAGTGTAAAACTAGCATTCAATAATAATCTTTTTACAACGACCTGGAATATGAATAATGTTGAATATATCCCACTTTGTTGAGTGTATATGCAGCACAGAGTAGAGAAATGCTCCCTTTCACGCTCTACAAACTGCTGATACACGGCCTCCTTAACACTTCTTCCCTTCAATCTGGCAACGAGGATAGTGATAAAATATTACAACACTTTTCTCGGCTGCCTCATTTTTAACGGCAAGTTTTCCACAGCATACACACAGATGCAATTAAGCATTTCCTACAACCTGGTCCACCAGCAGTAGCAGCCTGTGGGGTTAAAGGGCGGTGCAATGAGGAAACATTCTTATTCAGAACATGTCTGCGCTTTTCATGACTTGTGATTCAGCACTTTTTAAAACAGGCAGTTTATCGCTTGAATAAAAGTGACACCTGCGGGTCCTGCAGATTCTTTTTTCCCCCTGGATCACTGGTGAAGTGGAATTTTGCCATGGGATTTAAGATTAAGATGGATCAGTGTCTATATACTGACACCACACAGAGATTAAAGCTGCAGAAGCCCCAATGAGTGGCAGTGTTAACAGTGTGTTTGATTTGTTTTGGCTTATTCCTATACTTATGTGCTGGGGCTGGGCCTGACAACATAAGCTTTAGAAGTACAACTGGGGTGATCGACAGTAAATCAATACTAATGGTGGCCCGAGAAACAAGCCTTCCTTCTACTTCCACGGGTTGCCATGGAGGAGGTCTCCTTTTCCACAGATTCACGCTCAAACTAACAGCCATCTACTACTGTGCAACACTTGTAACTTGGTGTGAGGCAGAACATTGTGAAACCACCTTTATCCAAATCGGATTTGTAGAATGTCCACGTTTCCGTTTGGCTGTGTTTGTATATTTAGACGACATGCTGTGGAGTTCTCACTCCCTCTTCCTCTTAGTTTGCATCACCATGCTGTCACGTAACCTGCACTCCCTGCCAATGCAACGCGGAGGTAAAGCTGCATAATTCATCGCCAATCTAATTGGGGCATTGGGATCTATTTGGCAGTGGAGGAAAACAGGCATTAAAATATGGATCACTGCTCCAATATCTGGGAAAATGAAAAGCCTTCTTTGCCCCGTGATGAATGTGCTCTGTCTATACGCACTGTGTGAGGCAGTGTTTCCAAAACATGCCCCCCTCGAAACAAACACAGAGACAAGGCCTGAAAAAGCCTCTGATTTCATTTTGCCATTCAAATTGGAATCTTGGCCTGTTTGCAGAACTGCCGTGAGGAGGGATCAGTGTTTTACGTTTGAACTATGCTATATCTCTCCGAAGAGCCCAGCCCAGCTCAGCATACTGAGCGTGGAAGCCGCACGTTCAAAGAGGACACCATCCTTTAGTACGTTCAACATGATCTTTCAGCACAGTGCATTAATATGCATTAGCATTTGACAGTCAGCTCACATTAACCAGCTCCTCTACATCAGGCCCTTTCTGTGTGAAGTGTATCTGTTCTCCCTGTGAAAGCTTTCGTCCCAAAACAAAGGACATTATTGTTATATATTAGCAACATTTCTTTGAGTAACGTACTGGCCCTAAAAGTGGAGTTAGACTCTGGGGACTGTGCCTAACTGCTGACAGATCATTTGTTGTAAGAGTCAATATGGGTACTCTTGACTTGAATTTAAGATTAGATGAGAAACCCCAATATAGGCAATACAAAATGATGCGACTTCATTAATGGTTGCAGGTTGTCAAATTGCCAAATTACATATTGCATTGCAATGAAAATTATTACTATTTATTCATACAGATGATTCACCCCCGAGAGCTTGGTTAGCAGAAGTCCATGCTGAATTTTAATGTCTCATCACTTAGCCTGCTTAGCATTCACGCTCACATGTGGGTAATGTTTGAATAAGGTTAAGCTCACAGTACAAAACATCCCCCTCCTGATTCCAGTGAAATGTATTTATGTAATGTTGAACATTGGCACTGAATATAAGGAATCCAAGCCTCTCTAGTTTAAACTGAGCGACAGTACAGAGAGAATAAGAAGCAGTTCATGCCGACCATTAGTCTGTAAGATAGTGGAACATCTGCTCCTCCTGTCATAAGAGCAATTTATAGCACAGTATTCCTGGAACAAAACAAACCTCTCTGTATGACTTGCAGCATCCTCTAACAAGTGAAAACACTGTCTAAATGACGAAAAGCTTCTGTCTTTTTACGTGCTGTGACCCTGGTAATCATTATGATTTTATCAACAAATGTTTTATTATCCTATCCTTAATTATTCTGCCTAACACAACCTGTTACACAACCAAGTCCTCATTCTAATACTCATGCGTACTAATGTGCTCTTTCTTTCTGTACACGGCTGGTTCCAAGATTGCAGGACATTTTGCGTTTAGAGGCCTCTGTGAAATATTACATTTTCGCTATATGCCAAGCTCCCACTAACTGCCTGTATGGTACAAACAATGAAAAAAAAGCATCTCAGACACTAAAAATATCCCTCATTTGTTACACTAGGTGTCCATTTGCAAACACTTTCGAGTAACTGTCATTTCACAGAATCTAACTAATGGTCGACATTTTTCCACCTAGAATTCATTGTAACTTCCTTGATCAAATATTAAGGTTTACACATAATTTCAATGTTTTAAAAGTAATGTCAGGGTAATAAAGGATGTAGACACTATGGTAATGTCAATGTGGATGGCGCCCTAATGTTAGAAAAATGTGATCTGGGATTTGACTCATTTGATCTGAACAATAGATGTTGATGTCCGAGCCTTCTGCCAGAAGCTATTAGTCTGAAGGACTCTTTCCTGATCTCATTATGTGTCTTAGGGCCACCAGTAATCATCACTCTGGCTTTTATTTGCAGCAGTGGGCAGAAGAAAGTCTTGAAACAGCGCGTCACACAGATAGATACGGCACATACACAAGCTCTGGTTTTCGTCCTGCCTCTGTGAGAGCTGAATACAAAGCATGTAGCGTTTCAAACACGTCTGTCAATCTTTCTCCTCTGAATTATTCTCAATGTGAAATTTGTTTCTTCAATAGCACAACAATTTCGATAAATCACCTATAAGCTACAGAACACTGAATGTGAATGAAGCAGACCTACACTACGCTGAGTCGACCAAGATTGATTTTGCGCTGCCGTAGTGTTTTACAGCCCCCGGGTGAAAGGTTGCGTAAAAGCAACCAAAACAAACCAAACCTTGGTGAAAAAACACGGACAACTCCGTGCTCAGCGACATTGAGCAGCCATGAAAAATAGATGCAGCACTCAGACGGAGGAAGCCTTTTGAAACAAGTATTTTAGATGATTCTCCCAAGTGGATGTGCACTAGATATATAAAGAAAGAAACTATTAAGAGCAATACTAGTCCACGGAGCTCATGAACACAATGAACTAACATTGTATTGAACAAACTGCATAAAGCAAAAATAAATATTGTCCGAGCAGGATATCTTGATGCTTTTTTTTTTTGTTTTTGTTTTTTTATCAAATGAGGCAATACTCAGGTACATCAGGTATCGTTAAATACAGACAGTGAGGACAATGGAGTGTAAAACATTATCTCACTCCCAGCCCAGCCTACTCAATATTCTCAATTAGAATGACCTTTGATGAATGACATGGTTTTAGTTTAATATATTATATTGTGTTCCTCTGCCAGAACTGCAGAGCAGAGTCACTTTATTGGCCCCTCAGACTGTAATCCTTATTCCTCAACAAGCAGCTTCCTTTCCACTCACAACAAATGTGGAACAAGTGAACGCACAAGGCTGGCATCCGTCCCGCTGATCTTATTAAAATTGATCAAAGGTTCTGTTATATAAATGGCTAGTCCTGCTCATGTAAACAGGATAAGTGTATACTGCAAGGCCATCTGAATGAACCATGCCGATATCCTGATATCTGTGTGATTTGGTGTGTTTTAAGGATCATTTCCTGAGAAGAGCCAATTAAAATTATTCTGTATATGTGCATCTAAATCAGTCACCATGGCCATCAGGTACAGACGACATATCAACCTTGATGTGACGCCCTGCATGGATGCATGCCAAATGGGAAGGCCATCTAGTCTAATCTGTGTTTGTGATCTGTAAAAAAAAGAGTTTACTGTGTACTGTAGGGCAATTTTTTTAGAAATTAATTAGTTATTTCACTTGGTTAAAATCCGATCCAACTACCAAATATTGCGCTGTTGTCCAATGCTTAAAGAAGGGGTGATGTACATGTAGATTTTATTTCGATGCCTCTGGAAAGCACAAAAAGGTCCATGAAATCAGCCATACAATGCAGTGTGAAAGCAGTCTCTTCGTGCTGTACATTAGTAAGGCATCACAGAGTTGAGTTTCAGTTTCCTGCTTTTTTTTTTTTTTTATCTCTAGGTGACATCTGATAATGCTTTGCATAAATGCTATGCACTAGGAGGCGACAATCACATAGATGAATTGTGTAAATGTGTGGGATATGCACACTAGCATTCAGCTGCACAGCTCTAACACACAGTGCTGTGGAAAATATGTCAGCTGTGTCAACAAATGTTGATCACGAGGTGATAGAATGACCATATTCTCTACTTTTTGACAAGATATCAGTCCTTACGCCAAATGCATTTCATCTAAATCCGTGTGCACAATCATCTAGAGAACTCCTTAGCACCGTTGACTGGCAAAGATGCTTGTTTTCAGCTACCTCTGAGTAAGATCCCCCAGGACTGTCAACGTAAGCCTGCTTTTTACATTAATCACACGATGGTCCTTTCTCTCAGCACGATGAGAAATACTGTATGCGGATGATGCTATTTATTTTTTCTACTCTATGTTTTTGCGTACCCGTCTACTGCACATGACGTGTATGATCAACAAATGGGACCCTATACACCAGGTGCCGCAGTTGGTTACATTAATCATTCCCCATGTTAGTGCAGGGCATGTCATGTGATCTATCAGTGAGCAGGGGGAAACCCCATTGATGGAGGGAAAGCACTGCAGTATGTAGGCTGCCTACACAGAAATAGTGTACATTTCACAATTCTGCACAACCTGTGGAACATTTTTAAGAATGGTAAAATGCCACATTACAGGGCGTATGATTTGCTCCTTATGTATAACATACCCAAATGGCACAGAAAAACACATCTTACAACACAGACAAAAGAGAAGACACGGAAAATCATCTAGTCATTACTGCTGAGAATTAATGGACCGTAATTGCTTAAGTATTTGCTGCCTCTTTGTATTATCGCAACACTGCCATGCTGTACCATCAAACCACAGCAGCAGTGCCCATTCAACTCTGCAGGGTGCGTGATACACATGTTGTTGTCAAAGGAGTCATGTGTAGAAAATCAGCATTAAGGATGAGCCAACAAACAATGCATAGCCCATAAATGATTCAAGACGAGCGACATGACTGAGCAGATCAACTTATTGTCTTACCACTCCTGTTGTGGTTCGTCAATTACCAGCAGAATCTTGAACTTCTTAGGCGTCGTGACTTGGGACTGCTCCACTAGCCCTGCTGAGGCAGCTGTCTGCTTAACAACGTTGGTGATGGAGCTAAAGAAGCCCGCTCCGGTGGACTGAGATTGCTGGGGTTTCCTCTCTGGAGCAGGGGAAGTGGCAAGAGGTGTAGGCCCAGTTGTAGGAGACTTGACAGGGGTGGTGGAGGCAGGTGGAGTAGTCTGAGCATTGTCAGGCCTCTGGAGATCTGTCATGTAGCCATTGGGCAGGTTGGAGATGAACGTGCTGTCCGAGAGACGCCGACGCAAATAATTCATGGCTGCAGCTGGGAGAGAAGAAGAGTCAACAAGCACCGGGTGTGGAATATTATTCTGCCGAGTAGTCCCCTTTTCCCAGTGTACAGCTGATAATGGCTGTGCTCTCAATGCAAACTCCCAGCAAATGTATTCCCTCCCAGTTCAGCAGAGCATCCTCAGAGCACCCCCTCACTAGCAGTGACGCTACAGTCTCCCTCAACCAATCCCCTTACCCTGCGCTTTCCTCACCCATTCCAAATGATGCTCCGCCTGTGACTCTCCTTCCTCCTCTCGTTCTCTCCTCTCTTCACTCTCACTGGCGTGCCTGCCTTCCCTACCCCTCCCCCATTTTCTACTGCCTCACAGGCGTCATTCTTTCTTGAACCACAGCATTTTACATAGAGGGGTTTCCAGTGTAAGTGCAAGAGGGTATACAGAGTACTACATCATAATCGCCTTCCTCCTGCTCCCTCTGTCCCTTGTGTTTTCTTTGCCCTCTGTCCATGCACAGCATGTGTGTGTGTGTGTGTGTGAAATGCAGCCATGAAATCTAAAATGGCTGTTTGGACTAGTGGGCAATGTTGAATGAGGAGAAGGAGAAGCGTCAGCAGCGGTCCCCTGAGACACAAACAAATGCAGTAAACTCTCTTTCTAAATTGATTTATCGATCCCGTATAGCTACTGATTTTACTTATTACAATTTCCTAAAAGACACGCTTTACCGCCCTGTTTTAATTAGACTTAATTGGACATCACTTGTGACCTATTGCACAGTTCATCATTATGCGCTATGACATTTTCATATACACAGTGACATTTGTACACATAAAATGTAAAGGCTTAAGACAGCACAAAAACACAACATACACAATTTTTTCTGTACTAAATGGTCTGCTCATTAACATACATTCATAAATTATGCAAAAAAAAAACGGATATCTTTGCAACAAGCATTTATAACCACCTTCAATACTCATTTTTTTAAACAAATATTTGTATGACAAAGGAAACAACTGCCACTGGTACTCCTCCTTATATTCATTAATAGGCTGATCTGACATGTTTTAATTGATATGTACAAAGAATATTCGTAGAAGGAACTAAAGCTGTGCGATGAAAACCTCACAGACTATCATGTCTCCAATACCAGTAACAGGTGGATATTTTTTAATGCGTCAGGAAACAGATCCATACATCAATAACTTATCAATAACTCACTCACCACAAATCTGGTCAAGTGGCTGCACAGTTCACGCGAAGTGAAACAGACAAACAAAGACTCTTAAATGAAAAACAATATAAGGATTTATATTTTATATTACTATGGCAATGGGATATTTATATATCTCAGCATGAATATTGCTCTACCAAACAACCATAAAGTTAACCGCTGATCTTTGAGCAAACTCCCTCGGCCGGCCGAGATTTAAACTGCAGAGACAGGACACCACCCAGTTCTGCACTTGGATAATAGAGTAAATTGCACAATAGAGTATAACATTATACAAAAGATTATTATAAAAAGAATAAATATATATCCTTTTATTTGTTTTATCCCTCTACATGCGGAGTAACTAAGGTCTACATTAATGTTTTGTCCAAAGAAGCTTAGTATTACTCTGCTGCAATTATTTCTAAACCAAATCTTGCACAAATTTAAATATTTAGAAGTTTTTCAGTGAATTGTCTGTATGTATATATGTGTGTAACATCACACATTTGGGGACAAAGGAAACTCCTCCGTTTCTAGCAAATGGAACAGAAGAGATAATTTGTAATACAACATTAAATCATGCAGAAAAAACTAAAAAGTCCATTTGTCAAAGCTGAGCTTCACATGCAT
Organism: Bovichtus variegatus; assembly: GCA_943593645.1. Lineage (NCBI taxonomy): Eukaryota > Metazoa > Chordata > Actinopteri > Perciformes > Bovichtidae > Bovichtus > Bovichtus variegatus. The sequence goes on along the minus strand of CALSCE010009645.1, from coordinate 1,381,792 downwards.
ATTGGAGTTTTGTTGAATCCATGAGTGACAAACTGCAGCTCTAATTATAGCGTTTTATGTTTGCACTTGAATATTGTCATTCTGTTTCTCTATATTATAATTTTACTGTCACTCTCTCTGCTTACTCTTTACAACATCTGTTGCATAGAGTAATTACTGTATTTGTTTTCCTGTTAAAGGACATGGAGTTTTTCCTTCATTTAATGTAGGATCTAATGACAGAGACTGTTGTATGCTGTGCACATTGAGAAGGCCTTTAAAGCAAATGTGTATGTTGGTGATATATAAATAATGGCTATGCATGGTGGGTGTACTCTTTATAGTATACATAACAGTATGAAGAACAGTATAGGATGAAGGTGGGGTGCAAGCCTTGACTGAATATCCTTGGAAACAGGACCAGGGTGTCTCATTTTATTGTTTAATTTAAGGCAGTGATAAGGACAGTCTACAATCGTACTTGAGTATTGACTTGAGAAAAGCTGCACCATGCACTGGATCGTATTCATGGATACTAGGGTGACATCCACTGGTAGTAGTGGTGTAGTGAACATCAAAAACCAACCTCCACTTAGTTGAAATGATAAGTCAGATGTCTGTGGATGAGAAGATCCAACAGTGCAGTGATGGTGGCCCCTCAATGGTCTCTGTGCTGCAGTCAGGATCTTGATCAGCTGTTTGACTATGTTACACTATGATGTGTAGTACAAGTGGTCGTCTTAATGTGTGTCGATCACAGGGAGGGTTGCATATTGCTGTACATATTCACGAGTGTCAAAGACTGTATCAAAAGAGACGGTTAACACCATAACACATGATCAATAGATTCATTTAAAGTGCGTGTTATGTACAGCTGCTCTGAGAGAGGTTTGTATTTGTAATTCCACATACTTTTAATTTTTAAGTAAAAAGGGAAGACGCTTTCTCTGGTAATAGGCATGTTGGGGTCAAACCTTTTCTGTGATAGCGTTAAGTTACATATTTTACTGCTTTGTGTTAGCTAAAGCATGTGTCAACTTCAGCAGTGATGTGCAGTTCAATTAAGTAGATTGTACATATGTGGCTACTGGTTGTATTGATGATAAGCAAACCTCCATACAGTGGCTCATAGCAAATCACAGTATTTATACAGAATAAATGCACCTGTTAGCTAAATGTCATCTCACGTTGTTTGTGTCGAGCAGATACTCATACTCGGTAACTTCGTACGCCTTCGCCTCGTCTCCGCTAGGGCCGCTCATCACTCTTTTGTTTGAAGGATTCTGCTGTGGGAATTGGAAAGTGCGTGAAGGCAGTGTAAAGGCAAGCTGGGCTAGCCATGGTGATGTTGTGGCTGTAAAGCTAAGCTTTTGTCGATGAAGTGAGTAACATTCACGTAACTTTTAAGGTTACGCTACTTTGGAATTGTGTTGTTGGACATACACCCGCTGAACTTAACGTAAAGTAAGTTGTCACTGACGAGCTAAGTGTAACGTTAGTTCAACTTTTATTCGGTTTAAGCGAACTAGCTTAACTATAAAGTTGGAGACTAGCTTAGCTGTTAATGGCTAATGTTAGTTTGTGTGAAAGTAGCTAAAGTTAGCTGGCTAATTTGTTAGCTTATGAAACTAAGATAACAGTTAATTAACTACTCTAACAATATGTCTAAAACTATTGTGGTATTGATTATAACCAGCAGTGATTGTAACTTTCCTTTCTAACTAACTCATGGATCATTAAAAGCTGACATTGTTAGCCGTTAGCTGAACCTACGTGTTTAGCTAGCGACATTGCTAACTGTTAGCTTTTGAAGCGTTAACGTCAACGTCAGGATACCTTTCGTTGGCCAGCTAACGTCAAGGGAAAACTAGACATTTCCATTAAATTACTTAAAATGTAAGCCGAGTTCACATTTCTATTTACTATCTAATGTTTCCATTTATTGTTCTCTTCTTCAGGACATAACTTTGTTGTTTCCTTTGCGGGTGTATCTTGCTAACATCGATGTTAGCAACAAGCCTGTTCGTGTAAATGCTATTCACTAGAATGGACCTGTTGAACTCTCAGTTCCTGGATAAGATGAACAATAACATCGGGAGACTGCACTACGAAGGTTAGTTTGACATTATTTGCGTTTAGTAATGTGTCTTTATACTGTGTATTTAACTTTTTTTGTGGAACTTGCACGTTGCGGTTTCTCTAATTATCAACATCAATTCCTCAGTGTTTTGATTTTCGACTTGCGTTAACTTTGAAGCGCACAACTTTTTAAGTTAATTTCGATTGAAGATATGGCATGGTATGGTTTAACTCACACTGTCAAATGGAGATAGTGTGTGTGTGTTTTTAATTTAGTGGAGAAGACTAGAACTCTCTTCTGGTCAATGTAATGTTACATTTTAAATACCGGAAATACTACAAAAATTGACATATCTGTCCTTTCTTCTAACCCTCTTTCTTGGCATGTTAGAAACTGCACACAGACCTAATTTCCCACAAAGATGTGTATACTGTATGATCCAGATCAATATGAACAAGCACTACAAATGTTGCCTTATTCGATGTAGGAAGTGTCAGATTTAAGACTGTTTACAATCATTGTGCTTATGGGGAGGCCATAATCCCCCCCAAATCTTTGGAATAAATAAATGCAGTTTTGGCTGTGAAATTTATTGACAACAACGGTGTTGTTTTTGTACAAAGAATGTCCTAATTTTTTTAGGAGGGGGTATTAGTCCCAAAGTAAACAACTCTCTTGATCATTGCACAATTGACCTTTTCAATCAAAGCTGGCTTTAGAAATCAATGTCATCTATAAAGACTAAACAACAATGTTTGAAAAAAAAAAAAAAAAAAAAAAAAATGGGCATGATGCAATAAATGTAGCTGTATGTAGATACATGTGGTTTATGTTTATGTTCAGTGTGGGGTTATTTACTTTTTGCTAGAATTTAAATTTAATTAGATTTGTACTGCCGATTCCTTTACCACAGATGAGTCCAGGACACCCTCCCTTCCCACTGCTATGTCCAACATAACTGGGCCCCCTCCACATTGCCCAAGCAAACGGAAGTATGGCGAAGAACAAATGGACGACCGAATCAACTGTGATGATGACCACATGACCAAAATGAGCAGATTGTTTGCCAGTCAACTGTAAGTGTTTAAATCAAAGCATAAATTGTTATTCTATGTCAACCAATGCATTGTCAACACATTGGCTCTTTAAGTTTAGTTTTAGTTTATTACATGTATTTATATCAGCTGGTGTAAATGCATATGATAGCACAAGGTAATTTTACAAATATTAATATCATGTGTTAAATATTGGTATTCACTGACTGCCTTCCCCTAAACAAAATTACTGAAATATTATAGTACATACGTAAAAGAGCAGTTCGTTCTTATTATTTGTTTAAATTATAATCCTAAAAACTAATCCCATGTTTGTTAAAACAGGAAACAGCCATATTGGCAGGTGGGTAGGATCAAAGCTCTTGACTGTGAAATTGTATTTAATTGAACAAGTCCAAGAACAGTCAAACCATTCATCTTGAAAAAGTCCAGTTTGAGATTATGAAACAAATGTCTGAACATGACTTTACAGCATTAGCTCTGGTGGAATGCAAAGACCCCCTCCCAGGCTGTAAATTGTCATGATTTTACGAGATAACTTGATTACCAGTACAACAAAGTCTGCAAAAATCCTGATATATTCTCAGAGATGTTTACAATGACGAGACCACCACCCCTGTATACGCTGTGTGCTGTCATCTTTTTATAGACATGAAATGCGACCGCTGGTGTATGAATTGTCTGAAAAAGTGAAACTGTTGGTGTTTACATGTTTAATTTGAACTCTCTTTGTTTAGTGCCCGTCCCTCTGCTGGAGACAATTGTAATGAGCACTGGAGCCTCGGTCACACTCCTGTGGAGCACATTACTTCCTCCTCCAACGGTCTCCATGGGAACCACCTGTATGCTTCTTTTTCTAGCTATGCTGTAGACCAGCCTCTGGCTCTGACCAAAAGCAGCCATGACATTGGAGTCGGGTCCAGAGAGAGGTCTGTCATTGGTGGGACTGTAGAGCGGCAGCAGGTACGTCAGCTTGTGACACTTATGGAGGGTACATCTGATGTTCACAGTGGGAAGAAAGAAAGCACTTAACTTTTAAATGGGGTATTGATCATTTTTTTTAAAAAGCACGATAAAGAAATGCACAAAGTGCTATTCATGCTTGCTGTATCTGCATGGCCACGAGGGATCCGCGTGACTTAAATTTCATCATCTGACCTTGTGCGCGAAGGTCCAAGAGTCTGCTTGGTGCCCAAAATTTGTGACGCTTCACCTCGTCGATGGGTCTCATCTCTTGCAGCAATGTACTGTTATATATTTCCCATCCATGGTCCTACTTTTGTTAAGTAGTTGCACACATTTTCTCTTTTGGACTTTTTCTTATTTTTCTTGTTCAACCAAATATTTTTTTCTGTCATGAGGTTTGCAGAACCTTTTTTTTTTTTTTTTTTTAAACACTGACCTTTTTTAAAAGTTGCATTTTATTACAAGCAATATGCAGAACATATGAGTCTAACAAGATTACACTGACTTTTCTTTGTCTATAATTAAATAACCAGCTCAGATTTAATGGCACAATTGTTATTGACTTATAAATAACAAAAAAAAAGGGGAAAAAAAGCAGTTTCGGTGTAATCAAAAATGATGTAATGTAGAGGTATTACGCAAAAAAGAATAATAAAATCATTGACATTATGAAGCACAATTGTGCAGCACTGAAACATCCTCCACTGAAAACTGCCTGTCCCTTAGGGTTCTCTTTTTTGGATGTTTGACTTTCACCATACAGATTAATGTAGATGGCTGTCTTCACATTCCTCTGCTAAAGGACAGTTTTTCTGTATTTACCTTAAAACTGTTAGACATTAATCTCGGGATTTAAATAATCTGAGATTGTAGAAATTCTCTTTTAGGTGAACCAGTAGATGAGTATTTTAACATGTGATGTCTCTCTGGAGAAGATCTAGAAGGAGTGTACCAACCCCCTACATAGTTCTGTGTTGGCTGATTGTATGCATTTTTTCCACATATAGAATCGTCCCTCCGTTATTACCTGTGCCCCTGCGAGCAACCGCAATTGTAACCTCTCGCACTGCCACATGAATGGCTGTTCACCCAGCCCACCTGCTGATGAGATGAAGACCAACGGTAAGCCATGGTCATTACAATACATAATAATAACAATCGAATGCTTATATATAGTAGTATGATATTTCTTATACATTACGTGCTTGTTAATAACCAGGTTTTTGTTCTCCTTCCTCCAAACATAATGCTGTTTTAGCTAACACCGAATGCGATCCTGTGATTGAGGAGCACTTTCGCCGCAGCCTTGGAAAAAACTACAAAGAAGCAGAGACTGTGTCCAACTCTGTGTCCATCACCGGTTCAGTGGATGACCACTTTGCCAAGGCGCTGGGAGATGCCTGGCTCCAAATCAAGGCTAAGGATGGGGGTCATCAAACCCCAGAGGCAGATCCATGAAGCAGAGGGAAGTAAACATTACAATCACTTCCTTAGTGTTTGCATAGGAGAGTGGAAATTGCCCACTGTCCTTTCTTGCCAAGCATCAACTTCCTTTTGCCAAGAACAATGTAAGTCATATGGTGCTCACATAGGCTGTACCCTTGTGGACCTCGAGGTCGACCTTTTATTAGAACACTCTGTTTATATTTATGCTCTAAAAATTGGCAACGTCTCTTTATTGAAGAAGAGAAAAATAAATATTGCGTAGTTGGGTTGACGATGTTAGATGTGGAAACTGTACAATCAGAGATTTTTTTTTATTTTGCATTTATAATGAGATTCACAAAGTGTTAGGTTGTTTAGGAGCTCATGTTCTGTTTTACCTGCCTTTCACCTGCCTTGACAGCCAAAGAAAATTCCCTGCCTTTCCCATCAACATATAAGCCATAGATCTGGTCGTTATCGTTTTTCATTCTAAAATCACATTGCTTTTTAATCTATATTACTTGAAAAAGACAGCCAGGTCTCATTTACTCTTTAACGTTTCTAACCGTTTAGGTAGCAGTTTACCTGTTGCGTCTTGGTGTTTATGAAATTGTGAAAATGCAATTAAGGCTCTGCCCCCCCGGCTTTCTGAAGACACTAGACTAATGTGTCTTATTTATGATCCTGAACTGGACTTATCCACTGTTAACTGAATTATTTTAGTTTCCTGTCTATATGCTCACTGTGGCTGATTACTTAGTAAACTAATATCAATCATAGTAGATGTGTCTAACTAGAACGCATGTTTCAAATAGCTGGTTTCTATTACAAACCTTATTCTATACTATATATTTACTCAGAATTTATTTTTTATCTGTAACATTTTAGAAATACTCACTGCTGGTACAGTTGTACTCAATATATTTTTTGTATCTGGTTTTCATTACTATATGTAGGTGTATACTTGGCACCCAACTACAAATCACAGCCTCTGGCAAGGTTGTCTGACTGCAGTTTAAAAGGCTCATTTGCTTTGTTATTCTGTGGACCTGGATGCTATAGCTTTCTACATGACTGAATACAGCTAAATCTGACCTTCGGTAGCAGTCTATTAGCCGTGGCTTTATTTATTCTGAACATGTCGATTAGTTTCATGTTCACTTTTGGCAAAAGGTGGTGATCACAAACTTTGATTTGTTTCTTTCTAACTCTCCACGTCTTCAATTGCAAAGCAGTTGATTTCCCTTCACTAAGATTTTAATACACATGCAATTCACGAGTAGGCATCAATATTCCACCATGACTGCCTGACACTTATCATTTACTTCAGTTGTGTTAAGTATGACAAGTATGTTTGTCCTTTTTTAATCAAGGCAGTGTCATCTTCCTTTTACTATGGGTAAAGGTGTTAGTGGGATACAGCATTTTTTTTTTTTGTGCAGTTGAGTTTTGTTTAAATTTTATTTCTCACCCTTCTGAAATTCTCTACTTATGGTAGCATAACCTATTTGTCAACACTGATTAAGATATGGTATTGTGATTTCAGATTTCTACAGTTTTTGAATTGTTACATACACTATTCTGTCTTTATATATTTTATTTTACTCATATAAGACTATCATTGCGCCGCGCGGAATGATCATAGATATTTTGTTTCTATTCAGAGTAGTTTTCTCATGTGTAGCATGGATGCTCATTATCTTCTAACCATGCTTCTTTTTTTTTTAATCTTTCTAAAAGTTGGTTATTTTCCCACAATTGTCAGATGATGAATAAGTGCAGGAACACAACAGTCTTTTGATCAAAGACTTTCTTGGTGCAGTGTCAAAGACTTCTGTACTAACCGTTTAAAGAGTTTGTTTAGCTTTCTGTGTGTACCATAGTGGATTTTAGGGATTATCATGGAATCTGCTTGTTTGACACAAGTAGATCTTTCAGTAATATGTTTGGGGTATTAGTCCATTGTTATTTAATTGCTATATAGAATACCTGTATTTCAAAGACTGTTTGCAGAAAGGACCTGCTCCAGGTGTCATCCACATAGAAAAAAGTAACATTTGTTCACTTTTGTCCTTTTTTCTCTGGAAGAAAATGCCACTGTTTTGTACTTAATTTCTTCCAAATAAACATACAAATGCCTACCTTTTGCATATTTCTTGTTACATCATTTTTACTAAATAAAATGTGACATAACTCCAGTCATAACTGCAAATAAGATAGATGAGATGTATATCATTTTTTACAATTTTGCTCAGATTGCCTTTTTTTTTTATTTTTTTTTTTAAAACAAAAGTATTTTTGTAAGTAAACTTAAGGTTTGTATAGGAAAAAATAGTAATCAATGGGTATGATGGCAGGGAAGTGGGATGAAAATAGTTTTAATAAAAGTGTCTTTGCAAACAATGACTCAAAATAGGGCCAACTTGAATTGTTTCATTTGCGTTTCGGCAAAAACATTTTGTGTCTGACATGTATTAAGTGGTAAAAGATGAAGGGCCCTTTGGAAATACACAGGTTATTTCTGATTGTATACGGTAGACCGTTGCTTATAGTTAAAATTGTGTAATAATACTGCTGTATTAGTTAATTGTAAAACTCTAGACATCTTTGTTGCTACGTCAATGTTGCAGACACTTGAGTCAATAATGAGGAGGGTACTCTGATTAGAGCGCTCCCTTTTTTTTTTTTTTTTTAAATAAGTGGGAGTCATGGCTCATTTTCTGTTTTCATTGACTACAAAACAAAGTGATTAATCAACATATTAAGCCAAACTCTTTCGCTCAGAGGGACCAGCATTAGACAAATGTCCTTTTATAGTAGACCTTAGATGTTAAGTGTGACGAAACTATCTGTGATGTATGTGGGACGGTGTCTGACGGTGGAGTTTGTTCCTGGAGCAGCCTTATGTAGTGGTTTTAGTGTCTTGTCAAAAGCTTCCTTTGTTAATATTCGGTTAAAGTGATTTTGTTCAGTTAGATAAACATAAAGTAGAGGAAGCTGGAAAACAACAGATATTTGAGGAAACGTCACACTAGGAACTGTTGGTTTTTACAGTTAAATACTGGACTATTTGCAATATTTCTGTTGTGAGTCACCCTCCCTTGTTCCCGTGTCTCTATCCTTAGATCATGTACATGCAGTTATTTGGTTCTTGTAATTCACACATTTATGTGTCCAGCACCTGTTGACACAATAGTCTCAAAACAGCTGTATATTTAATATCTTTCTATTTCTACTTGATGGCTCTGTGTGTGTAATAAATTCTATGACCAAGTCGTCATGTTCTCGACAAGCAGCTGACGTCTTCCCGCAGACATTAAAAGTTAAAGCCTCTTTGGACTGAGCTGGCCATAGATGTTGTTTGGTTGATTTGATGTCATGGTAACGAAAGACTGGATAATTGCTGCAGTAAAAATCGCTTTAATTTTAAAGGGAGAAAAAGCTAGAAATATCACCGAGTCAGTCTTAAGCATTGATCTAGAAAGCACTTAGCCTCCACATTATTTTTGCTATAGTGGAAATGGCAAAATATGACTGATGATTCCTGTGGGACCAGGGTGCAGTTGGATCAGAGATTAGCTGACATCTCTTTCCCAACCAGCAGATGGCGGTGTTAAACCACTTTACACGCACCCCCAAATTCTCTTAGTTTCTGGAGATCAAACAGAGACATGAGCGTCATCATTTTGGGAAGATTGATATGGATGCAGCATTTCTTAAATGTGCCTGTTAGCGAGGTGAAAATGCTCCTTACTCCTAAACGGTTGTATAGCTGAAAAGACTTTGCTGTCATGCTGAGAGTAACATGCATTGTAGATGTTACCCAACATGGCTCCAGATCCCAGACTCTTGCCTGAGAGGATCTTTTTTGAAATTTCATTGAAGATGTGTTTGTGTATGGGAAACATTGTGTCGGATTAGCATATCCATAGTTACATTTTAAGCTATAAATAGAATCCTTTAAAGGCTGAATGAAAATGTAAATGAGTATACCTCCACTTTGGCTAATTTGAATTTGCTGAGCACCATTCATAAAGCAAATCTTTAAACTAGAAAGAAAGATTTTTTTTTTTTTTCCTCTTTCTTTTTGGTTGTTATTGCTCTCACCCCTCAGGCTCAAATCTGCTCAAAAGCCCCTCCAACAGACCACTGCCTCCACGAGATTAGACCCAGCCATTCACCAACCACAATGCCCCTGCTTCTGCTGCACCATGCCTTCCAAGGAAGCCTGCTCTTGTGGGATTATGGAGAGGAGATCCACATTTTTTTTCCTGCTCGCACAAAAACCAATCGCCGATACACGCGCAGACACACAAACGCACGCACACAGATATCAGGCCACATTGGTGGCCGACATAAAACTACTGTCTAAATCAAGATGACACATCAGGGTCACGCCAATTTCGACTTGGCCCCTTCAGTGTGTGTGAAGGCCACAAGGAGCACGACATCTGCGCTCGCGATGCAGGACTGGTCTCTCAGTCGCTGCCCACTGTTGTTGCTGTAACAGGATGGACACTGCTGCTTTCAGACACGGTCAAGGCGCACATATGTTGAACACTGTCCTCTCCATTTTCCTCTCGGTTACGTAAAAGGAACGAACCAATGGAAACAGTTGAACACAGTGCACTCGGGCACGGTATGGAGTTATGATTAATCCAATTGGATAAACGTATGATTTTACTACAGACTAAACGGAAAAAGTTTCCCATGCAGTGTCACACATGTTGCCTCACATCTGGCCTGTACAAATGGCTGATATAGATCATATTCTTTGCATAATTCCAAATTTGTTGTGCCTCAATAGAATGCGAGGCTGCACCCCTATCTACAGCATCCCCGAATGCACAACGTCTGGGGAATTTGCATGATTGCCTGTAGATTATTTGAACATTATCTATTCCCCCTCCTCTTTTTCTTATTTCTGTAGCTCTCTGCTGTGAGGATGCACACACATCCTTGGGCAAAATAATCTAAAATAGATCATACAGGCAACTGGAGTAGATGCACAGGCACAGGAAGCAGCTCACGGGCACACTTGAGTCATGCTGGCAAGATCATGCACCCTGAGTTGACAGCCCAACACACCCGATTACCAAGCACGTCATTTCAAAAATGCAGCCGTAGCCTCGCTATAGGTCGCGAACAAGGGGGGAAATATTGAGATCCGGCGCTGATCTACCGATACATGACTTTTGAATGTGGTATGGATTGAGTACAGGGTTGGTTTGTACTTTAAGACGGACCTGACGAGCATATCTGGATCCAGCAACTGTGGCTCATTCATTGTGTCATGTGGACTGCTGGCAATGGCATAACCTTTGTGGAGGGAAGGGAAGACAACACGGTCACTCTGGATAACAGTCTCGCAATGAACAGAAACAGACCCTGTCAGGCCATCTCAACATCAGCTTTCAGCTGCACACCACCACCAACACACTCTACCGATCGCTCTTTGCCATTTCCTCACTTCCTCCTTCCATCAGTTAAGACAGCTCCTTCTTGATAAGGCCGTCTTGTGTGGCATGCATGTTACATTGATTTGGCAGGGTCCTATTAATACATTCCTCCTTTGCAACCTTCTATGTTGCATGCTGTCTCAGCTCCATCTTTGACCTGTTTTGCTGCGCGCATTTGGCCTGCCGTAAGGCCGTTAGGCCGTATGGCGCTCGACACAGCCAGTGATTTCCTACTGATACAGTTGGCTTACATTTCATACTTTTATATATTATTGATTGATTTGTAAATGATTGATTTAAAGGGCCATCTGCCGCGCAATGGCATGACTGTGCTGCCATTTTGTTGTTCCTTCAAGATAATGAATTGCTTCCAATTAGGGCATACACATGATGGGCTAATATTTCCTGTCATCTACAGACTATATTTTTCCTACAAGATCAGGACCCCATGTGATTATTTAAATTTCCTCTCTTAACAACGGACAGAAAATGATGTGTATAGAGACAGTGGGTACTGGACACTGAGCAGCAGATACATGTTTGAACCATCACAAAAGGGCATTCTCATGTCTCATTATGAGGCTTGTTAGGGCAGACATTACAGCTGCTTGACTAAGCAGCCTTAATAAGGAAAGTGACCCAACACCAATATGAGCAGCAATGTTTTCCCTCACAAGTCCATCTACTACTGTCTTCCATGGCCCTATCTCTTTCCTCTCTTGTCTGTCTGCCCCCCCCCCCCCCTTGCCACAGCGCACCACCACTACCACTCCCCCCCTTGTGTTTGGCAGTCACACAGTCGGCCATGTGTGTGCTGAAGACGTTACATAATGCCCTCCTTTCACTGCACTCCAGATCAAAGAGAACAATCCAGCACAGAAAAAAATTGCTCCTTACTGATTTTTCTTCTCTTCCACCATCGCATTGTTTTATCAGACTTTAGCGCGCAGAGATTGTACAGTACACGGCATTATACTCTGCTCCTGCTTTCCCCTTCATGTTGAAAACCAAACAGAGCAAATGTGGCAAGATGCTTCAGGTATAGAAATATTTACACTTTGATGAGCTCTCATTCATTAACTGTACTTGCTTTGTTATACGCACATGCAGGGAAGTCGACTTTAACCCAGTCAGAAAAAAAAAGATCAAGAATGTGACAGACAGAGATTGATTTTAATAAAAGAAAATTGAGTCGCTTCTCGCTCCAAAAATATTTTAACGTTTTATCCACAGGGCCTGGCCTCTTTTACAATAGGAAAAACATTCTTAAAAAAACTGATGCAATTATGGTGAAATTATTATTGTGGAAGGGTTTCAACTTTTTTTTTTTTTTCTCTCTTTTTTTTTACTTCTACGTGTGAACAAGCAGAATGATTGTCACTGTGACAAAGTAACATATTACAACTAAATGTCCCACCACACATGCTCACACGAAGCCAAGGTAGCCTCGAATAAATAAATAGAAAAGGTCAAAAACAACAACAGCAAAAACAAAACAAGAAAAAACGAAACCCTCTCTCCAAGTGGAAGAAATGGAGAGAGAGAGAGAGAGAGAGAGAGAGAGAGAGAGAGAGAGAGAGAGCATCAAATGCTGTCAAAGAGGCCTGTCCACAGCGTTGTGAGGATTGAAATAATGAGTGTGTGCTGAACATTTACCTCCAATGCCAAATGTAAGCAGCACATTTTGGGACCAAAGGGCACAAATGACAAGAGAAGGAACAGAAAAAAGCGGAGCCTTTTAGTGTACAAGAGAATAGTTCCTCTGAAGGAGGGAAAACGTGCTTAGCTGGTGTACAGTGGTGTACAACGAGCTAATAGGATGACGTAAATTGCATTTGGCGCACGTGGGTTTTCTGTATAACATGCACCATTGTCGCTGACTGTCTAAGTATCCCCACGGTGAACCTCAGCTGTATTTGATTCCCTTCAAAGAGCTGGGATCAGCAGCAGTCCTTATCTCTGTAAACCCCCCCCAGTGATGGAGGGTGGTTCGCTGGTCTGAGGGAGCAGAGCAGCGAGGTTATCTCTGGTCCTCAGCCTGGGGAGGGGGGGGGGGGGGGAGAATGTGCAGGTGAACCAGGAATAAAAGCATCTTTAGGGCACGGCACATGCTTGCAGTAGTGCATAGCAGAATGCGAGCTGTGCGGCTGCAGCATCAAATGAATAGTGGGGGAATGGGAGAGGGCAAGGCTTCAGAGTGGGTTTGGCGCTCAAACTGTTATCACACCTGACAGTGTCTGGTTTGGGATCCAGTGGTGCACGCGGCATACGTAAGCGGCTGGTCATCTGTAAGGCAGAGTGATAGGGTGTGACGTGTCACACGCCACATTAGGCCCTGCCAGAGGATGTGTTTGACAGACCACAGGAACTTCACTCCAGCACAACACTTTGCCTCCCTTCATATTGTCAGACCTATTTGATAGTTCCAAGCTCACATCTGGGGTCTTATTTATAGAGTATAGACTTGAATTTACATCCCCAGAATATTGCAATATGATGACATAATAAAGGGAAGAGGGCAACCATTGATTACCTCGTAAGTTATTTCGAGGTATTTTAATAGATGATAAGATACAGATTTTTGTCAGAGCTCAAGCCTTTATGAACCTAACCCTAACCCTGAAGTTTAAATTAAATACAAGTAGTAATTCTGGGGGCCAAGCAAAAGTGCACCACACAGGTAGCGTACTGCGCACAGGTACAAAAGGATTTGTCATGATTTGAAAAATGGCGCAACGAAAGAAATGTGTGCAGTAAATAAAAAACAGAGCGGACTGTAGGAATGTTAAAGGTTTTACACAGACGACCAGGAGACATGGTGAGCTTCAAGCATCCTCTGATTTAAGGACAATCACATATTAGAGAGTTAAATCTGGAGCACGCTTTATAAATAAAGATGTTAAGGTGTAGGAGTTAATGTTCAGACATATAGGTTTTTTTAATTTTCAATAAAAGTTTCAGTTCTTTGGTATGTTGACATATTAGCTGCGGCAACAAAAGGAAAGCTTTATTTTATAAATGGGTGTGAGCTTTGAGTTCTTTATGTACAATTGATCTCAATGATGAATTGAGATTAACACAAATATACACCATGTCCAGAATTTCGTTTTTTTTAACCGGTTGTTATAAAACAAATTGGAACACTGTTAAATTTATAAAATCTCTTAAACTACAAGCCGGAGTTTGACTAAGGTTTGAGGAGAAAGTTTAACAATCCAGTAAACACAATTCACATTGATACCCCATCTCATTTATATGTAGAAATGATTTATTTCCCTGGATTTCAAATGTTTAAAATATATGATGCAGATGCTATACCTTCTGAAAGTGCATTAAAAAAAAAAAATGAAATACACAATAAGTACATATGATGTGAGCTGAATCCGGTTTCAATTTAACATGAAACACATTAATGCGCTTCATATTCATTTGGCATTTACCAATGTCAACATATGTCTTATGTGCTGCTGAAGAGAAGTTGACTCTGTCGCTCATGTGTGTCTGACTGAGTTAACGCCAGTGGTTGCACTCTGTTTGGCTCTTTCTTGACGTCATTGATCCCTGCTGTTCCTCTCAGCCCTGCAGTGCGCAGGCTGCTCTTGGGGCGTCTTACCTGTCGTTTAGGTCAGGGGAGGGAGAGAGCGGAGCTGAGGTGCCTGAGGAGGAAGAAGAGGAGGAGGAGGAGGAGGAGGAGGAGGAGGAGGAGGAGGAGGAAGGACTGACTGGGCAGGCCGCTGTGGCCCTTCCTGGTCCGGCTCACTCATCAGTGAGCACAGATCCCAAACCTCTCTGACAGATCAGAATAGAAAGCATGCACCACATCATAGCTATGATTCATACAGCCCCCAAGTCCACACGTGCCCTGAAGGCCCCCAGACCTCTTAATCATCGTGTGTGCCTGTGTGTGTGTGTGCGCGTGTGTGTGTGTGCGTGCGTGTGTTTTTTAAGGAAGAGAAGAGTGAGACAGACAGGGAATGAATGAGCCTTGTTTGCATACGACAGTGCTTCTATAAAAGTTGCCTGTGTGTTTTCTACGTGTCAGAAAGAGTAAATTACATCTTAGGAGGCCTTCAAAATGTCTCCCGGAGCAGAGCATTGTACGCGTCTCGTGTGAGTTTTTGGTTCGCATTTGAAGGGAGGGGGGGGTATTTATCCAATGCATAAAAATCTGTGTCTTATTCTGCACAGTCATAATGTGCAGTCAAGGGCATAACTACATGAGTGAAAATGTCATGCAACAGTAAGGATAATGTATGCCAAGCACGTGTGGAGGTCACTTTTGCATATGACATAGTGCCAAAAATAATCAAATCAATGCAACACGCAAAAACACAGACGATGAAACTTTGCTGGCCTTTAGTATGCACAAATCATTTGTCGTGTGTCAGAATAAAATGAATAAAAAGCAGTGATACAAGCGTACTCGCTTGGCTCCAATTTACTTTACAGTTTCCGTTGAATAAACTGACAATAGTTTAAGGTCATGAACTTCCATACTCACCTGTGCGTCACCTTCCACCTCGCACTCACTTCTCAGCTGTACTAAACTGAGCAGACTCAGCCAACATCCTGAGGAGTGTTATGTGGTATGTGTTATGTGTTATGTGTGTGCTGGCGTAATGTGACAAGAATTTATTTAGAACGCAGGTCTTTACCAAAGCAGTGCCTGGAGCAGCTGCCTGCCTTGTAGACTTATCAAGAGTATTTGTACACGTTCACATATTCACACGTGTGCATGCATCCATTTTTTGCCAACGCAACTGTACGCACAATCATCACACGCATGTACAATCATACATATTTGCACCCACTATAAACACTCGCAGAGGTGCAGCATCGCTTGTCATCGTGGGTTAAGTTCCCGGAGGTTAGCTACAGAATAATCAAATTCAGTGGAACACAGAGTAGGTTTCTTCCGTTGTCAATTCTGTGTAAGTGCAAGGAAACCGATAACTCCATTTGATGTCGGCAGAGTTTTTCATTTGTCTGCTATTATCAAAGTCGCAAAGCCTAAAGAGGCCCAGGGTAGAGCACAGGGCCTGAAACCCTTTGGGCAGGGAATCCAGGAGGAAGCCATTAGAGGAGCTTCAGTGGAGAACTAGCCCTTCCTCCCACTAGCTTCACATCAGAGCACAGGATCATCCAGAGCACCCACTGTGCGTGACATCCAGGCAGAGTAACATGTCTTGCTCACCATGTGGAATTTCACCCCATAGCTTCCGTTTGCCATGAACTTCAGTTTATTCAGTCCTGTGTGTTAGCCGGCTCTGAAAATAGTCGATTTATTAGAACGCTGGCTTCGATATTCTTCTTCTTTTTGTAATTTTTCAGAATACTTGAATAAATGCCACTGTATACACACACACACACACACACACACACAAACGCACGCAGGCACATTTGAAATTTTGAGTATGTGACAATTTTATAGAATATAAGAACATTTTTGCAGTTTCCTTTCTCTATATGTCTTGCACCCTGATTCTTTTATTTATTTTTTTTGTGTGTTTCACTTCGCCTGTTCCTCGGACTGATTTGCATTCAGTGTTTGACCCAGGCAGTAATCTACAATGACTCCCCCATAAGCCTCTGGCACATTTGGGAGACGTTATAAGCTGTGACAAAAGACAAGAAGCGCTTCAGCAAACTGAAAGTAGCAGGGGACAGTCTCCTTGATTAGCTAAAATTGTCCTTTTTATATTTGACTTAAAATTCACTTTCGCAGGGATTCAGGATTCATTTTATGCACAGATGCTTTTTTTTTAAATTTTTTTTTTTTTGCAATATTCCTTGATTGAAAATGCTATGCCCTTTTTGGATTTTACAGGAAAACTGTACAGTTGTTTATACAGAAAAACAGAAGAGAAATTCAAACAGTGAAAATATTTTTCATTGGACATGAGCTGAGACAGACAGGTACAGGTTTCTCCATATGATATTGTAGGTTTATGAGCTGCCAAAGAGGTACGATGGGGGAAGGGCAATGCATTGTAAATTGAAGTCCTTTTTGAAGGGGCTGTATAATTTCCCGAAGAGGGGGATTTGTTAATTCAAACCCATAGATTTTCTACAGCGAGTGTGATAAGCCCTTATGATTTGTGACAGGGTAACCGCTTCGGCATAGGCTTCAGAATCTGACATTCGCATCTGTACAGAAATCATATGCTCCGCTTGCCTCCGAGCTCCACCGCCTGAAATAACCGCAATATATGCTGTGTCACGAGAGCACACTATCAAACAGCAAAATCATTGGGAATCCACAATTTCTCATGTCCCAGAGTGCACCCGTTAATCTCACATCTCACCAGGCTGTGCAGCATAAACGGTTGCTTGATCTGTAAGCAGCAGTGCAGTTCGCGTGCATGTGCAAAAAGACACCTTAAAAGTGAACCGGTAAACAAGTTCATTTCAGCAAGGTTCATATTCAGATTGGGAAATGGAGCCCAATTAGCATATATGCAGAGAGGCTTTGCATGCTTGACATCCTCTCAGCCCCTCTGCTGGAAATAGCCATGCACACAACATCCTCTGATTACATTGATATGTAGATTCATGCATCTGCAAAGATTAGTTATTCATTAATGTATTTGCTTTGAATTCTCGGGTGAGTGTACCTCAGACAGAAGTCTGGGGCAAACCAAATGCACCAGAGGAAAAATGTCACAAATGATCACACAAAATCCACATCAAAAATATGCAGGTTCGGTGACCCACAACAACATAAACCCAATAGGGCGTTACGATTAAGAAAATCCTTTGGCACTGGGGTTAAAAACAGAGAAAGTATAAACATAATTATCAGCCTTTTCATCTTCACAGCAGAATTAGTTTTTCTTGCTTTAAGTGGGCTATGAGGATTAATCATTGCAGCCTGTGTGAGTTTATAAGCTGTAGCGTTCTGTCATCCTTTCATAAAAGCATCATGGATCACCAGTTTGCTTCTTCAGTGTCCTCTCTTGCGGCCACTCTGCAAGCACTTTTTAACTTTAAAAATAGGCTCGCCACATAGAGTGCCAAGAAATGCTAAACACCAAACAATGTCCCCTTGCTCAGATCTGGCCACAAAATGGAGCTGATAAATCCAGAGACTCTGCATGGGGGGGAAAATACAGTCACATTAATTAATGCTATCTATATCAATTAATGTGTACAGTGCTGATACATATACACACCTAATGTACAGTGTCAGTGTATTTACACACCCCTTAATCACAGTGGGCTTTCATATCATTCACATTATGAGGCAAGAAATGAATATGACACTCTTTGGGAGGGGTTGTCTTTATTTGCTCATTAAGGCGAAAAAGAGAAAAAACTGATGAACATGGGCTGACAAAATGAAAGCGGAATAATAAAAGCAGGGAGACGGATTGGGTGAGAATCCAAGCTGTTCAGATATCAGCACCAACTTGGCCACCATCTTCAGCTGCTGACATTAAGGCTCTTTATAGGAACGGGTGTTACGCTGAAATGCGTGACCCGTCAGAATAAGTGACGCTAAAGTCTCAGCTATAGGTAAAAGACTGATGGACTGACCACATATTGATAGGTGAGGTGTGTGTGCTCTTTACACAGACCTGTACACAAACGGCCACCAGTCTCTGCCGCCAAAATGTGTAACCCAATCCAGATAATATGAGGTCACAATGTAGTGTTGCAGCCGTCACATTTCGAGTATCTAAATACTATAGAGGCACCATTTTCAGTGATGTAGTGATAAAACATCTGAAGTGGCAATTTAGCACAAAACTCCTGATCAGGCCAATCAATTGATGGGTCAAAGAATTCAGCCTGACACCGGGATGTCAGCAAGTATTGTTAGTTGGAGAAAATAAGTTCAGAAATAGGTCAAGTATTTGTACATTCTCTCTGGTAGAAAAACAAAAAGTGCATGTTTTGTCATCTAGCTCAAGCCCAGGAAAAAACATTACATTTTTCCCGTGTATATAAACATTGGTAATAACATTTTTTAAAGAAGTTCAATCCATCACTGCTGAAGCTGCATATAATTGCTGACACTATAACCTAAGACTAATTGTGTTCTGCTAGATTGGTCCCAACTAATCAAGAGCTTCCTCCTTCCTGTCCTCCCCTTGCCAAAAATGATGATCTATGGCTCCTGTGGATGTAAGACATCAGTTTGGGTTGTCTCGGTTGGTGACTGGTTTTCATAGGTAATGATGCTAAATGACACAACTGGGAATACAGGAGGCTAGTAAGCCATCCATCAGGGGCTAGTTTATACGAGCTGCCATTAGGGGCATTATTCAAACCCCAAACACGGCTTTCTGTCCATAACAGCTATCCCTTTCTCTCCCCCCCTCTCTCTCCCTCCCCCCCCCCCCCCCCCCCCCCCCCCCTCACACACACACACACACGTCTACACACAGACACACACAGTTTGCTACGAGCTACTAGAGGGACATCTCATTCTTTTATCCACGGCGAGTCATTGTGGTGGTGTCAGCTGGTGCTGTCTCTTTTATCACACTGGAAGCTAATGGAAGCAGCAACTGCAGGAGGTGGGGGAGAAGATGCAGGCACACACACACACACACACACACACACACGGAGCCATAAGAGGTTGGGGAGATGGGGCGGGTGGGCACGCCAGGCCCCGGGGCAAGAGCTGCTCCGTGGTGATGTTTTTCATGCCGAGGCCTCTCTATCAGCTTGTGTTTCTGACACTTAATAAACCACAAGGAAGCACTTCAGACCCCTTTCTCTCGTTCTCTTTTGATGTTTCATTTTACTGTGAGGTTTATTTCCCCCTGTATTCACCCCCCCCCCACCCATAGTAGAGTTAAGCTGGGTGTCATCTTCACATTAAAAAAACAACTAAAAAGGCTTTGTTTCATTTTACACGTCCAACCTCATTCTAACTAAACAAAAAAATGAATCCAGCTACACAACACTTTGCACTTTTTCCACTTAATTCCTGCTTGCAAATGTATTGGTCCCGGATTTTTCTTTATATATATATTGACTATAAATACTCTAAGGACAACAACAGGGTTTATCTTCAGGATACGGAACAATAGCCAATTATTGCAGGAGGATTCAGCGCAGAATACATCTTTTGATAGGATAGTTGGGTTGACCTAATTTCCTGACAACAGTGTTGAAAAGCACGGGGCTGCTACTTTAAACACATATGCTATAAGGGACATATGCCAGGCATGTATTGTATTTATATTTTCTATAATTCTTTATTTTTTCAGTCTTTTTCTCTTTGTATAACATAACAATCGTGCTTTATCATGTGACACCATTTAGATACATATCATGTTTATATTATGTTTTACATTAGGCAGTGAGACAGTTAAAAATATACAAAACAATATTGTTTTACTAGACATAGTTTCTATTTTTAATATAATCCTCAGTATCTTCATTGTCATCATCATTTCGTATATTTCTGTAAGATATGTGCTTTAGCTTCTGTGATCAAAATATTATTGCAGAAAACAGCAACTCCATTTTTTCAACATTTAGACAATAACTTCCAATGTATTACAGACATTCACAGTTACATGTTTTACACAGTACAGTTTTACAACAAAGTTCCAGAGAAAACTGTGGTAGAGTAACTTTATACAAAATTCACAGGACATGAACTGTAGCCATTTCACATTTTCGCTCAGTTGTTTTGCTTTTCAGAGTAAACATGTTCTGTTCAACCAGATGCCTTTCACAGTAGCTGCCATAGAAGCAAACTAACATTGTCCTAACACGCCATGGCAAAGGTCTGGGGAAATTAAAGCTTTGTGCTTTTCACTAGTAAAGCAAAGACAACATAAACAAAAAGAGAAACAGACCACTTGCTTACTGGCCTGGACTTATACATCTACATATGTATTGCTGAATACATATTGATCAAACTATAATTGATCATTACACATAAAAAAAAAAAAAGAAAAAAGACTGTACTTAAACACAGAGTTGGTCCAGGTTTTTGTGCTAGCATACAAAGTTGTATTTTGTAATTCTGCCGAGTCATGTAAACAGACTATGGCTTTGTTGAAATTGGTGTATTGGCTTAAGGCCTTCTCTGTTCTTCTTCTTCTTCTTCTTCTTCTTCTTCTGCCTTTTCTTCTTCTTCTTCTTCTTCTTCTTTTTTTTGTTTGTCAGGAGACATTTCAGAAAATTTTCACTGATGTTCCTGAGGAAAGCATGCAAAACGTAAACAGGATTGACTGTCAGCATTGAGGGATAGTCGATGTTTGTAAATCACTTTTCTAACCCTGTTTTTTTTTTTTTTTTGTTTGTTTTTGTACTTCTTTGTACCCTGTGCTTTGCCAACCAAACACTAAATGGCATAGTTTTTGCTTTTGTCTGCCTATTGATTTTGGTCCTCCATCACAACACATATAGTATAAAACATCCTAAAAATAATTCTAAAAATGTTTCGATCACATAAAAGTTTTCCCTTTTTTTTTACTGAAAAAAAAGGAAGGAAAAATAACAGTCTCTCTCACACACAAAATTATTTTGCAACAGAGCTCCTAAACATGAACTTCTTATTGGCATTGTGCTTACTCAGCTCCCCATTTGCCTTGTGGCCTGTAGTTTACCTCACAGAGTGCAACGTTTGGAAAAGAGACAACTGTGTGAGGTTTAGTAAACATCCACAATAAAATTGACGACATCCCTTGCACTCTTCAATGATGTCAATTTTGTTCACTACTTCATCTACTATATTCACACGGTATTTACTTGATTCATGAAGATATTCAACAAATCTCTAATCTATATCTCTATGTTTTTTTCTTTTCTCACAGTATTACACAGTATGTTTACAATTTTTTAAATTCTGATTTATGGTTGTATTTGTGAACACTAACAGTCTTTGATATTGTTTTCAGAATGCAAACCAACAATAAGACATAATTGGCTTGGTTTTTACAAATGCAGAAAAATTAAACATGGTTTGAAAATCTGTTTTGATCACATATTGCCCCTGGAGGTAGGTGAATCAATTAAAATCTTGGAAGTCCTTTGTAATGTTCTCTTTTGTCTACGTGCTCCATGAGGGTTTCTTTGTTGTCTACACGTTGGCCTCTGCATTGGTCAGGTTAGAGGTCGGGCTTGTTGGGTTCGGGGGGTTAATAGGCTCCGCTGGGCTAGCTGGGTTGGGTGGTGGGCTGGTCGGGCTAACAGTTGTGGTGGTAGGGTTAGCCGGACTGGCCGTGGTAGTGGTGGTGGTGGTGGTGATGGTGGTGGTGGGACTAGTTGCCGGGTTCACCGGGCTAGTGGCGGTGGCTGGATTAGCTGGCGGAGGAGCCGGGTTAGCTGGGCTCACAGGGCTGGTAGCGTTGACAGGAGCTGGATTGGTGGGGCTGGCGGGGTTAGCGGGAGCCGGGTTGGCAGGGCTAGCGGGATTGGCAGGGCTGGATAGGTTAGCGGTGTTGGTTTCCGCCTGCTGCTCGGGTCCATTCTCCTGAGGTCGCCTGACAACTGCAGGAGGCTGAAGCATTATCCGAAGTCGCTGGGAGAGAAACACAACACAGTTAATTACATAAGAGAAGGGGCATGTCATTTTTGAGTCAGAATAGATCCAGCAATCTGGTTACACACGCTAGCAGGAACCGGCAGACGATTCACTTCTTACCTCTTTGTAAGTGCCCTTGAGTCCGAGATACATATAGATCATGTATCCTGGTATGAGAATCATGGAGGACATGGCCATGAGCCAGCCCACGCCTTGACCCCAGCCTGGGAACACATAGTCTCCCATTTTGAGAGGAACCATTTGTATGGCGCTGAACAAGAACACCCCCTGTGGGAAACAGAAGACGCTTTATGCATCCTGACACCACTGACTACAGGCAGCACCGTCTCAGCCTGACATGGCTGCAGGCAGGTAATATTGACTTTATTTATTGTTTCATTTTTCATGTCATGACATTAGATGTACGCTTGTATTAGTTCAGGGTACTCACACCGACGATGAGAGGGGTGAACACGACCCAGCACATCTTCCACCATATACACGGCTTGTAGCCAATCATCTCCTCGATGTTGTCGTAGAACTTGTTCACACCTGCGAGACAAATGAATCTATGATCAAAATATTCATATCCAATTTATTTCAATTTGCTGCCGGTCCGCCACGCATGGGGATGAGGACGGTGAGGTGGAACACATGAGTGCACACACATGACCTTGAGGCTGAACAACGTTTGAAGCTGCGCAAATATCTCTGGAAAGGTGTGACGCCTCTTAACCTTCATATTTACCCCGACTTTTCATCCGTATGACATTTCATTAACTTCATTTGTTGAATTATAAAGAAAAAAGCAAATTTTGAAGGATATTTAAAAAAAAAATTTCTTCGTTTTGCTATATTGCATGAAACGTTGATGATACACACCGTAGAACCAGGATATGGAGATGCATTCAAAGAAGACCAAGAACAGCAGACACATCCCACTGGCAGAGTAGTAGTCAAACAGCTTGAACACATAGATTCCACCCTGGTCACAGAAAGATGGACTTGTTACAATTACAGCATAACATACTTAATGCCATTAAGAGAAAAAAGTCAAAAATGAAATGACACACTGTGCAGATTGCATTTCACTTGCATCTATTCTCATGCCACTAATAGTCAGTGGTAAAATAAGAGAGCTGCCTCTGCTGTACCTGTGTGATGTTTGAAAGTCCGATCACATAGGACACCAGACAGACACACGCGATGAAGATCTCTCGCCTACCCCTAAGAGCTCTGGGAAACTCATCCACCAGAGCAGTGATGAAGCCTTCAACAGTGCAGAACTGAAAGACAGAATCATAGAAGCACAAGTGTGAATGTGTACAATATTTGCACCTGCTGCTTTCTTGTTTTTTTGACACAAAGATATATATGTATCTTTATTTTTGTAGCATGTAGAGGCCTGTGAATATTTTTGCACAAACGTTTTCTTCAACAAGGGACTTTTATGTTCGTAGTCAGGCCGACTGATGATTACAAATGATAAATACTTGCAGTGTGCAGCAAACCATGGGACAGAAACACTAACTTAATCTTCTGAATGACCAAGCATCCACTTCTTGGAGGCCATTTTGGTAATAGCTCTGATATGCAAAGGCTGTTTACCCTATTTAGAATACCATTATAATGTATGTCTTTTACTTTCCAGTGCTGGTGGTCATATAGCTGCATGTAGACACTTCCTTTTAATCTCAAACCCAAATATCACACACAAAAGGAAGATACACAGATAGGAAAACCTGCAGGCACATGGAGGTGATAAAGTTGCGTTAAAAATACTTGACAGCTGATGTCAAAGCTCAGCTATATCTGTCCGCAAGAAGCAAATTGCATGCTTATCATGCAGAGAGCAGGGGTGAGCTGCATGATATGTACCTGCATTTAAATATTTAGGTCAGCCCATGAGCAGATCATCTCCAAGCCCCTTACCTGGCTGTCTATCCCCAGCATGAGCAGCATGGAGAAGAACAGGATGGCCCAGAGAGGAGACACAGGCAACTGGGTTACAGCCTCGGGGTAGGCCAGGAAAGCTAAGCCAGGACCTGGATAGTAAATAGGAAAATCATATTTCATCAGGGTTATTCTCATAGTACTCTGATATGACAGCAGATATTCACACATATTCGCGTAGAAGTGATGACAAATGCTGCGTTTAGCAGTCGGTGTCAATTACAGTGCACTTTTGTTTTTGTGCAGAGGCAGAAACATCACAGAAGAAGGCATACGTGCAATCGGTAGTTACCTGAAGCTGCTACGTCGGCAATGGGTCTCTTTGTCACATTTGCCATGAAGCCAACAATAGAGAAGATGACAAAGCCAGCAAACATGCTGGTACATGAGTTGATGCAGCACACAATGATAGAGTCTCTGGGGAGAGGAAATATGAAATAGGCCTGTTGTCAAAGATTTAAGTTGACAAATTTTTTCCCCCTTAATACCGTCGACAGAGAGAGAGAGAGAGAGAGAGAGAGAGAGAGAGAGAGAGAGAGAGACGGAGATCTGAAAGAGTGGCTGTGAGAATGCATCACTGCTATTAATTCCTTTTGATGCTACAGATGTTTGTCAAAGAACTCAGTTCATATTGTTTACGACAGACACAAACAGATCGCATTTAAGAACTTGTGACAAATAATTAAAATGCTCCTACGTATGTAGAAAGATAGATCCATAGCACACAAAATGAACACAACTATTTGTATGTAGCTGATTGTTTATGTGACCCAGAACCATGGGGCTGCAGGGAAAAACACTCAGGCTTTGCAATCATAGTTGGGTTTTTTCCCCCTCTAGCACGCACATCGACAGCCAGAAACAGGCTTCTCCTTAGATTGTTATTATATTCATGCCAGCAACTCACATTAATAAGCGCTTTAAGGGCTCTTACCAAGTATCCTTGAATAAGGTATTTAATAGAACACAATATAGTTAAATAGCAGCAATTGAATTAGTGCCATCGTTGTATATTACATTTGCCAGCGTTCTCCGTCTCTTTCTCATTGAAGATCTATTCTGTACTATTCATGAATCATTAACCAGTCTTACCTGTAAACATTGTTTTTAAAAGGGTTATAGCTGCCCAGAGCTATAAGTGACCCCAATCCCAATCCGTAGGAAAAAAATATCTGGGTAGCTGCATCCAGCCATACCTGACAAAGGAAACACAAGCATTTATCCGTGTGATGCCGAGCTCTGCTCACTCAGGCATGCAGTACATAGGTAGGAATCATATGATGACAAGTCATTACCTCCGATTCTTTGAGTTTTTCGAAGTCAGGGGTAATATAGAACATAATTCCATCTTTCGCTCCAGGTAGAGTCACCCCACGGATGAAGAGAATAAACAGCATGAAGTAGGGATATGTAGCTGAGAAGTAAACCACCTATACAATGTGAGACAGCAGGATCAGCAGGATAGCACCACTGAATCTTTATGTAAATTTATGATGCATACAGAATTTATTTTAATTTAGAATTCACCCACTATTCAGAAATTTTCATGTAGGTTTATAAGATTTTCTAGATTTATTTTCTTCGGTCTCTTACACACAAAAAAAAAAACAAAAAAAACACAACAGATAAAAAGACCAAATATTCAGCCAAGAAATCACCGCAGCTTCGAATTGCTATGTGCATCTACGACACTGTGCAAGCAATTTGTGAGCAAAGTGTGCACTGTGCAGGGGGATGGGGTATTTTGTGACCAAAACAAATGTTATTTGCCATGGACACGTGATGCACTAGACTTTTGAAATGTGGCATCACAAGGGAGGGAAACAGCTCCACGTGAAGGGAGAGGACGAAACCAGATTGTAGCGTATGCTCCTCCTATCAGGGATCCACACTCAGTATAGACACCATGTCAGGAGAATTGGAATTAGTGGAGCCACCATGAGGCAGAGTAGGATTAGTGGACACGAGTGTTTGATGTCTCTTCTCTTATTTTAAAATCAATCTGGACAGTGCTGACTGTGGTCTAAATGAATATTGCATTGCTGTCACATACTGACACTTAGTGGGTATCAGTATAGCGCAAGAGGTCTTGGATACCCACATTTTGCAAACGTCTTACCTTCCCTGTCCAGCCAACCCCTTTCCAGATACAGAAGTACACAAGGACCCAGGCGATGGCCAGTGTTATTGCCAGTGGCACTCGAATCTGGCCTGGTTTTTCCAAGCCATCGGTCATTTCATGCATGTTGCGCCTGTAAGTCAGAGCGAGCAACAATGAGACTATTATACACTCAGGGAAAAAAAAAGCATGCAGCAGAGGAGGCTGTCTTCTATGTATCTCGGGGATGCATGCAGGATACTTTAAAGCTCTGCTGTTGTGAAAGCGAGAGAAAGCAGTCAATATCTTACTCCCAAAACTCCACCACTGCACTGGTGAGATTGGTGGTGTCTGGAATGGAGTGGTTTGTATAACATTTCTCTGTGTTCCAAGCATTGTTACATGAGCTCCATGGAAGATCCTGTAAAACAAAAATTACAGTGTTTTTTTTCCCCTCCATGACACATTTATGGATGTTAGATTTCTTGCAGCTATCACACGCTAGAATTCCTAATGAACTGATATATAACAACATTGACCCTATGCTGGTTTTTTTTTCTTTTTTTTTTTTTTTTTATGACTCACGTGAGTACACTGTGAAATACTTACAGTGGTGAAGGAGTTGTACAGGTAGTAAATGGCCCAAGAAATGATTACAATGTAGTAAATGTTGAGCCAGAAGGACAGGACAGCTGCTGCGAGGCCCACACCTAACATACAGAAATGAATTAGCAGTGTAGTAAAACTATTATTGGATATGTGTGTTATTTGGCCTCCATAAATCCTGATTGGAATTACTTCTATGAAAGCACCAAACATCATAAATATTTTTTTTTCTAGACAGGCCTGGTAACAAGACACAATGGTCCAGAAACATGTAGTTTAAGTGAAGTATACCTTTAAACATAGGAGCCAGCTTCCACACACCAAGCCCTCCAATTGAGGTGTACTGACCAAGAGAGCATTCCAGTAGAAACAAGGGGACCCCAGCAAATATGAGGGTCAAAAAATAGGGAATCAAGAAGGCTCCTGGATGGACAAAAGTAAATCAAGTTATGCATTTTTTTTTTTAAAGACCAATCTTAGGCTAAAACTGCACTGACGTTACTTAAAACACCACATCACAACGTCAATTAATTATGGTCGTAAATGTATGTGATATTCATTATTTTCATGTAATCGACACGGTCAATTAGATAAGCTCGACTATGTGCATCGTGGAGCTGAATGGGCCGTGCAGTTTGCTTAAATTAGCTGTGAAAATAATGTTTACCTCCACCGTTTTTTCCACAGAGATAGGGAAATCTCCATACGTTTCCCAGTCCAATTGCATAACCCACACACGACAGGAGAAAATCAAATTTCCCTCCCCATGTTTCTCTATCGGGCAAATCCTTTTTCTGCTTTTCGGGTTTCACGTCCAGTGACTTGGGCTTGTCATTATTAGTGGCCACCTCGTTCAGTTCTGTGACTTGTCCATCCGTTTTGGTGCCGTTCGTCGCCATGTCTCTGGATTTGGCAGAGGTCCTGGCAGTCGGACGGGAGGCTTCAGCACCAGTCCACGCAGACAGCAGCTTCGCGGTTTTTAGACCTAACCTTTGGACCAAATGTCTGGAGATGAAGCCTGTGCACACACGGCTCGTCAGTCGCCGTTAACCTGGAATCGTGAATAGAGCAGTTGGTCGGTTTTTTTCAGGAGGCGCTGAAAAATGTGGTGACTTGTAAAGCGAACACATTTTGCGCTACAATAATTTACTCCTCGGCTGGTACAATAATACTATGTCAATACAAATGAAACATACACTGTTTTACTGAAATGTGGAATTAAAACCGCATACTAATCATCTCGTGAACATTTGGCCGCCTGACAAAAATCCATGTCATTCATATCAAACTCAACAAACACCAAAAAAAACCCATCGATGGCAAAGTCATGCTGGACTTGCTCCCATAACTAAAAACACAGACGACAGATTGCGCGTAAATAACAGCAGCCAAAACCAGATCAGCACACACATGATCGGATAAACAAAGTCTGCAATTAAATAAGCCACACACACACAAAAAGGAAAGAAGAAAATGATATTGACGAAAAAAATGAAAACTTTAAGACAAATTACAGGATCCAAAACATGCACCTCAAGCGCAGGACGCACCGTAGCAATAGCAAATAGCTTATGATAATTAAGCATAATAAAGTGGAGTCCACCAATTACCACCTGCAGATTCTCCAAACAGTTATCCACATACAGAATTGCAAGCAGCAGGGACACAGAGAGGTCTCAAATAAACTGGAACACAAAACGCATAGTGGAGACAAAGGGATGTCCAATGCGTAAAAGCTTTACGCATCCGGCTGCACAAATAGCCACCCCATTCTATGCGCTTAATTGAGAACTAAACATGTTATTAAACGCACGAGAATGCGTCTCCACACTGGCACCATCCAATAGACGAGCAAACGGCAATCATTTCGGCATTTAATTGGCTGTAGCGTGTAGGTGCAGAGCTCATCGTGCAGTCGTTATTTTGACCCCAGCAACACATTGACAGTCTCATTCACAATGTAATCACACTCGCTATCGCTGCAAAGACAGACACAAAAAGAATCATGCATTAGCCAGACTCGTTTGTATGAGGGTTCTAACACGCACACACGCACAGACAGACGCGATCATTCAGCAACCAGTTTACTCACAATGAATCTGTGATCTGTGCCGCCGAGGATACGCTGCCTGCCACAAATCTCGAAACGAGGTATCCGTAGATTCCTCCTGTGGATGAAGTTGTAAACTCCCAATATTTCTTGGAACATAAATAGATTTTACTTCCATTAAAAGACTTAAAGGGACCATGCAGCGTTAGAGATGTCCAAGCAGGAGCTGTCCAGCGGGGAGCAGTGCTGAAGACCAGGAGGAGGAAGAGGAGGAGGAGGAGGAAGAGGAGGAGGAGGCTGAATCAACACGGGCAGCAGCCGCTTCGCCTTGTGCGACTGTCTAACATCAACAACCAGAGACTCAACTCCCATCTACACAGCCTCAATGTCATCTCAAAGTCGCCCCCCCCCCCCCTCCTCTTCGTCTTCCTCCTCATCTATAGGCTGCACTGACATTTGCAGTTTGTTTTTGTTTTTTAAAATATTTTAAATTGTTTTTTTCTTTCCCTCCATTTCAATAAACATCCCAAATGAGGGATATTTACATTTGTTGCCTTGACCTGCCATAGATAGGTAAGCATGTTGTGCAATCCAGACAAACTGACTGAAAATTAGGAAATTTTCCATTTCAAAGTTATAAATATTGGCCAGTTTTAGGGGCTTTAAAACAAACAAAAAAAAAGTATTTAATTAAGATTGTTTCTATTGGTTTAGGATTCAACAGTTTACAATGCAATTATCTCTGCGCCCAGCAAAACAAAATGTGCCCCCTCCCCACCCAACCCCCTCCTTCATAAAAAAAGAGCACCCCCTCCCCTCCATGTAATGAAATGTATGGTCGAGGTGCAAAATGGCAACATATGGGGGGGTAATATAAGCAGCATTATCAGGTCCAAACGCGTATATTTGGAAGGTGAGGACAGTCAGCGGCTGTGTGCAGATCTGGCAAATTGTGATAAAGGGAGCCCGTCAATAAAGGGAGGGAACCTTGGCTGGTTGTCTAACTCAGCCTGTAATCGTCCAAAGCCCGACGCCTTCCACAAATGAGGGGATGATATGAGAGGAATAAACTCGTGGACTATACAGTCATAATAATAAAAGAAAAAGCAAGAAAAATAAAGGGAAACAATGTTTAAAGATTAGTGGGGGTGTGGGAAACACGCGGGGCTGGGGAAAACATTTTTTCACATGGGCAGCAAATCAGCGAAGAGTGGATCCAGCCGAGGATTTTTATTTTCTTCTTTTTTTTTTTTCTTTTTTTTTCTACAGAAACCGTCCGGAAAGTGACACACAAGAAAAGCAAGACAGTTCTCCAAGGAGCAGTTTGTCCATTTGAAGTGCAACGGTAAGTGATACACAGCACGTATAAATAGGCCCACTTGTTTGATTTACTTGAGTATTTAGCACAAGTTTTTCTTCAGCTCAGCTGTTTTTCCTGCGTGAACTGTGATGTCACTGTTGCCTTCTGCTTGTGTGTGTCTTTTACTAACTTCACTACGTTTCAAGGCATGGCTTGGTTTGTCTTCATGCTTCTGGTTTTTGTTCTCAAACTCCACACGTCCTGGCTGTTATCACTCAGCTTCCTGCTTAAAATCAGAAATCATGAATTCACTTTTTATTTAATTTGATAAATGTCAGCGAGTTGAGGTCGAGGGAGTCTCTGGCAGGGAGATCAGGAGCGTTTAGAAAGCAGTGTGAATGTTCCTATCACAGGCTGAGAGGGCACCAGATGGCAAACCAATGAGGGGTGAACTAACCTACTAAATGATACCACATGAAATACAGCATTTAAAATCCCATCTGGTTTGCCGTCCCTGCGGACACGGGGTGTGAAACATGACACATATTTATACACCTGCTGATGGAGCACACAGGCATGTCCAATAGGCTGGTGACATGTATGCTCTGCCAGCTGACCTGCTAACCCTGCAGCTTTGCTTTCATTCAGCTCACTGCCCTTTTCACAGCCCCCTATTCTCTTAATTTCAGTCGGAAGCTCGTGTTGGGCTGTTCTGTGGGCTCCATTAGGCTGGGATTCCTTGTCCTTCCTTGTAATGGCTTTTAAAGTATGTGGCTGAGATTGAGTCTTGGGTTGCCCCTCTTTACTGGCCCAGTGGCTGTAAAATCATCTTAATGTTGGGGGGGATTTTGAAGGAGGATGCAGCCCTATTGGTTTTCTCGTCATTTATTTAGCTTTCTATGGTCACAATGTGGTTATTGTATTGGAAAAAAATTACTACATACTTTTCAAAAGCAGCATCGAACCAAATATTTCTTCAAGTAATGTATTGTTACCAAAATATGTTGAGCAATTCAAATAAAATACAAATAACTGACTTATGGATGGAATTTTAATTGGTTCTATTAATAAAACTCATCAAAAATACAAACACAAAATATTAAATCAAAGATAAAATATTATATAAATCCAATACTTAAATGTTTTTTTAATTGTGTTTTTAAGTATAAGCTCAAGTAAAACTTCAAAAACACGAGAATATTACACATTTCCATGTTGCATTTAAACTCTGTATGTGACTCAAGCAGTGTGACAGGCCACTGTATGAATCTGCCTCCATTTCCCCCCCTGATGTCTATACTTTTTAATAAACTACCTTGAAATTATTACTTTAACTGCTTGGTAATCTTCATGCAATTCTCTGAGCATTTCTCACTTTTCAGAACACATTTTCATGCACTCATATTCCTCAACACCAGGCTGCAATTTGAGGCCACAAAAATGAACTGATTAGCATGATGATTAGTCATTAGTATGCTAATCATAAGCAATTCACATATTTTATTCATATTGTCGCAGACTTGTTTTTCTCCTTCTGCTGAAATTGTGTACAAATCCCATTTTATTTTTTATTGTAAACATGCAAGTCAACGATGTTTTCTATGCGGAGCGCATCTTAACACAATGTCCCCCTTTTGTACGTACAATAGCTAATATAGCACAGATAAGATCAATTGAATGATATAAATACAAATGTGACGGAAGAAGAAAAATAGTGCTTCAACCCCCGTTTCAGGATGAATCTGGTTGCTGAAAAGTTGCTGCATGAAAACAAAATCTGCAAAATACAATTCACACACAAAACAAAATCCACACTAAATATTTACAAAACCCTTGTTTTGACAGAAAGGCAGTCTTCAACAGGGTATTTAAAATATAAATATGTCTTTTATTAGGTAATCCCACAAAGAGTTGTACTGTCAGAAGCCTGGATGTGCTGCCTCTTCTCTGTTGCTGTCTGCTCTTTGTTTTCATCAGCCTCTAACCGTGATTGCTGCTGTACATTCTTCTTGACTTGTAGGCACGGAGAGGGTGTAGAGTATAATACCGCTGTGCTGTACCACTTGTGTCTTGATGTTAGAGGGATTGGCATACATATATTTCACCGGGGGAAGTAATGCATAACTGAATAACCGCTCACTCAAGCTTCCTATATAAAGCTTAAATGGGCTTTGGTCTGCCCACCCAGGAATGATTGATGAAATGTACCTCACACTTGCACATGCTGCACAGACACACCTGACACCTTCATTACATTTACACAGCTTTTTGTTTTATTCTAAGGCACTGCGTTGTGATCTCCACGGCGCGTAGCCTCCAAAGATACTGCAACCAACGTCGAGGCTAGATGCTCGTATTTGTCTGTGCTTCTTTAGTGTAGCATTTGTTTAGCATGACCTAAATTGCAGTGAAGTGAGTGCCTCAGCAGCTCTGTCTCGCCTCTCTCCTTCTCCCTCCCTACGTCTCTCTCTGTCTCTTTGTATGCCTCCCTTTCTCTTCCACTCTCTCTCACGCACACATACACAAACGCACGATTTACAAACAAGCACAACAAGCTGAGAGGACAGTTTTTTTTTAAAATTTTTTTTTTTTATAACAAACAGCTCTTGCCAGATATTATTTACATGCGTAGTGAAGTATTGTGGGATGCGGGAATCAGTGAGGTGGGCTGGCCAATGATATTTCAGGAATAGTGAGTGAATCATCTACCAAATTTGTGGAGCATGCTCTGTTTCCCTCTGTGGTGTGTTTTTTTTTTTCTTTCTTCCCTTTCCTGATTTTACCTTTCCTAAAGGGATCAACTATGCAAAGAAGTTAAATCCCACGGCTGCAAAAGAAACTCCCCCCCCCTCTGTTGGGATTCTGATGTAGCATTTGCCTTTCATTCAAAAGAAATGCTGTTTCCACAAACCC
Source organism: Bovichtus variegatus (assembly GCA_943593645.1). Taxonomy (NCBI): domain Eukaryota; kingdom Metazoa; phylum Chordata; class Actinopteri; order Perciformes; family Bovichtidae; genus Bovichtus; species Bovichtus variegatus. The sequence goes on along the minus strand of CALSCE010009645.1, from coordinate 1,348,417 downwards.
ATGGAATGAGACAGCCATGGTTTCCGAGACATCCATTTGCAGGTTTCACATGTTTGGCGTCAACGCGCACCGAGCAGGACGCGGACAGGTACTATGTTGATCTGTTGACAGCCCTGTGTGACAGCCAGCACACGGTGTGGATTTAGTAAACATATGACCTCCATGATAACCAGTATGGGGGCACTAAATCGCTTCAAATTTTGTACATGTGTTGCTAGGCAACAGCATAATCGGTCTCCGTCTCTCCTTCCTTTTATATGGCTCTCTACTGGGATTGCTGTGCTGCTATCATTGAAAATGGTTAATTAACTTCTGCAAAAAGTCCATTAATGGTGCAGATTAGGCTTCTGAGGGTTAGAAAGCACATCTAGGCTATACGCAGAAATATACGCCAACATACAAATGCATGTCAAAGATTAAAAGAGCCTTTGGAACGAATTCTCCTAGAAGCATGCATCTGGCCGTATTCTAGCAATAACAGCTTGAACTGTTATAAACAATAGTATCTATATTAAAAAGGTTATGCGGCAAATTGGACATAGTGGTTGCATCAGTGACAAACTCATTTACAGGGATAATCTGTTATGATTGATTCTCAAAATGAGAAAAAAATGTAATGCAATTACATTCTGTAATGCTCTCCTTTCAGAGGAATGTGTGCTGAGACACACCCTTGTCACACACTAATAGTCTCGATTTATAGCGTTGGATGTAAAATTGAGCCTTACATTTAAAAAGAGTAGAAATGTATATATATTTGATATATTGAATATATACAGTACGTACAGAGGCGTTGGAGTAGAGGGTACTGCACAAAAGCTACAGAATCATATATTTAACTAGAATTTTCATTATTTACAGATCACCTATGTACTTTATCTTGTAATATGTTCATAATAACTATTTGATCAAATGGATTGGTGAAATAAAATGACACCAATACATAGAAATAGCACGACAGAAGATATATGTTGCTATTTATGTCATGTCTGCCTTTTTTCTTTTTTTTTTTTTAAATCATCACTCTTATGAAAATAAGTGGCAGTATATGTTGTTGAGGGCCTGTCTGAAAAGTTCATAACGATTTGTTACCGTGTGATAAATTGCACCTCACTTCAATCAAACCTGAATTCCTGCAAAGAAAACCCATTTTCACGAGGTCAACCTCAGCATGGGCGTCGAACCTGAGCTCTGCTTCAACTCCCTTTTTGTGTGATGCTTTTTACATTTTCCTATCTAGAATAAATTATAAAAAATCCTGTTTAAGAAACACTGCCCTCAGTGATGACATTTAAAATGTGTCCTTAGCTGTGGATAGTTTCTGTGCTTGGTATTTCTAAAGCAGTAATGGCTTCTCTCAAATATGAAAAAAAACAAATCTATTTAAAAAGGTGTACTAAAAGCTACTTGGTTTTTAGTTGAAATTGTTCTGTACATCTGCTTATTGAGTTTATATAGAGAAACTGGATAATCTTTGAATCTCGAACCTCAATGTATGTTAATAAAATGCTTAAGCAGAGTGACTAAGTAAATCTCAACGTATCAAAGGTACAGTATCGGATTATAACAAGAATTATACTTCTTATATATTTAATTGTCTCTGGCTTATTCTTGTTAAACTGCTTTTTGTAATTAAGAGTTGTATTTCAGCTCCCATAATTCTTTTCCTGGTAAAACCGCCCAGTCCTCATTACAGCCAGAGTTACAGTTAATAGCGAGGAAATAAAAATAATAGGATTGAAAGGGATTTAATAACAAATAAATGACAAACCCACAATAATCAGAATGCGGATCATTTTGGGGGAAATTGATTTATTATCACATTACTGAGTGTTATTTGAAGTGAGACTGAGATTACACTCACTTAATGGTAAATCATAGTGATAAGGATTACATTCTTAAAAGTGCTGTCCAACTGGCAATGTGAAATGTTTAACGTCCCAATCTGCAGATTCAAAGGCAAACTAATCCATACAGTGTAATCTTCAGGTTTTAAGTGTGCATGGGAGGAAACAGTCGGCATGTTGTGACGGTGGAAAGTTTGACTGCAGAAAAGTTGTGTATCATGCAACGCGCTAACATTTTCATAGCATAAAATACAGAATATCTGTCTTGGTTGTAATACATAACCAACGAGTCGATTCTGAAGGATTTACATTTGGCAGCAGGGTTTGCACTCCTGTCAACAACTGGCTCATTAAATATTGCACACCTGAGAAACCGCCACAGAAAAAAGGAGACCGCCATTTCAGTGCGCATAAAACACGTCAGGGAAAGTGTGGGGAGGGAAGGGAAACGAAGGGTCCATCATCAGAATCACCAAATAGGAGGGAGCGGAGACATGGAGCTCTTTAAATGCAAGCTTTGACAGAAGCCTGCAATCCTTTCTCACCACACTGCCCCTGCTAATCCTCTCCGTTCAACCACATCACTATGGAAACTGACTGGATGTCTCACCCTTGCAGCCTAACTTGTGCCATGCAGCCATGTCCGCCGCTGACAGTTGTGCCGTTAAACGCTGCCTGATCACCGTTCCACAACACGCCTCATGTCTCCACGCTGTGACATTATTAGCTATTAGTGGCTGCCATATTGACGCAGGACCTTCAGGTTAATGTGCTTTAAAATCTGGAAGACTGCTCCAGAAAAGACAATCACTGTAGCATAAGCTTCAAAGCTGTGTAAGAGTAAGCACTTCAGCCTTTAAAAGACAAACTTAGCATACATGGTGGGGAGTTTGAGGTGGATGGAGCCAATTTTAATATTCCTGCGCCTGCTACCTATTTCATTTATTTGCCTTTCCTCTGGCAAAATTGCAGGAGAATATTTGTCATGGTTTTAAAAGGTTTATCAGCTTCAAAGCTGTGGGAGCTGGTCGTCCAACCCATCAGTGAGACCACGCAATCCTTCCAGCACTGACAAGAATGGGTTGGAGCATGTGGACAAAATTCCCCAGCTAAGCCCCCAATTCAGAGCTTTAACATAAAGCTCGGAGAAGCAAATTTGCATTTGCATTGCCGTCAGCCTTAATCCATCCCAAACCACTTCTTCAACCCCCTCAACATCTTGGAGAAGAGCTTTGGTAATTGCTAATTAAAAGGGGTAAAAAAAAATGGTTATCAGCAGCACCATCAGCCTGGTCATCGCTAGCACTGGTAGCCTGAGATAAGAGAACAGAGCCCACAGGTAAACACGCCTTAAACACAGGCAAGTGGAAACGAAGCCCATGCTTCAAGCATCTTCACATAGTTTAAGCCTTCGGAAATAAACTGGGAAATAACTGGGAAATAAACACTAATCACAGCCACTTCTCGCAAGTTTCAACACTGTATAAATGATAATAATCTCGTTTTAGAGCAAATAATAAGATCTGTAAATCAGAAGTTTGCATTGACTTGTCATTGTCACTTCCCCATATTTAATTGTGATTTGTGTAACACAAGAGCAAATAGTGAACTATGAAATAAATAGATAATGTCCTTGATGAATTATTCACAAGTCATTTGTTCTTACAAATCCACATCTAGCAGTGCAACAATCAACACTATTTGAACATTTATGAGGGTGTGTTTGGACCAAACTCACTTGTTGTTGAGATGTGTTGAGCCTGATTCTGTCTCAGTCGAGAAAATAACATCTGGACTGACGTGTTTCGGCAACAAAAACATTTTTGGGCAAATTCATCTTTTTTTGCAGCTGGAAGAAACATGTTTTTTTTGAAAAATGTTGGTAAGGATGAAATTATTTTCAGATTTAATAAAACCAATTCTGCATTATGTCTCCAGAATAAAGACATACCATGTTAAGTTTTAGGTAAATCCAAAGTGAACTACTTGTGATATCCCTGAAGATGTAGATGATGTATAATCACAAACATAAAATAATACAATTATCACTGGTGCTGAACTCTACAGATTGGATCATCATTTAATGACACTTGATATAGCAGTGACTTAAGAGTCATGAACATTAAAACTCTCCTGGAGAATATAACATCACCACGCAGAGTTAAAGATCCAGGATTCGTTGAAAGAATCACAAGTATTGAGTGAAAAATATCAGCGCAATTAATCCAAATTTCATTGCAAACATCCAACAGTTGTTGAGACATTTCACCCAAAACCACAAAAGTCAACCTCATTGTGGCACGAGAGGCAAAAATCAAGGCATCATCAAAGTTATGAGGACTCATCATGGGAAACATGAATTGGTGGTTTACCAAAAGCATTAGGATGTCTCCTCTTCTGGGACCCTGGATGTCTACACACACGTTCATGACAATCCATTCAATAGTTCAACATATTTCAGCCTGGACCAAAGTGGTGGACTGACTGACCGGAACTGCCATTACTGAATTTATGTTCCTAAATACAGAATACTGAATTTCAGTATTTTGATCACAAGTTGTGGATATGCAGAGAGGATGTCTAAATAATGTCCAGAGCCACACAATGGCATTTCTTTTCCACAGATATTACACAAAGTACAGGGCACAAAATATAGGAAACACTCAAAAGAACCCTGTGATGCAATATAATACACACACACACACACACACACACATCCAACACTGTGGAAATTAATTCCAGGACTGCATATAATTTGGCCAAGAGGTGAAATATAAAGAGAGAAGCGCAGAGGGCCAAGAACAGGTCAGAAAATTAAGATGTATTATTAATAAACACACTGTGCTCTTTCAAAGCGAGTGCCAGGCCAAATTGATAGTCCAGTCGGTCTAGCAGTATCCAGTGAGGTAATCCCACATCCCTGCATTTCACTGAGTTATTTGACTTTCCAACATAAAATGCGAATGACAGTCACAGGGGCCACCTGACCCCTTGGGCCCTGAGCCTATGACCGGGGTTCAGTTATCCATCCATGACCATGAAGCTGCTAGATTTACATTATAAGTAAAATGGAGAATCAAGTTGACTCATTACGCAGGCGATCTTTGAATAAACTGGCATATTTCCTTTTGAAATGGGGTGCAGTCGGTTGTTGGTTAAATCTGAACAAAACACATAATATGTGGAATAAATGGATTTGACTATATCTTAATGTATGATTATTAGAACGTCACATGTTTTTTCAATAATGGACAAAAAAGAAAAAAAAAGATACAGTTTGAACAAAAGCTGTTATTGCCACATTGCAAGTCAAGTTAAAGATATAATCCCACTGACGCAACACTGTAGCAACAATCAGTGGCTGATGGGAGACGTCTGACTACCTAGTTTACTAGTTCAGAAACTACACTGAGTTAGTAACCAGTAGACTGCCTGCACAATGAGCTGTTGACACAATATAAAAAAACTGCCTGAGTCTCACCAGAGACCCCAGTTGCTCTTTTCTCAGTTCAACATAATAAAGTGCTCTAAGCTTTGAATACAAATCCCAACCTTGTTAGATGTCTCACCCCTCAGCCTCCACTTGGGGAAACTCATGACTTGTGTGCTTTGGCTGCTAGTTCTATCTCACTGATTTCCTCTGTGATTTCCCATGTCCATGTAAACTGCATTTTATTCGGAGACCATCAGATTTACCACAGGCATAGACCAGTGGCGGACTGGCAAATTGATTCAAAGTTGCCCAATTGAGTGTTTTAGAACATGGGCAGATATTCCATTCGGTGCTTTTCCACTAAGGGCATTACAGAGCTTCAGGGTTTTTGGACATTTGTCAGCATTTATTTTTTTCTTTGCTTTAAAACACCAACTACTTATAGCTCTCTTCCCTCGCCTTGCTTTTCCTTCCAACGGATTACCTTATATTTGACTGTTCTTAATCTATTTTTGAACTTATATAGCAATAGAAATAGCAATGTATTTTGCTTAAAGGACTGTCTGTTTTTTCTTCTCCTTGTGCATACCACGGTTGTTGTCTCCATCAGAGTAGAACAGTGTTGGTGCCTTTGCACATAAGTCAATGCATCAGACTAACAGGTGGTGTGCGTGTTGGTATACGTATATCCACATCTCCGGATGGCAGATGAGCTTGTATAACGAACCCAATGTATGTACGTGCGTGCGTGTGTGCCTATGCATGGATACTTGTTGTGTGTTCCAGTAGAAATGAATGGTCATTGCCGTGCATGAGCAGTGTGACGCAACACCTCCAATATATCCGTCTTAAAATGGGACATATGCATGAGCACGAGATGAAGTCACTTAATTTAGTTGTTGGCAATGGCATCAGGAAACATTGACCTTTCGTTGGTTCCTTGAGGCCAATAAATGAGTCACATGACAGCCGGATATTTACAGTGCCTCCTGTCACTGGCCTTGTCAAATCACAGTACACTCCACTGAAGCGTTGAAGGCCCTGGGCTGGACTTCAGCTACTCAGACAGATGCAAAGGTGTTTTTTTTTTCCCTCTCTTTTAGCCCGAGCGTACTGCAACCCTGAATAACATGGAAGAACACGAGGGCATTAGGGGACGTGTGTGTATGTCAGTGTGTGTTTGTGACTGTTTGTGTGACTGTTTGCCCATAAAAGCATGAGAGAGAGAGAGAGAGGGAGAGAGAGAGAGAGAGAGAGAGAGAGAGAGAGAGAGAGAGAGAGAGAGAGAGGGAGAGAGAGGGAGAGAGAGGGAGAGAGAGACATACAAAGGGAGACACAGACTGTCTGCAGGACCAATGAATTTCAGGCCAATGTATCTTATGAATGAGCCTCTGGAGGGCACTCATCCCCAGACAGTTCTGTGAATTGTATAACAAATAAAACTGTACTTCTGGACCAACATCTCACAGAGGGCGAAGATGGAATCGTCCAAAGACCCATCAGAGGGTCTTTTTTCTCTCGCTGTTTGACCGTAACGTGATAAAATTAGACACCTTTCAAGGTACTTTAAGTATTTGTATAGACACAGATGTATAGTTTCTGTTGTAGCAGATCTCACAGTCTGACATGCCTTCTTGCTGCCAGGCCTGAACTAGTTGGCCGTTTTGCAAGTTGGTCGACCCAAATGGCAGCATTATGTAGATCAGTAAACGTGGTAGCTCTATATTGACTTTCTTTTCCAGCTAAAATGTCCTTATATGACTAAATAGCCAAAACCAAAATAGAATTATTCATTTGATTGGGATGGTACACTTTCTTCTTTTGCGTTCCCATTTCACGGCGTAGGCCAATTATTGGTGTATTGTGACACAGAATCTCGCCTGGTGCAGCTTTAATGCTGACAGTCTGTTTAGGGCTCAGACACCATCCCAGTTACAGAGCCATTTCAAAACATTTTCTGTTGGACACACAACACACAGTGCACAGAACTGGCCAATAGCAAATACCAGGACAGAACTACAGTAGCTTTGCCCCTCTTATGAGAGCAAGCGTCTACAGTCATGCTAGCTGCTCTGTGAGGCTGTGCTGTTGTGAGGCACAGCGATGCTTTAAACTAAATGCAAAAAAACAGCATGCTAACATGAAAACATTGACCTTCTGGTGGGCGCTGGAGGAAAAGGAAGGGGCTCCTCAACGTCAACAGGATGCATCCTCTGGAAAACATGGATATCTGTACTAAATGTCATGGTAATCCATCCAATATTTGTCCAGACATTTCACTAAAAAACGAATAAAGAGGGAAAAGTCAAAGGACCAAAGTCAGAGTGGCGATGGCTTGACGTGACTAAAAACCCAGAATAACCTTTGTTAACATTCATTACACTTTTTGAGCTTCAATGCATGTTTACATTTGGACACATCAGAGTACTTTTTACAGACTTCTGCAGAAGTTTATGTTTTTGACAAAAAACAAATAACTTCTTAGAACTTTGTAAGGGGTCTAATGCCATGCAACAGGGAACATAATACACATGGGTCTACCATTAAATTATGTTTTTTGCATATGATGAGTGAACATTTTTCACAATTGTTTTATATTTAATGTGTTTCATGGTAAAGGACCATTTACAATATTAATATTGCAATTGAATGTACTATATTGTATTAGTGTTATGAAATCCTTTCTCCTTTCTGCAGAAATGCAATACTTCAACTTTGATTTAGCTCAGAAAGGCAAGCGGCAATCTTAAAGTTGGGCGATAACAGTTGGAATTGTGACCCGCTTTCTCTCAATGCACTCTCAATAGACCAAACTTTTAAAATTGAGTAATGCTGAAGTTATACCGCTGTTCATTTTACTTAGGAATGTCTGAAACATTGTCAGAAACCCCGAGGGCCCGCAGATTCCATTTCAGAGAGCTGCTATTTGAAGGGAAGGGAAGAAGGCAGGGACACTGACAAATCCAAAGTGTGTGTGTGTGTGTGTGTGTGTGTGTCTGTCTGCACGCAGGGAGAATATTTACTAAGACAGGCAACTCTTATCATAGGCTACAATTATAAGGGCTGAGAATGCAAGTTATTGTATTGGATTATTGTACTTGCTCCGTTCCTTTAAGCCTCGTGTTTTGTCGACGTTCGACCCAACTGATGTATGTGTAAAAATAATTCCAATTTCTTTCTATTTTTATTACAATTTTTTCCATCAAATATATATTTTTCTTCTTTTTTCTTTCTTTAATTAAAAGTCAATATGCAGAAAAGGACCCGAAGGAAGTGGTAACTCGCTCCTTTGGGGAGCTGGGCTTGTACATTTGATGTAGATGACAAAATGCAGATTGTTGGAGATAAAAAAGGTTCTAATATGGAAAACAACTGTTACATAACAGCAGAAATCCAAGAAAATTTATTTGGTATGCGGGAGACGTAGTGCTGTGTAAAAATTATTCAACACCAATCACAAATATTTAGATTATATAAATCTATTGTATTTAACCATGTTTTAAAGCTTGTGTCTCTGAGACCGGATTTCTGTGGCGGACTTCTGAAACATCTGTTCAAATGAATATTTTAAGCAAGTCTCATTGATAATAATTAGGAAAACTCATTAACGTGATAAAACAATGTTGAATGTGATTTTTAATTTTTTTTATTTAACATTAAAAAACATTGTAGACACGTCTAGAATATAGTATAGTATTAGACGCTGAGCCAACATAGAAAAAACGTAACAAAGATTTTTCCAATTTCACATGACATATCATACCACTATTATTTTTTCATCATCATGTTCGATGATAAATCTCAGACAGAATCTTGACCTGCCACATAGACAAAATACATTTTCTGTCTTGCTTGAAGGCAACTTCTTCAGCCATATATCTGGGTGTCTCATACACTATTATAGAGGTTGGAGGGGGGCGGGGGGGGGGGTTTATAGTAGAAAGGGTGGTAGGCGACTTGGTGGTCCAGTGGACTGGAAAACGCTGCCCCCTGGCAGAGAGTAAGTGCGTGGCTCTATTGGCGCTGGAGCTAATGTGGCCACTGGCTCATTAGAGCTTTGATGTAAGGAACACTGTGTAACACCAAGTGCCCCGGCGCAAAGAGTTTCAGAAAGAAACCACTGAACGCAGTGAAGCAAAGTAAAGACTACCCTCTCCCTCATCTCTAAAGATAAATCCCTCAATTTGGGTGAGACGTTGTCACTGATCCGAGATTGGGCTTCTCTGATGAAGCACTCACTGGACAGGCAGAGATGCTTTGATGGTGTGAAAAACACTGTGTATCATTCAGTCACATGCAGATCATTCACAGGCTGCCACAACAGGAGCTGCTGACAGGTTGGTCATCAATGAGAGAGAGAGAGAGAGAGAGAGAGAGAGAGAGAGAGAGAGGCTCAGCTCCCTCCTCCCTTCGGCAATCAAGGAGGTGAGGACGCAGAGCGGAGGAGGAGGAGAGAGCGTAGGACAACCCAATCATTATATCACACGAATATTTAAATTGACATGATGTATGCTGTGTATAGTAGTAGAGCTTCACAAATGTAGTCCAGCTGATTCAATACTGAACAGCATGAGATGTTAGCCTTGAGCATTCTTGACACATTGCACACTTGGAATCTATAATGTTTTCTGCAGGAAGGAGATGTTGGTTGCTGATGGGAATTCATGCTTTTCAAATACCAAGCCAGTCAGATAACTATTATTACGTTAGAAGAATTCACAAGCACAATGTTGGTGTTTGTGCAACTTCAAAACAGTTCACATAACCTGGTTAGATGGAGGTGTAAACAAATTGAAAGCAGTGTATTCCAGTATAAAGCCTGAGACATGAAATGTAACCATTTGGACTTGTGGATTTAGTAAATTTGCATGAATAGTTCTGGAGCACCAATAGCCATTGTTAACCCTAGATGCAATTCTGATTTGAGCGTGTATGCGTAAAAAGAGGCAAAGAATAGCAAATAATACAGTCACTCCGAGGACAAAATGCGGTGGCAGGGAGGCAGAGGGAGGTGGAGGGGGAAATAGCCCCGCTCATCTCCTCTCATTTTCTGCCCGCTTCTACCCAGCAGAGTTTCTATGGCAACCCCTCAAAAAGCGGTGTGCGGTGAATTGTGGATTTGAGATGCGCTGTCTGATTGCGCTGTGTGGAGGAGATGGCTGGCTCTTTCGTCAGCCTTCCTCTGTAAGAGGAAATTGGTGAAGAGCTCCAATGAAACAGCACTCCATATGCTTTCTTTGGTGTGTGTGCCAGTCTTTGGTGCTACAGTGTGTGTGTGTGCATGTGTTTGTGCGTGTGTGTGTGTGTGCCATGGAAGCTTTACATTAGAATCTAGTGCCCCCTGCAGAGCTGCTCATCACTCCTGGCACCCACCAGACTGCACTCAGCTCTCCAAATGAAATTGTCTGGCTGACCATGTAGACTCTTCAGTGCGCTTTGGGTTTCAGCTGATGGAGCCGGTGCCATTGATGACGATTCATTTCTGCTCTGATTTACGACAGCAAAGTACAATGCGGTGCTGTGTGTTCTGATCGCGAAATGTTGACGAATCACTTAGAAGGCACACGTCGAAAAACCAGCACAGAATCTCATTTTGCCTCATGCCCCCCCCCCCCACACCTCACATCCTCTCCTCACCTCACCACCTGCCTATTTCCATGGAGGCTCCACCTTTGCATGTGACTGATGTGTATGACATGTATGTTCAGTGTGAGCTCTCTCTCTCTGCCTCTCTCTGAGTGGCTGTATGATGCTTGTAAGCTGTGCCAGTCCCCATTAGCATCCCATTATAAACCAGCATGATCACTCGTCACTAAGAATGCCTGCCACAGCATGCTTTGTGTGTGCGTGTGTGTGTGTGCGTATCTGTGTTAGCTTTTTGTGAGCGCACGTGTGTGAGCGTGTGTGAATCACACAGTCAAGTGATTGAGATGGCCTTGTTTCAAAAGAACATAAAAAAAAAAAAAAAAAGAAAAAAAAAAAGAAATGCTGCAAAGTCTTGCACTGTGTACAATTCAATTTGAATGTGTCTGCAAGTGTTTGGTTTGTTTGACCCAGATTTCTCACCTACCCCACTGTTGATAAATTGGATATCCGGAGGCAGGCTTGTGCAACAATTTAATTTAGTCGATATATAGTGAACAGCACCCTCTGCTGACTAAATCTGTCCTGTACATGAAGGCGAAGAACTTAAATCCTCATGAATGATGTAGAGTGGGAATTGCCTGAGCTGTAGGCTAAATCTAATGTGTATGATTTCAGCACCATGTGATGCAAATAAATGCAGCTATATTTTGTTGTGGTTTGATATGTGGAGTCAGTAATATTTAACCTTGTGAAAGGTGAGTTTGGTTTGAGCTGTTTCTGAGTTTTCTGCCTTCACCCCATCACAAAAACACTGGTAAACTGTAAACTGTTGTTTCTAGAAAGAGATCATTCTAGAGATTTTTTATTTTTAAATGTCATCTTCAGTGCTGTAAGAACTAGCAACAAAATCTGATTCCCTCTATTATATTGGGGTGGAAGCGGAAACCTCAAAGTCTCTAGAGGTAAGTGAAAGAATATGATTTTTTTAATTTTTTATCATTTGGTTGAATGGATCCTTTAATTTCTCATCTTTTTGTCTCTTTCTCTACAGATGACAACATGAGAATGTCATAGCAATAAAAGCACAGGTGTAACTCAACAATAACAATGGCTGCATTCCATTTAGGTGTCCCAGGGTTAGGGCCCTGTGTTGGGTACTGGCATGGCTTACTTGGAGCCTTACATGGAATGGAACCATCATTAATGTTACCCCTGTGCTTTTCCTAATATGACGAGTCAAAATGTCGTCTATATTGCACATACACACATGCACATACCTGCCTGTGTGATCAGGTCCTTCCGAACCACAGTAACACCCCTCACACCTCCCTCTTCTCTGACTCCACAGATCTGCCCTTCTCTCTCCTCCCTTCATGGTCTGCTCGCTGTAGTCTGCGTCTATCCCATCCTGGCCTCCACCCTCTCACCTCCTCTACCACCCCCGCCCTACAGACACACGCTCACACACACCACCTCCTGAGCCCTCTGCGTCTCTGGTCCAGGTCTAGAGGAATGTTGAGTGTCTCTATAGCCCCCTCCCTGGAGATTAGGCTTCACCATGCCCCCCTCAATTCATTCCATTCCAAAGTATGCCCCCTAAGAGCTGCCGCATTTTTATCTGAGCCCGGTGATTGTGATAGATTGGCCAAAAACGACACACATACACAAACACACATTGGTGGACACACGCCGAGGCACAAACAGAGAGGAGGCTGGTCCACCCGGGGAGGGACCAGACAGCGCCAGGCTCCAGCTATAAAACCCTCCCAGGATGGGGACAGTGTCCTGCCCTGAGCTGGACATATTCTCCTTCCTCTGTGCCAGGACGCCGTCAGGACAGGCAGCAGACGAGCCTCCAACATGAACGACATCTACAAGGCAGCGGTACGTCCTCACACAACTCATACATACGCTGAAAGTGTGCAGTTGTCTCTGATAAAGTCACTTTAGTTTACCAAAAATCTGTTTGTGTATTAAATCTGGTATGAGGGTGATGTTGTTTTGGATCACAAACCATAATCCCTTACATTTATTATTAGTTTGTATGTTATTGTTGTATGTGATATTCTGGCACTTGTGTATTTGTTGGATGAAAAAGTCTCCCATCAGTTTGTTTATCTGACATCTGACATTACTTGAATGGTTGACAAATCCCCGTTGATGCGGCTTGCGCAGCACATCGCCTCCATCACCAGCTGATGTCAAAAGAGCCTTTGACACCATATACGTCTCTAGGTGTTCTCCTACTTCAGCCCTATCAGAGTCGATAGGAGCCACTCAGGAGGTCACTGGCAGGACAGGACCCTGGTCCGCTTTGTGCTGCTTCATTCATTACTTCAAATGGAGCAGTCCCACTTCACATGGCTAATTTTGGCCAGTTGCTCAGATGCTTTTGCGTCCGTGGTTCTGTGGTGCCAGAGAAGGGCTTCAGGTTTAGATAAACCCCCCACGGCTGAATTCCAGCATTATCTGTGAGCCCGAAAGCTGTGTGGCTGTCTGTCCACCTCCGCCCGGATGGTCAGCCGGCTGTCCCGTCCACTCACATCCCAAATGAGCAGTGCAGCTGGGACAGTAAAAACACACACAGGAATGTACATTAGTGTTTGTTTAGATGGATTTTTCATATATCATAACCAGAGGAGAGGGTGTGTGTATGTGTGTGTATAAGTGCGTATGCGCGTGTTTGTGTTTAATTTATAGTGGACGACAGACAATAACTCTTACATAAGCAGCTGTCTCCCTCTCTCAATCGTGGTAGCTTTTCCAGGATTACTTTTCCATTGTTGGGCCAGATCCACAGCTATGCTAATTTAAAGCACTGTGTATTGTGTCCTTTATCTGTGGTTCCTGATCCTGTCTGTTTATTTTTAACTCCTCCTCTTACTGGCTCTCACATATGATATATAGGTTCTGTGTTTTGTCAAGGATGGGCCCGGTGTGTGGGCCCAAAATGTTACCTTTGTTGACTGAAACGCTATCAGAATAGATCTATCTTAACTTTATTTCCATAAGTGAAACACTTCTTATGGCTTTTTTGAGCATTGGAAATACATAATGATGTAACATAACATACAGCCAGTAACTGAGAATGTACAGAATAAACGAATTGCCCAAATTGGTACATACAGTGCAATCTGGTAACCAAAGCATTTACTATTTGAACTTTTTACTTGTTGCAGGTTGAGCAGCTGACAGATGAACAGAAAAATGGTGCGTAAATTACTCTTTAATTAGACATCAAAAAGTAATTTTCTCTTAAAATATGAATTAATTATATTATCATCTGCACAGTGTGCATACTGTGGAAAGCTAGTCGTTGCTAGCGTGGCTCACTCTGTCCAGGTCCACATCATATGTGTTGCTGATATAGAATTGTTTCCCTGTGCGCTGCTGTGGCGTTGCAGAGTTCAAGGCCGCCTTTGACATCTTCGTACAAGATGCAGAGGACGGCTGCATCAGCACCAAGGAGCTGGGGAAGGTGATGAGGATGCTAGGCCAGAACCCCACACCAGAGGAGCTGCAGGAGATGATTGACGAGGTGGATGAAGACGGTAAATCCAAACACAGCTGCGCTACAGGACAACACACAAAATGATTGGTCGATTCGTTGGTCTCCACGGACCAGCTAGCAGGTCCATCATGGCACAATCATGTGGCGCAGACATGTGCTGTTCAAATCTTCCCGAACTTAATGTCAAATGATTGTCAAGGGTCTTACACACAACAAGATGTGTCCGACTGAATTAAAGGGGAATGCGTGTCGGATGGTGCACAAGTCATCTTGAATTGTCCACGTGATGTAATGATGGAACATAAAGAATTGCATCTTGGATTTGCATGATAAAGCTTCAATGTATATGTCATGTTGTAAAATAGTGTAACTTAAGCCACATAAAGGGACATTTAAAGGCCCAATCTGTATTTTTTTTGCCCATATAAATTACAGGGGTATTTGGTATTTTACAGTAAATTACGATTTTGTCCTAACGATCAAAAATAAGTTGTTTGTTAACAAATCATAAACATTTGTAAGGTACAATCTCGTGACTTTGTATTAAACGACCATTCAATCAATTTATGAATCATTGCCAGTACTGTGTTTTCATTTCTGTTTATTTTTTATGTTTATAGATTGGGCCTTTAAGGAGAACATTGGAGTTCAGGTTAATGACATGATATAAAAGTCTATCCCGGGGTAGATTATAAGGATGTGATGAAGTGCATTGTGTGTGTCCAGGGAGTGGCACGGTGGACTTTGACGAGTTCCTGGTCATGATGGTGAGGTGCATGAAGGACGACAGCAAAGGGAAGTCAGAGGAGGAACTGGCAGAGCTGTTTCGCATGTTTGACAAGTGAGTTTTATCTTCAAACCGTGTCACGAGGTCATCCCATTGAGTATGAGAATTCAATTTGCAGTTCACTAGCAGAATCTTATAACTTATAAACTTATAGTAAACTTATAAAATAGCTACAACAAGAAGATCCTGTCATGGGAAAACCCACACAGACTAGTAACCACATTCTTCATAGTGTGTTTCCAGCTAAGTGGGCTCTCCATGTGCAATTATGTGTACTGACAAAACGCCAAGTAGCTCTGCAGAGTACAGCATGTAGTTTGCTCCATAATCCTTTTTGACAGCACAGAATATTTCAAACACCCACTCCATGTAAGCCAGACACCTCGTCTGAGCATCAAAGAACAAACTTCTTTTTTTTTGTTGCTCTTTCACAATGATGCTTCCCAAACACTTAAATGCAAGATATGATCAGTCACATGTCACACACAAACACACCACCTCCTCCACTGCCATCTGTGAAGCTTAGCTTATTTGTTGTTGTTGTGTGCATTAATATAATATTGTACCCCTTTGATTGTGCAGGAACGCAGATGGTTACATTGACCTGGACGAGCTGAAAATGATGCTGGAATCTACAGGAGAGGCGATTACTGAGGACGACATAGAGGAGCTGATGAAAGACGGGGACAAGAACAACGACGGCAAAATTGACTACGATGGTTAGTAGTTGAAATGTATTAAAGTGAGGGAAGAGATATGTGGAGCGAAGGCTCTCACACTCCTTTTCTTAAATCTGTCATTCGTCACTCATTCCACCAAAATACCAAATGAGACATTTGCTTGATGAAGGCGTCTTCTTGCTTTGTGCTCAGAAGTGATTCGCTAACTTTGACTTCCTCCATTCTACAGAGTTCTTGGAGTTCATGAAAGGAGTGGAGTAATTCTGAACAAGAGAAGATCCAGAGTGTTATTTTTGTATTTCTCTGTGACTCCACGGTCATCTGTGGAAAACTGGAAGCTGATTTGGATGCCGCTGATAGAAACAACGGAACGACTTTGCAAGATTCAATCAAATACTGTAGCTGAATGTTTATGTATTTTTCTACCATCTCTTGCATTGTTGTAAATACAGTTTGTAACTACTTTTGGTGCCCATGTATACAGAATTTGTGTAAATGTATCCAAATTACTTATATTTTCTATAGAGGCCACATAGTGTACCAGTTTGGCTGCTCGAAATACCAATTTTGTGTTTGTTTGCCGACTAAATCTTATCCCTAAAGTGCCACAGCCAGTTTACAAATCTTCTTACTGAGAGGCTAATTCTGTTTTACCTGGCCAGAAAATGTACGTGTGCACAAAGCAGAACTTATCCGTGAGTCAACATAGTTTCACTAGACTAATCATACTTTTAACAGCAATGTAATGGATCCAGTTTGTATACTGAACATTGTGTCCATTTCTGAATGTTTAAGATACCCTCAGGACTTTTTAATCCCCCTCTCATGCCCCTTTGAACGGCTGCATATTTCTACATGAAAAGTTTGTTTGGAACGTGCGCTCATGTAATAAAAAAAAGATGCATTTGTCAGAGCAGTCGTTTGTCAATTTTTCCTTTTCGTTTGAAGAACCTTATTCCAACATTCTCATTATATTCACTTTAAGAATAGAGTTGAGAATCTTGAGGAGCGTTTGGCTGACCTTAGGTTGGTGCTTTTTGCCAATTGTTATTGAGAAGCAAAGAACACTTAGTTTTGCTGTCATTCCTGATTTGCCTCGCTGGTCTTTGGATTTTAAAGGCTGATCACATGCTTGCCAGTCTGCCCTGCTCTGCTCTTTACACATCAAGTAAACAAGCAAACGTGGCCTGAAAACATCGCCGAAGTATTATCGAAACAAGAAAACTTTTGTGTAAAACAGTACGGTCCACTCGAAATTTTGATTTATCCGTGCAATTTGTATTCTGTAGTGGCTCTTGTCTGCGGCATGTGAACTATTTTACATGGTTGCCGTGTAAGTGTCTAGTTACACAGTCTATTGAGACAGAAGCTATTTATGTCTAATCATGTTAGTACCCATGTAAGGGGATCTGGATTGACCGACACCAGTTGACAATCAGATGCCTTTGTCCATATTAAGAATGCTATTTAACTACAAAGGGATAACAGTTCTATTGTTAAAACAGCTTTAATTCCGACACGTGTTAGTACATTGAAATATCTGGATGATCATTTCATACCAACATCCTTTTAATTCTAGAATAAATACATGTGAATTCTTCAAGTGTAGTGCCACATCGAGAGGAATTCCTTACCAAAACCATAGATTCAAGATGTTTATTGTCACTCTGGTTATTCAAGTACAATCGTGTGAAATACATAAAGAAAAACAGTAAAAAAATATATATATAAAATATGAAATATAAGAAGCAATAACAAAAAATTTGCCATTAAAGAAAAACAATAAATAGTTCATATAAAAGTACTGCAATCAAGACAATTCAGTTCAATTCAATGCGAAAACATATTCATAACATCCTGAATTGTTCTGTTGGTTGCATAGAAATAGAATATTTTTCACCGATTTCCATGGTTAGTTGTGTAAAACATAATTCCCAGGTGATCTGGCTGCAGTTTTAGTAGTCGAGGAGTCATGCAGTTATGACTGTGGCCACTTGATGTCAGCAGGAAAACACAAGCTTATCTGTTCGTTTGGCTCAGTTATCGGAACCGGAGGATGAGGAGATTTCATGGCACAGCTACACTCTTTCCAAAGACAGATAATACTTGCTTGCCAGTCTATGAAAACAAAGAAATAGATCCTGTCAGAATGAAAAGGAGTTGATTATTCAAAGTCAAATGTGTTATCTTTGTGAATGACCATAAATACACCCCTATAGCATTTGAAAAAATAAACTACTTCTGATTTCCAGACTGAATGATCGGGCGTCTCCGTTCATTTACAAAATGTATCGTTTAAAACCCGTCGTTTTTAAATCGTAAAACTGATCTTTTCTCCGCTTTCGTTATGTGAAATGGGATCGACTGTGTTCTGTGTGAGCAGGTTACGTCAGTGGCCTGACTGATGACAATGTCCAAAGGCCTCCTCACCTCCCTCCATCTCTCTCTGTGTCCCTGAGGGTCCTGTTAGCTCCATTCAGGCCTTGTGGTCTGTGTTACTGATGGGATTTTAAACCCCAATCTGCAGTGAAGCACTGCTGCTCTGCCAGACCAATCTCAGCAGTCTAACAAACACAACACACTACATCAACTGCTCTATATGCAGTTATCTCCAGTCCAGCTGCACTGGCCAAAAAAACACAGCATTAAGAACCAAGTGATAATATGAGGTGAAAAGATGACGTGTATCGCACAGATTAGACTGCTCTGCTGCCCAAGATATTTATAAACTCTAA
>CALSCE010009645.1:1285980-1329828 GCA_943593645.1 Bovichtus variegatus | reverse complement strand
GACTCATGCCTGCTGTTATTAACACACACTGCGGTTATGAGCCACCTTTGGTAATGTGGATTTCTGGGACACATAAACCCCCCATAAGACATGTTTCCTCATTGTGTGCTACACCCACGCGCCTGTAACACTGACTGCCGAAAGTGCCTGAGATAGAGCTGATTTTCTCAGGTAATAGTGAGCTACCAATATTATGTAACCGACTTCATTCAGTTTTATTCTAGCAGTGTGTGTGTGTCTGTGTGTGAGTGTGTGTGTGTGTGCATGTGTGTGAGTGTGGGTAAAACTGGTTATTCCATTGGCTGAAAGCGATTCAGGCTGATATGGAGCTGTACTGTATATAGTGCACACACACACACACACACACACGCACACACTGTTTTAGTGATTTATAAATCACCCATTAGATCACACAGGAGTCATGATCCACCATGAAATTGTATTAAAACTGTGTTACTAAGCTACGCCAGCAGCCAACAGTGTGATGCCTTCCTAACCCTTTTTCCAAGCTCTGTATGATTCATAGATGTAAAAAAATCCCCGGTGGAGCGAGGAATACCCCGGACACGGTTCAGAGTTTAGAACGCGTTAACTCCTCATGCCATCTTTCCGCGGCCCACGCATGCAGACCTTGCTTAAAGCCAGCAGGCTTTTGGGTTTAGAGGATTCCTGTTTTTCTTGCTTCTCTACATCACATGGTCTTGGAAGTTGTCCAGTGCCAAACATCACAGCCTAATCTCTGAAAACGTCTCATTCACCATTCACAATGGCATGAAATACATGAATAAATCCTCCTAAAATCTCTAGATTTATTGCTAGTGGTTATTCTTTTTTTAGATTATGCGATAATGAATTGTTATGTTTGATGTTTTTTTTTCTTTTTATAGTCTGGGTCTTAAGGGTATAAGTATGAGTTTATGCTGCCATCTATGAGCAACACCCCCATCTACATGAACAAAAAAGAAACCATGGAATTATTAGAAATCCTATACTGAATAAATGCAGAAAGTTAGGTGAGGAGAGTAAATGGTATGTTGTTTTTGTTACCATAAATACACAATGAGGAAGTGGAACGCTTTAGACAAAGAGAGAGTGGAAGGACTGCAAATCAAACTTGAACAGACAGAATATTGTATCATGATGCTCCATCCCACTTCTGGAGCTGAGAACACTGAAGTACTGTTTCTGGACTGTCCCGGCCATAATGGCCCATAGAACAGCAAGTCTACAAGACACAGATTCTCAAATTCCACAATAACTATTCGTTGATTCAAATGAATAACAGCGATTGTTTTGTTTTAATGTACCACTGAAGGGTTTATCTATTTTTACCACTTTCAAAAAGGAAATTTGTATGTGTGTAAAATGGTGGAAGAAGTATTTAGATTGTACACTTAGCAAAACTGTGTTATATTTTCGTATATTATTGGATTAGTATTGTTAATTCATCAACATGTAAGCAGCATTTCCATGCTGTAGCTGGTGGAACTATTTAAGATTTCTTTACAATTTTTACAAATTGACAAATTACCTTTTAACTTGATATGGCAAACATAACAAAACAAAAGACAATCTACCAAATATGCAGCAATATTAGCAATAATTGGGAGTTGTGTTTAGCCCTGTTTTTGGTCTCCACTAGCTCCTGAGGAAAATACCTGTCTCTTTATCTGATAAATGCTCCACTATGTTCCAGCTAGTCGCCAACTTTGTCTCTCTACCTCTTGGTGCTGGGCTAGTAGTGTACAATGGGTTTATCAGAGTTTGTCGATGAAAACAGCAGCTTGTTAAAGCCTAAAGCAACGGCGTGAGAGTGAACCAAAATCATAAAGTTGAGGGCAGGGAAAACAAAACAATGAGGTTAAAGATGTCATATTGCTCATTGGAGCTAAGGACAACTGTTGCATCGAGTAATAATCATCTTTGGGTTCGTGACTGCATGCGACCTCTTTCAAATTTCACACAGAAATGAAATCCATTATTATAATAAACATATAAATGTACATATACATATACAAATATTACATTTTATATTATGCACTTTATTTATATTATTATTAAATTGAATTATTATTAATTAAATTTAATATATATAATATAATACATTAAAATGTTTACAGTAAATATTACCAACACAAAAAAAACCTTGTTATTCTTTCTGTGCGGCCCGGTACTGGTCCGCGGCCCCGGTGGTTGGGGACTCCTGCACTACAGTATAAAACTGTACATTTAGCTGGAGAAATAAAATATATTTTAACATCGTTTTTTTTCCCTCCAGCAGGCCTATTTAGCGTTAATTTGTTTGTTTCCAAGTGACTCTTGGAAATTCCTGTCCCCTGCACTATGACGTCATTATTTTGGTCACTAGTGTTGTAGAAGCACAGACAATGATCCTTGGCTCACTCAGCAATTCTGTACTGCAAGCAACATATGGCCTTGTGTGAATGGCATACCAGACAGCAAGACAGTTCCCAGCATGGCCTCCTCTGTAGTTCCCAAGCAGCAACACATGATAGACAGATGACCTTTACTTTGTGTTGGGTCTAGCAAGACACGAGGAATGTTCCCTCTCATCCACTTTGCCACGGATTAAACTGCAAACAAGTATCACCTTGTTCTTGTGCTTGGGTAGCGCGGGCTACTGTACATCATCGGATGGTGAAATTGGCAACGAAATGAGAGACTTCTGGTATAAACAGATGGCTGCCTCGCTCTGACACTAGTATTCCATGTGGCTCTGCTTTACACATGACCCAGTATTCTCCTTGCCAAAACTCACACTTTTCTTCCTCATACATGTCTCTCAGAAAAGCTTTATGTCTCATCAGAGTTAGTCAAGAGGTTTGTGAGGGCTGTTCTTGAAAGATAGTATATCTGTAGTGCGGTTCCTGGAGAGATAAGATACATCCTGTTAGCTGTCCGGAAAGCCTGGCATGACTCGGGTGGATGCACTAACTAACATCTGAATCATCACTGGTGACAGCATTGCAAATATGATCACTAATGCATACAATTTTAAGTATTGTGTTATTGTTAGTTGTGGTTGTGTTGGTAAAGTTTACAGTATGGTGAGAAATAACACAGTTGAGCCTTGTCCAGCTTCTAAATGTGTCCTTCCTCTCTATGTCTGTGAGAGCCTGTCTGACTTTAGATCTATGCTTATTCCTTTACAAATATGGGGAAGTAGGCAGCATCGCAAATGGCTTCTGACGTGATTCAAGGGTTCTGAGAATCGATGCCGATTCCAAACAACAGGAAATTAAATCACTGGGATGTATAATACATGCCATTCCAATTCAGTTATACATATCTCCATGCAACCATGGCTACAGGGAAGTTACGTGTTTCAACGAAACCATTAACTAATACTGATTTGGAAGAATTCAAAATGTCCCTGTTCCTCGTCATTGCTGGTAACAGGCATAGAGTGTCTTCTCAGAAATAAAGACAGCATGGCTCAGAGGACAGCACAGCACCCATGATGTCATCCCCTCTTCGGTGACATGATGTCAGAGACAGCATTCGGCAAAATACTGAGATTAGGATTATTCTCTTCAACCCTCAACAGCTGCTGTAAACAAACAGAGTGAGACCATTGGGAATAAAAATCCCGGCCGTATAGATGGTAGCTATTCAGATGACAGTGGCTTTTACCACAGGATGGCCCGACATTTATCTGTAATGGGATAATAGTGACCCTTTCAGAAATATAGGAACTATTAGAACTGTTATTATGGATTTACAAAAGACTAATTCATTCTCCTGAGACTACAAGATGAAAAGGTCCTCATCTAAAAATGTCTCTATACTCAGCGAGGGTGAGCTGAATAAATTAACTATTCCAGTTATTGTGCATCAGAGGCAGGAGCAGCTGTGAAATTATTGTCAGCCATGCAGTATGCTAAGTATGCTCATAACCACAGCAGGTGTGAACCAGCTCTGACTGGCTTCTGCTCAGTCTCCACAACACACACACACAAACACACCATGCTTGCAAACAGACACATGCCACCACCCCGAGCTAAAACCTTGTCTGTCTCCTGCACATCTGCTTCCCCAGCGACTACTGCTGAGTAAGCAGTGCATTAGCCTCTGCTTCCCCTCATGGGTGATCATAACAGGACGCAAATACTCCACTTATATGTCATGTAAAACCTATTGTGACAGTCAAAAAAAAAAGCTTGTGAATCTCACACACACACACACACACACACACACAGAGGCATCCTTTTTTCTAGATATGGATATTTCTCGTTAAAGATTTGACTTAAAATGTTATCTGCCGCAGTTCACAGTAATTCCCCTGTAATTTCCACTTACACGAGCAGGCGTGATTTCCCCACTGATTGCCTCGAGTAACTTAGTAACGGTGAAAACACGAGCCCGTTAGGACCTTTGTTGCCTTTGAAGTTGGCAGCAGGACACAAAATGATTTATAATTACAGAATACAACCAAAATGCTGTGCTTAACTCTCAGGTGAGACACTCAAGTCGGTGCCAAAAAGGAAGCTGCGAGGGAATCCCACACAGGAACAGCTACTGCTCCTTATATCTGAATATATGTGTTTGGAGACTATGCAACAGCAATAAAAAAAAAAAAAAACTAGTATTAGGTGTGTATATACTGTATATATAAATCATTTCTAATCACTCTTGTACTGCTGATATACTATAGATGCAGTGAGTTCCAGATAAGAGCTCTCTGATTAATGGTGCTCACTCCCATCATCACCGGGCAGTGGGCTCCTATCTTTCATGCACTGCAGCTAGCCATTGGCTCTGCCTTATCGTGGGTGTCTTTTCAGCGCTAATCACAGGTTTGCCCTGCAGGTATGTGGCTAGCCGGGTTCAGTCATGCTAGAAAACCCATCACTCAACATATTTTATTATCACAACTGTGAGGTGTTGCTGGGCAAGTCTCTTCCTGTGCTGTATGGCTGCTGTGAAAGTTGGGAGATTTTAGTTTTTTTCGGCTTACTACAACATTCTCATTCATCTCAGCCCCCAAGGCTGGAACTAGAAGTGTTTTAGTGCAGTATTTAAGTCTTTAAATCCCACAGAGTAACAGCTATTGGACCATGAAGTGCTGCACAGATCAAGTACAGAACATTTCCCTTGCTCAGTAAGCTTGGCTGCAGTTCATGAAATTGTTTCTTCAGGGAAGGGAATTCCCTGCATCTCCTTTCTGTCATCTGGAGAAGAACATATAAATAAATCTCCCGGACAAGGTAGAAACATTACCAAACCAATTGGGAATTCATGGAGCTGAAGCGAAGCATAAATCTGACGTAACAGAAGGGGAACACATACTGTATTCCTTCCAGCAACTTTGGAAATGTTGATACTTTGCAGTCATAATCATTGGGTGATAAGGAAAAGGCAATACCACATGTACCCATTGTGATTCACCTTGTGAAACACCTCCATCTTGTTTTGCCTGGCATTGTGAAAATGACTCTACAGTGCTTTTTAAGATTCCCTGTTTTCTGGAGACTTTGGAGCAAATACTTCCTTCTTAAATTGTATCATTCTCTCTCAAGATGGCAGCGTGGATGTGAAGATAATAGGGCACTCTCATTTCCTTTTTGCCAATAAATGTTCAAATCAAAATAAAGAACAAACAAGTATGTTTAACTGAGGCTAATACGCTTCAAATAGCTATTTCACAACCCTGTTATTAAATTGGATCACTCCCCAAGTTGCAGAGGAGAGCTGTCGGAAGTATCTGTGGTAGAGCACATGTTGAGTCATCTTCCTCTTCCTATAATCGCTGTTTGAGTGACTGGTAGTGGGTGTGTCTGCATTGTGGTATTGACAGATCTGGCCCTGTCACTTGTCTTCGTGTCAGAAAGCCTGTGGGAGACAGGAAGCCAGGCATCAGAGTGGACAGACAACGGACATCTGACCACACCTAGAGCCTCGGGGCTGGATATAACTCTCTGACTTCCCAGAGCACTCTGAGGTCCTGGCTCAACCACACAACCCCTTTGCTTTTATGAAAGTGTGCTTTTGACATTTAGTACAAAAATAAATTTAAAAAAAACTCAGCAAAGACAAAAAGGTACTCAAGTAAAAATATACAATATATTTGTTGTATAAACTTGTACAGAATGTCTTGGACATTTCGCTTTACATATACTATACATAAGGGTCAAAATAGGGTCACTTTTGCATCCTTCATGATTTTAAGAAAATTTCCCCTATAGCAACCACATTTTATGTACATCTTTACAAACATACCAAACGAAACAGCCCTTGGATGCACTTTAAGAGGCCATGACGAGATACAGATGACTTGTATAAAAATCCCTGAAAATGTCTCTTTGTGAGGTAAGAACACATTTGTCAAACTCTTTTCCTTTCATTCCCTCTCATACATCAAACTCACTCATTTGTTCTGAGACGAGACTGGCAATAGAGAACAGCTAATTACACATCATGTTTCCCTTAACATTATTGTGCCACAAAGGAGTAGCTGCAGACGGAAGACTGTCGGAGTAGGAAATAAGGTGAACATCCATTCCTTTATACACTGATTACTTACACATTTGTTCCTGTCAATCGAGGCGAAAGCCAGTCCTATAATACACTAAACCTCGACTGGTAACTGACATAAAGTTCAATTTCACGTTAAGTTATGGTCAAGGCCTCAACAACAACAGGAAATATGACCTAAAAGTTACAAGACAAGGTAGAACATAATCACATGCAAATAATGCAGTTATAAGCAATAGAATGTACAGGGGCGTTTTTGGTGAATAATATGTGGCTAACAGAAAGTGGCCATTCAACCTTGTATGTAACAAGTCAACATCATGGTGTTTACCAGACATTAGTAAAGGTATTCCAATTCAAAAGAACAAGAGAAAAATGTTTTCTGTGGTAACTCCATTCTGCTGCAATTGAGCAGCAAAACAATCAGAAAAAAACTGGACAATAATTTCAAGGCCGGATCACTGTTGTAGCTTATTTCCCTCAGCTAGAGTACCATCAAAACATCTCCGATTGGTCCCCAGGAAACATTCTAAATTGGTCAAAGACTCCTTTTAGACCATCAAGGCAATAATCAAAACTGATAGAAAGAAATACATTAATATCCGCTTTTCAGATGGTGAATAACAAGTAACAATCTTAGATTTAATAGAAAAGTAATGAAATGTCCTGTTACTATGGTCGTATATGACCATCAATTAATGCCATATATGGTGGGTAGCAAAAGTGATCCTTGTGTTAGAAATTAAGGCAGGCTGGATCTAATGGATCATGTTCTCTGTTCCTTTAACAGATCAACGTAGTTCCTTTTGGTGCAGAAATACAGTAACTGACTTACTGCTTTTTGTCAGCTAGTTAGGCATCTAACAGGCTCAGAAGAACCCCAGAGACACCACAGGAAATGACAAAAATGCTGTCTAATCGATCCTCATGTTGACTCCAGCGTGTCGAGCTGGAAGACGTTGTGATTGGTTGGCGTGGTGAAGAAGAGCTGCTCCTCGCTGGTGGAGCGGTTATCACAGGGACTGTGCAGCCCCAGCGTCCTCTCAAAGTCCAGGAGCTGACCCATGAAGTTGAAGTTGGGCGAAATGTTGGACTTCTTCCTCTTGACAAAGTCATAAGCGTCGTTGAGAGAGAGGTTGCGTCTCTGCATCAGGTAGGCCACGGTCACCGTGACTGAGCGACTGATGCCGGCCAGACAGTGGACCAGGATGCCACACTGTTTAGACCGAGCCTCATCTGGGAGAGGAAGAGAAATCTACCGTCAGCAGAAAGTTGTTGTTCTAAATAATATTTTCAGTCATATTTTTTGTTTACAATGTTTAAGGGCTTTCTGTCGTTAAAGTTATCAATGTGATTCTGGGTCTTAGTTGACACAAGATTCACCATAATAGTAAATCATGCATCAGCAAAGCATTACAAGTGTAAAATACCTCCAAACAGGCATGATATGTTTGCTCCCTCAACTATGTGGTCTACTAATGCATGACATAGTGCGCGCACAATCAGCCGTAAACATAAAATTGAACTGAATAGATCGGCTCCATTGTCATCATAACCCGATCCAGCTATTTGAGTCGGTGGTGCGCCCCTAAAAGCAGACATTTAACAACCGTCAAACAAAACTACGCTTGACTTGTGAAACTGCATTCAACCACAACTTCAGAGAGCGGTAACAACATTTCCTTTCTCATTCTAAAACTAATATCTTTAGAAACTCGTTCAGGATACACGGTCTTGCAACCACCAAACAAACAAGTCAACAAGCTGTGGTTTCAGGTGCAGCCGTGGCAAGCAACAACAGCTCAAAAGTGAAACTGAAGAATTGTTTGTTTCGCCACCAAAACACGTAAAATATGTTCAGTTTCAAGATTTGTGTGTTGTTGCTCTGTATCAAAAATATCCAGTAACACGGTTGTACACCAGCTGATAACACCCTACACCAGTGGTTTGGGAGAGAACGTTTATCATATCTCGCAGTGTAAACCACCATTTGCTTATGAGCATAATATAAAAACTCCCCCCTCTACCCATTCACAAACCAGTTTACCAAACAATTATTGTCAATAAATGATTCAGAAGTATTGATTATTACATTGTTATTAAACATAATTAGCAAAGAATTACTTAAATAATACTGAGATGTAATATCGGACATCAAAAGGTGCCCAGCCCACATGGGCTCACTATACAGCGTGACACTCCTTGACAAAATAAACACCGAAACACATACACACACTAAGAACTAAGAACTATTTTTATGAAAAGTGTAAGTGTGTCTGTGAGTTTTAAGTTTAACAAAGCCAGTTATTGACCTACTCACCTATAAATGATATGGCCTCTGGGAAGAACTGGGACAGGTTCTGACTCCAGTGGTCCGAAATGGGGATCTGTTTGTACCTGAAGTGGCCGTCGTGCTCAAACATGTTGGGGAGATTGGGTGTGACGTTCAGAATATACTTGATGTTGTACTGGCCCAGCACGTCTAGATTGGTGGAGTCTTTGGCGCAGCCCAGGTAAAGGTAGGGTAGGATCTGGACGGGGAAGGCGGGCTGATTGCTGGGGATGGGGCTCTCCTCGGACTCTGTGGCACTGCTCGGCTCTCGATCAGATTCCCCGTCGGAACAATCTGAGCTGATTCTGAGATTTCCAAAACCCAGGACAGACAGCGGAGGAGAGGAGCTGGGACAGGAGCTGTCTAGGAGGGTCTCACAGTGCTCTGGGTACTCTGTGTGGAACTTGACAAATCCACCTGGACACATGCCAAAACACAAGTTACCAAAGTCACACCAATTGGGTTGGATACATTTTTGTATTTATTTTTTTTATAAAAGTGACACCTTACATTAACTGTTCATTATAACATATTGTTCAATGTTAAACAAGAGGTTGTTGGGTATTGAAGCAGAGCTCTAAGGAAGGAGCTCAAGTTCCCCCCAAAAAGAACCATTCATGAAATGCATGCCTGTTCCTGCTGGAGCAAAACATGGCGCAGCCATTTTGGAATTTTAATTGAGAATCTCAGTGACACACAAACTTTTGAACAGCTCACATACCGCAAACCCACAACACTGGGCGAACGTTGGCGCTTAAGTAACGTTAACGCGTGTAACGTTAAAACACAGCGATACTCGAGATAAACGTCAACGTCACTGTCTCCTTCTTAAGACTCAAAAGTCGGTAATTCAAAGTTTAAAACCTCTTCCCGTAAAACAAATAAAATATAATCTCTCCTTGGCTTGTTAGAGCCTTTAATACAGTTTAACGATGCTAGGTTAAGCTAATATTGCGCAAAACTAGCTCGATAGATCTGCCAATAACAACATTTAGCGATTATATTGTTAAGCGACGTCAGTTGGACGTTGTCTAACGTGAAACACTCGCAGACACATCACAACTAACGTTAACGTACATATTTTTACATGAATGTACAATGTCATTGTTCGTACTGTTAAATCGACACCGAGACTATTTACCTTCGAGGTAAAACGCTTTACAGCCGTCCTCCCATAGTTTCTGAAGAAGTAGACCCAGAACTGACGCTGGAGCTCCGCTGTCCTGCCAGTCCACGGTGCACTCATCGTACAGGACGACCGTGTCCGTCTTGCACCGTCTTATGAACTTCTCTTTATCCTCGTGGTTGGGGATGATAGTCCGGATAGGTATGTTGCCCTTTTTGAACCTCCGGAGCATCAGCCCCGGTATGGCCAGGTTTATGGCGGTCTCTATGTGGGATGATTCATAAAGCTCATGTGAACGGCAGTCCAGCAGGAGCAGAGAAGTGCCTCCAGACTCTAACTCGAGTTGCAGCCATTCCACGCTTTTACTTGGCCTCACATTAGACATATCGGACTCAATATCATACTACATGCAAGCACAAACACTTACTACATGGTCCACCAAACGACGATAAACTACATTTCGCCCGGAAAAAAAAAAAAGAAGCGTTAAATGTTGCTCCGCCAGTGCATGGCGCTTCAGCTTGAGCGAAGAGATTTCCCCTTTTTCCTCTTCTCTATTTCCATCAGTCAGTGAGTCTGACCAGCCCGAGGGCTACTGGAGACCTGGTTACACTTTAATTTACGATACACAAGTTTAAATGTAAATGTTTTATAGCCTATACGCTCTTCATCAACTTCAACTACTCCACACCGTACCAGGGTCCTCCATGCACATTCTCGTTTTACCATTCCGATGCACGGGAGTTTTTTTTTTTTTTTTTTTTTTTTTTTTTTTTGTAGTTGACAGTAGAGCAACTCAAGAGGGAGGAGTTTATTCCTTATGATTTAAAGTCATAGCAGAAATATTACAAAGTTTGGTATCAGTGGGTCTCAATGGAATCATTTTGCCAATTACAATTTTTTTCAACCACTATCATCATATTTGATAGTGTAGCAAGTTTATACTGACTTTTAATGGGGTTGTTATCACTAACCATCACTAAATAGGATCCCCACGTTGTTCCTGTTAGGGACTAAATTGGTTCTGTTCAGTGATTCCAGATGACCTTGTGTAACTATAATTACTTAAATATTACCATCGGGGCTCAAGGTGTTTCTGAGTTAGTGAAACAATAATCTTGCATAATATTCACATTGTTGCAGCTTGCATAATACTTATTTTTTTCAGGGTAGACATTCTTGGCAAATGTGACAAATGAGGTGAGAATGCATCATTGCACATACTATGCATTATTGCCTAAGTGCTGTCATGATACCCTTTTGAAACAGAAATCCTATGATATACTGTATTTAAGCCTGCCCCAGATATTACTATATCTATATAATATACTATAGTACTTCATACAACAATACTCGTTATATTACAACAACTATAAGTTTATTTCACAGGATTACAAGCACACTGCAGTATTTACAATGATATCACACCCTCCATTTAGTAAACAACAACAAATGTGCCGAATCCATTTCCTTTCCTCCTCAGGGACACACTCCACGTTCACTCACACTGCTGAGCACTTTGAGTTGGTGATGCACCTTTTTCTACAGGAGAGCAGCAGGCCATTTCTCTATGGAAGTATGCTGTCATCATCTTTCATCATGATAATATTTATTATCAGATTAGACACACCCTTGAAATTGCTCTCTGCTTCCATTTTCAGTAACATTTTTCGAGGTGAAGCAATCAAGGGAGCCTTTTTAAACTTCCTTTGCTCGATTACATGGTGAGCACAATAATGAATTCACAAGCGTGTTGCCGTGCATGAATGTCTTTCCTTTGAATGCAACCACAACATTTCCATGGTTCGCTACTGGTGGGTATAATAAGGCAAGTGAAATGGTGAATGGGGAGGAATAAGAGAGGGGGGGGAGAGAGAGAGAGAGAGAGAGAGAGAGAGGGAGGGAGAGAGAGAGAGAGAGGCACTGGGAATCCAGCCACACAGCTCATCTGTCAGCGCACGTGAGTGGGGGAGACACAGATGTGCAGAGCATCGGGATTAACACAGAATAAGGAATCGCGCTAAACCTGCACAAACACACACGCACAGACAAACAAACACACACACACTCAAACATGGACTGATCCGACACACAACAATATCACCGCCACACCACCGTTTCAGCACCTGCCTCCAACAGCCAACCACCACATACTTCAAAGAGTGTGAACCAACACACACACACACACACACACACACACACACACACACACACACACACTGCCTGTGGTCATTCATCCACTCTCATCCAGGAAGTGTAAAGGTGTTGGACCTTCTCTCAGACTTCTTGCAATGTGGAACTAAGCAGGCCGCATCTACAAGCGACAGTTATGGATGAAGGTAATAATGTGTGACAAATTCAAACAACGCACAAAGGAGTATTTGCTGCCAACAACACCTCATGGCATTCTGTGGATTTACTGGATTCTCTGTACATGAAGCAGGAGTTATATTAGGCGGGAGAATGACGTTGTTTATTCATTAAATCCAAGAATAAAATGGTGCTGTTGTTTATGCCCCTGTGGATATGTCTCAAGATTTTAAATCCAAATCAAAACGGCACGCAACTGGAGTATCGATTCATGTTCTGAGTGGGCTGGACTTGCACACTGGTTGTGGTCACCTGACAGCTCCACTTCCACCAACACTTTGGTTACATAATGTGCTCCAAATGTGAGCTCTTGGTAATTCACTCAGAGGAAAGAGAGGATGGTCTTTGATTTATAGAATGCCAGGTTTTGCATGTCAAGTGCTGCTTTGAGGGATTTCACGCATACCCGAGAGACACGTAAACACACCCGTCACGTACAGATGTACAGTGGGAAGCATTCAGTGATGAGACAGATGGGAGGAGAGCTTCCTCTCCATTGATGTTTCCCTGCATGTGGGAGTAAAGGGCTTTTTATTGAACTCATTTTATCTAAACATGATGATCATAGGCCACAGGATAGAAAATGTCTAACGTCAATAAAAAACATGTTGATTCTATCTTGTATGAAAGAGATACATAAAATAACCATGCTGCTACATTGAAGATAGATAAATCAAAAAAAGAAATCATCTCATTTAAAATGCTCTGTAATGTCTGACTGTGCATGTCTTCGACACTGACTGCCGTGCGAGGTGCATTGAAGTGTATTTGCTGCATTTTATTACAACCAATATGATCTCCGATGCTATCTAGGTGGCAAACACAATATCCTGTTCTCTGTTGATACCATCTAGTGGTTCATCACGAAAGCTGCTGCACCAGCTATGAGTCATCTGCAGAGGAAGGAGGTGTCTGGCATCACAGCCTCACAGCTCACAATAGAAGACCCAGTCTGCCTCCTTGTGGTGAAAACCAAGAACGCCATGCAATGCATTTCATGAATGAATGACCAGCTGACCACAAATCTGCCCTTAAGCTGATTATACCACCACTACTTGATGAATCTCTGCCTTTTTGCTAAACCAGAAGGTTTTCCAAAAAAATACTATAAAAAGTATTTATAGTATTTTTTTTTTTGTTATTGTGCCATTTATGTAATGTTTCCCTTTATTCACTACCATTTACTTTTGGAGTATAAGTCAATGACATGTATCCTACATCACTCTAGACCTAAGCCACTTGCTTCTCCATCGCCTTGTCTGACCTGTGAGCGATGTATAATCTACAGAAGTAAGCAATGACACATTTCATAACATGTTATAGCTGATATGAGATAATCCTTCTGCTAAGGGCCCTATATGTAATGGAAAAGTTCACATATACAGTACATATATGTGCAGAAAATATCTTGGGTATCGTCAGAAATGTGAAATGATAAAACGATATGGTTGCACTATATTAGACTGAAAACCCACCTGTTTCGACTGCACCTCGGTCAATAATTTTTTTTTTACTTTTGCACTTGGTTGTCTTATTTGAAGCCAACGGTTGAATTTTTATTCTATTGTTTCTCTTTGTTGCTCTTACTTTGGTTTGGCTTATTTGAAGCTATTGTTCTACACTTGTATGATTTCACCTATTTGAAGCTTATGTACTTGCAAGATTCTCGCTGTTTAGAGTCGTATCCTCATGATTGTTTGCACTTATTGTAAGTCGCTTTGGACAAACGCATCAGCTAAATGAACAATGTAATATTAGTGATTTGAGATACTGTGTGTTCACTGTACAACTGGGTTGCAGTGAGTGTGTGATTTTTCATGCCATCTGCTATCTTACTCACTTCATACTCGAAGATTATTCTAGCATGAAATGTGCAGAAAGATTATTCAGATTAGATCTTCGCATAACACTTAATATGCATATTTGCAACAAATCAGTCAGACTTCCCACCTAGTAGGGGACATTCATTTTCCCCTTTCCCAGAAATGCAGCATAAAAAACACAATAACACCATACAGGATTGCCTTGGCTGCTGTTTGCTACTAGCCAACCCCCCTCTGCTGAAATAAGTCTTCAACAACCAATAGGAGTTAGAAAATGTTAATTTAACCTTTAGTCGTTCTGAAACCCGGTGATATATAAAAAGCCATTTACTTTTTTATGATTTCATGATTTACATGACACACGTGTATTCATAAATGTTTGGCCTTCTGAAGTCATAAAAAAATTCATTTAAAAGTGAACACACACAGAAGTACATAAACACATTTATTTTATAGGTGACAGAACAAATTTATATGTAGTGATATATTTCCTGTAAATACAATTAATAGCTTGAATACTAGGAGGTGGTGCCTGATGAGATTCAGTGTTTTATGTCATATCAGGCTACTGCTGATATCATGTGACTGAGGCCTGTGAAGTAGGACTTCTCCCTCTCACTCATCAGCTCGAAGTGAAGAGGCTGCTGGCAGAAGTCACACTCCGCTGAGGAGTGCGGCCTCAGCTCCATACCCACCTCCTTCCACGTCTTCACCAGCCGGTCTGTGGAGACGAAGCAGAAAACAAACAGCTGAGGAGGATATAACACCCTTTTACATAAATTATGGATACTAGATATACCTAAAAAGCGGAAAAAGTGTCAAAAATAATCCTAACAATCAACATCCTCCTAATAATCCTGTTTAAAACTGGGGTTTGAAATAAAATACTTGTCTCATCTTTGCCAACGACCTCCAGAGTATAATAATGACTCTTCCACCAGGCATTTTACATACTCACGGCTGCACAACCCAAGACAAAATACTTTGGAGATTTCTTTAGATTCTTAGAATACACGTGATAATTTATAGTGGGCATACCGACAAAGAAGAACATCATCTGGGGAGTGTGGTGTGGTGTGGGTGCGATGCGCAGCAGCTCCTCTCCTTTAGCCACTGTGGGGTAGTTGATCGCCTGGACATAGATGTTGTAACGAGACATCATGATGTCGCAGATCTCAGTGTTCTTCTCTGCATCGGCCACCTGCCGAAACAGATGCATCATACGTCAGATTCACATTTCAAGTGAAAGATTCCTAGGCGAACGCCTGCATCAGCACCAGTTAATTGGACAAAATACAAGTTTCCTCACCCGGACAGGAATAATGTGGCTCGGGCAGTGGACCACCGGAAGGCCCGAGTCCATCAGCATCTGTCGGAGCAGCTTGACGCTCCTCTGATGTTTCCTTCTGAGCACCTGGCCTTCCCCACTTTTCAGGACCTTGATGGACTCCTTTGCCCCTGCCAGCAGCATGGGGGGCAGAGAAGTGGTGAAGATGAAGCCTGCAGCGTAAGAGCGCACTGTGTCCACCAGGGCGCTGGTGCTGGCGATGTAGCCACCCACGCAGCCAAATGCCTTGCCTGGAAACAAAACCCATAACAAGTCAGAGAGGCACATATGTAACCGGGAAGAGCGTTGTGAGAGGTTTCCCCTCATTAGTGAGGGTTGAACTTACCAAGGGTACCAGAGATGATGTCCATCTTGTGCATGGCTCTGTCCCTGTCCCCGATGCCTCCGCCCCTCGGCCCATACAAGCCCACAGCATGAACTTCATCCACAAAAGTAATGGCACCGAACTTGTGAGCAATATCACACATCTCCTCTAGTGGGCACACAGCCCCTGTGGAAAGCAGTTTATTGAGGTGATTTATCATAAAAATAAAAAAAGTACAAAAACTTGGTATCTGTTCATATCAAATTCAGAGACTTAACACTTGCTTTGTTAAAATTTGTGATTTTGCATACGACAGTAATGTAAATTAGTTTGACAGGACCTAATTTTCCAACAAACAAGTTAGTAAAACACATCAATTAGGAACAAAGTAACAACATTTTTTTTTTTTTTTTTAAATGTCCCACTACATCGGACTGGCACTTGCATGGAGGGCTGTGTACTTACCATCCATTGAATGCACCGTCTCAAAGGCAACAATCTTTGGAGTGGAGGGGTCAGACTTCTCGAGCAGCTCTTGCAGGTGGCGGACGTCATTGTGACGGAAGATAAACTTCTCGACTCTGCTGTTTCTTATACCCTGGATCATCGAGGCATGGTTTCCAGCGTCAGAGTAAATTTCACAACCTACGGAAACGGAAACAAAATGGTAAATTCTCTACTATGGATTTAAGTCTTAAAGAAGTTTAGAACACATACAAAAAGGCGTGGAACTTCTGGTCACTTGTTGTAATATTTCCAAACTTCATTTAATTGACCTGGAAGCAGTTTTGCCAGAGTAAACAATGTGGAGTCATTAGCAACAAAGCAGGAAGTGAACAGCAGTGCAGCATCCTTTTTGTGCAGGTCAGCTAGCTCGTATTCGAGTTCCACGTGGAATCTGCTCGTCCCAGAAATATTTCGTGTGCCTCCAGCACCGGCACCGTGCTTTCGTAAAGTCTCCCTTGAAGAAAATAAAAAAAAATAAAAAATGAGTTTATCATCTGAAAACTAGCCTATTCTCTGTAATTATTACCACCCCCGTATGAATTCTATTTATTCAGGATTATAGGTCACTGATCAAGTGAGCCTACTCACATGATTGTCTGGGTGACTTTGGGGTGACGGCTCATGCCGAGGTAGTCGTTGCTGCACCACACGGACACGTCTCTGCTTGCACGGATAGACTCAGAATAGTTGTCTGCCATGGGGAACGAGGAGGCCAGCCGGTTCACGGTCTTAAAAACCCTGTATGTGTGATCCGCCTTCTTGCTTTCGATCTTCTTTTCAAAATACTTGTCATACTGGAAGGCAAAGACTGATGAAGGGGAAATGTCAGGAGGGTACAAAAAAAAAATCTCTTTTGAGAATTATTGTTAATTAAGATTTTGTCTTTTCTTACCCTCGGGCAGATTGTCCTGTAGCAGGTGAGAGACTTTGGAAGAAATGGGATGAAAAAAGTGTTTTGGTGCACCTGGATTGGCCATGTCTGCCGCCACGAGATCCGCAACCGATAAATCCACAACTTTTTTCCCTGTTTACGAAAGATGCACACTCATACTGACCTCTAAATCAATGACATTGAGTTGCGATGCACATTCAACCTCACTAGACTGTGTACGCTCTGAGCAATGACCTCTCACAATTTACATAACGGACTTACTGCATGGGTATACAATTGCAGGTGTGGCTGTGCGATTGCTTACCGGTGCGCAGAGAGTGCATTTCCTGGACGTCCTCCTGCAGCTCCATGCTGGCCTCCCTTACTACCCGGTTGTTTTTCTGCACCATTTCGGCAAAAAGGAAAGGGCATTTGGAGCCTGCAGCCTGACCGGCAGGTGACGTGACGTGACCTGGGGGCAACTGGACTTCATGCTTTTGATCTACATACAGAAACACATTTCAAAATCATAATCGGTCTACAAAATAATAAAACAAAAATGTTGTTTGCATTTTAAAAATCACCATTAATTGAATTGATAGAACAGTTAATCATATGTGATAGGATGCCTTACCATCATCATTTGTTGGGCTGCCTTTAGACGCAGAAGCTGAAGAGGACAGAGGTCTGGCCAGAGATCTGGAGGCCAGGTCCATCATCACGGGGCATTTTTGGGCATAGCTCAACAGCGAGGACTTCCCGGCCAGCTGCAGGACAACACTGGGCACTACAGCGAGGAAAGGGCACCGGCGGATCACTGCCTCCATATGAGACACTCTTGACCTAAATGAGAAGGAGAAAAAGTTTGAAGAAGAAACAATGTCGAGTTAAGTTTTCAAGGAAAGCAGAATAGACATCCTTCACTTACATTACATAAAAGGTCAGACGTTACAATGCAACCCAACCCTTGCATTAGCAAAATAAATAAATAAAATGGATACCCTGGACAGTGCGATAATATTTCCAAAAATCAAATAATCAAGTTATAAAAAGGTACCATTTTAACAATGTGAAAAAGGTTTCACTGCACCGAAACTGATCACATAAAAATGCCGTCTTTCTCTCGGTTGTCTCCTATTACCTCACAGTCTTTTTTTTTTTTACCTGAACACATCCCAGTCCACCTTGACGTAACACAAGTGAAATGTCTTGCGAAACATGACTGACACCACACTGACCACTAAGACCGAAAAGGGATGTTATGTTTAAAGCCCAAGATGCTCCATAGTCAGCTGTCCTTGACAAGTGGAAAGGGGAAGGTCTCTCAAGGACCTGTGTTGTAATGAAGGGGAAAAAGAGCCATCTGGCTGCTGCTCACATGAAACATACGTAGGCTATAGTAAATTAACTGTACCAGACGGAGTCCCCACCAAACCATGTATTACAAAACAGGGTCTGGTTCCCAGAAGATCCACAAAGTCAAACGTGATGCTATGTATAGTCCCTCCTTTTGCATTGCCAGTGTTACCAATTCATGAATATTTCTATGAATTAACAGCTTTTGAGGAAACTGACCTTGACTGAGAAATAATATTGAGATTACCACTGAAAAGGACAACCTATTATAAACTCGAGAT
Organism: Bovichtus variegatus; assembly: GCA_943593645.1. Taxonomy (NCBI): domain Eukaryota; kingdom Metazoa; phylum Chordata; class Actinopteri; order Perciformes; family Bovichtidae; genus Bovichtus; species Bovichtus variegatus. The sequence continues at coordinate 1,311,015 of CALSCE010009645.1, read as the reverse complement.
AGATTGTAAACCAAAATGAGGTGAACACAACTTTCTTCTCCCATGCTTTATATTTCACCCATCGATAACTATTATCACAGCCGCCTAAAACAGCATTTAGGATGAAAAGTGTATTGACAGATATACAAAGTCACACAGAGATCAACACAAGTTATCCAACAGTATCTAGTTGCTTTTAACATTATTGCTTAACAACTCATCTGGAATTTCAGTACAGATTAGTAGCCTGCAGCAACAACTTCAACACAACGATTTACACTGGAAGTCAACAGGTTATTATTATTTTTGTATCATTAAAAGCGTGTCAAGCCAAGGTTGAATTGATGGAAGACAAAAAAAAAACAAAAAAAAAAACAGTCATCTTGAAAAGAGCTGAGATGAGAGTGGACCACATGTCATGTAAACTGCCCCCCGTTATATATCCCCTCATACACTTCTTATATGAACCCACCTGGCTCGTCCTTTATATTTTAAAAGCTGCTCGGTCGTGAGTCAATCAACAGTTTTTCCCAGACGATGCTTCTTCCACATTGAGGAAACTTCCAGCTGGAGAAATTATAACACTTCGGTCACTGCAGTGACGTAGTAGTTGTATGTTGCACAACCCTGGAGCCACGCCCACCAGCGGTCACGTAATGCCGCCACAGATCGTCTATTGCTGGACACAGAAACTACACGCTTGTTTTTTGTAAATGTGAAATAACGAAAAATGTTGATCCAGATAAATTTGATCAAAAGTTGCTGAAATCATTTAGCCCTAAAGATATTATTTGTTTAAATGACAATGAGTAACAATACTGAAGATGTAAGTAAGTTACTTTACCTGAGTATTTCTATTTTTTTGTCAGTGGTGGAAAAAGTATCCAGATCCTTTACTAATGTAAGAGTAGAAATAACCACATTCTAAAAATGCTCCTGATTTCATAATGTTACTTAAGTAAAAGTACAGATGTATTATTAGCAATATGTACTTAAAAGTATATATCCTTTCACAGTGTTATATTACTGTAGAATATTATATTGTTCTGTATTATTGTCACTAACAGATGCATGCAAGAGCATTTTGATGTTGTTGCCAATGTGGAGCCAGTTTTAGATACTTTGTGTACGACTGGGTGGATTAGTAGTATCGTGCTGCATCCTATGATTGTTATAGGTCAAAAGTAACTAGGCATAAAATAATTGACACCAAAATGAATCATTCAATACTAAAATAATAAAACACTGACAGTTCTGTAGAATACTTCTGTACTTTTACTTGGGTGAAATGTTGAATGCAGTTGTGTAATGATTTTATGATAGTACTTACTTTTACTTAAGTAAACCACTAGTAATTGGGATTTAAAAATTAATCTTTAATTAGTTTTTAGGGGGTTCTCAACCCACTTATTTCCCTGTTATTTACTCAACACAAACAATTGTTTTGATTTTACAACAATAAAAGATTATTTAAGTTTAAAACAAATATACATTTCATTAAAAATGTAAAATATGTTCAGAGCCCATTTTTAATATTACCATTAAACATTATTTTCTGACGTAGCCTTGTACCTATGTACACTAGCACTGTACATGTTATGGTTAAAGTAAGTAAATACACGAGGAGGAAGCACACTCAAATAAAATAAAATGACCCTCTTCTCTAAAGATAAGCCTTGAAACCATCGATCAGATGCCACTTAAATGGTTGTGAGCTGCTCCACTCATTACAAGACAATCTATATCTAACATTTGAGTTATGAAACGTTTTTTTTCTCTAATGATAATAATGTGTAATGTGTCTGATGATAATTTACCCACATTTTGAGCGTGGAGGGTTTTTAGCTCTTCCTTCCCTGATGAAGCCCCACGCTCCCATTTAATGAACAGTCTCCACCTACTGGAGAACAGATAATATGAAAAGAACAGCAGCTTGAACCTTTATATGTTGTGCATTAATGAATAAGCTTCAGTTATTCCATTTCTAAAACCCTGAATGATCCTTCTCATCTGCTCCTGTCTTGGACCAGCACGCACAGTGGTGTTCCGTGGTCAATACGCTGGTTTGGTGACTTTTGCGACAGCAGGACCAAACATCTTGGGAATATAAACAAGGCCAACAAGAATATAAGAAGACCAAAAACATGCTCTGCCAATGGGAATAGTTTTATGATAGAATTAGACATTTCTGAATCACAATTAGAACACATAAACACACACGCACAGTCAAAAATAAATATGCAAACATTACAAACCAACCTAACTTCATATTTCAACCCGTATGACAAGGTCAGGCGGCACAACTGCATACCAGATCTTTCTTTAGTTTTGCAACCAGCTTTAGCAGTTCACTTGTTATTCCACTAAGTGGCAGCATTGTACTCAAACCCAGCCCCCGTAACGCAGCTTATTGGGCAGGTAGATGTTGGTGAGGAAATCTGGCGCTATGGCTGCTAGGGACTGTATTTCAGCCTTGACCTTACTCTGCCGCATCAGTTCCATCTACAACAAGAGCAAACACGTTGTTTTAAAGAGGAGGATGCTAGAGGAAGCCGTGCAAACAAGCATAAATCATCAAATGTTTATCTCTAACAACCACTCGACGACAGAGTGGCGCTTCTCCATCCTCAGCATCAGCGAGCCGAGAGTCCTTTCACACATTCCTACGCCGTGTGTCACATGAGCAAAGATGTTAAAACTGTGTAAACCTCTGCGGGAGAAGACTTTTTTTTTTTTCCCTTAAAAAAAAGGAACAGGCTACAAACCAGCATTTTCTTAAATAGGCTCATAGGGCGAGGAGTGTGTTGGGTTAGGGTTGTGTGTGATATGGACAAAATGACCTATCCCAACATTTTCTTTTTACTGATAAATCATATTTACTATTGAAAATCACATGTTAAGGGTTAAATCTCACATTTATCAAATCAAGTCAAATCTTTTTAGTGTTATAGAACAAATTCTCATGAATAAACTTTTATTTTTAAAAAAGGTCTTTGCTCAAATGAAACTTATTTATTTAGACATGAGAACCACTAAAATATCTAAGATTGAGATAAAATAAACAATAATACTAAATTATTTTTCAGCCAAGCGGCACGTTTCAGATACTTCCCTTCATTGCACTTTATCTATTTATCTCACACATTTCTATTTAACTTCCATCCTTCACTGCAACTTAAAGCACTTTCCTGTCTCACCTCTTTCTGCCACTCTGGTTGGCTGGTTAAGTACGGCCTTTTGAGGAGGCTGCTGAGTTTGTCTTCATCCCTCTTGGTGAGGGGGATCAGGGCATCCTCGGGAACCCGCAACCTGAAGAATGAAATGTTGATTTTACTACACATAACCAAATTGATATTCTGAAAAAAATGACAGCCAGCAGGCAGTTCTGTTGATGGATGTTGCCCCTACAGTACGTTTCCTCCCATTCTGAATAGACTCACATTGAGGAGTTATTATGTGTACATTTAGGGAGAAACATAGGAGGAGAAAATGTACAGACTACAATTAAATGTATGTCAAAAAGCCATTTTGGCCTAAATTTGTTCAAGGGGACGTATACTTAAAACTCAATATGCTCTAGGATGCAGTTGCTTGAAGGAAAGAAAAAGTGAGGGCGACAGCAAGAGAAACCAAAACAAATATAGAATATAATCCCAATTAGAGGCAGGAGGAGGAAGTAGGAAGTAGCGAATGTTGAGTCCAAACCTCTGGAGGTCAGAGGGGAGGAGGCCTAGCCACATAACGCTGGGGACGGTCAGACTGTGGGCCTCAAACGACATGGACTGTGGAAAAACACACGTACACACAATGCTTATACACATAATATACATCTCAAATAAACACACTAATCAGCACTGCATCTACATCATGTGGTTGTGCCCAACACATGTTCACAATGAAGTTAATGAACACAAGGATGATTAAACAAACATCACAGATCAACAAAGTCATTGCCGCACAAACACTTAACGTTTTCACTCCACACAATGTCAGTTCAAATATTCTGAGATGGATGATTGACCTTTTTTTTTTTTTCTTCTTCACAGAGGGGCATAATTACATATTGCTAACAGAGAGACACTGAACAGGCCACATGGGATAATGTACAGTATGGCGGGACTCACCACTGATCCGTACTTGTAGATGCACATGATCTCAATCCCTGGGAAAAATCAGAGGGCGAGACACAGACACGCTGCAATCACCGACATACCAGAGCAATTATCCTCCAAGATGTGTAACGGAGCTTAGAACAAAGTAAAGCATTACATATGTGTCTCGCCATGCAAGGGGAAAAGGTTTAGAGGTACGGAGACTGTTGGTAACCGAGCCATCCCGCCAGGACGAGATCACGCCAGCGGGAATAGTCAGACTAGGCACCATGACGTAGCGGACAGGTGCTAACATCTGCTGGCTTAGAGAGACATGCAACACAACTGTGTGTGTGTGTGTGTGTGTGTATGTGTGTGCGCACAGAGAAAAGAAAGCCAAGTGTTGTTAAATGTGTGGAAATATGCAAAGTATGTATGAGAGGTAGAACTGGTTTGCATTTTAGACAGACGATGAGTACCATGAGGGTCAGCATCCACCAGAGCGAAGATGGGGATGTGCAGCGTGTCCCAGAGCTTTCTCACCATCAACCTGCTGTTCACATCTGGCACGCCTTTACCCTGATCCACACGAACACACCGGTGATGCATACAGAAAACTAATACTGCGCTTCTTGAGAAATTCTAATAGGATTAAAGTCATATTTATAAAAAGAAAAAAAAGAAAAGAAAAAGGAAACCCACTGTGATCATGATGCAAGGAGACAACTTTGTGCAGAAGTCGGCATCCAGTAGTCTCTGAAACGTTGCATCCTTCTCAACTATCACAACAAATTTTGCATAGGATACAATATCTGCACACGATAAAGGAAAACACACACACACCCTGCAGCCATGTAGTGTCGTCTACATACAGAAATAAAATACATAAAACTATGCAATATATGACAATCTCAGGAGGTATCCAAGAGTGACAAAAAGGGAAGGCATGTGCATACACAGTAAAACTCTCAAACAAATCACAAAGGATACTTCTAATCCCAGCAATGTTTGATGAAACTGCAGCAGCCTAAAACAAAACACAGCCATAAAAAGTTGTTCCAACTAGTAAAACATGTGCAAATGTCTGTCATAAGCCTTATTTTACTACCATTTGTTTGACACGAAACAAGGTACCCTGTGGTGCTGTTGACACAATGTTCTTTTGCTGAGAAACAAATATTAAATACAACTTTTTCCTTTCTTTTTTTTTTTTTTTTAAACGATGAAAGCTCCTTAGGGCATCTTTAAGTCATAGTCGATGCAATGTTTCTCAGTGTAGTGACAAGTAGACGATTGAATTCATTGGGGCATTTAGTTTAGGTTGTTGGTGGAACTTACGGCAGAGCTGGAGCGGCAGTCGATCCTTGTGCCGTCCTCCTCCATATAACACAGATCCCCTGAAATTAATCCCTTGGACGTGGCCAACTGACGACAGAAAAGTAACACGCATAACAAATTATCTCATGCTCACATTAACACATGCATATGCACACAGTACTTCGGACACTGCCTTCTTTGAATTCAACTTCTTTTTGACCAGAATAACCCTTTTTTCTTCTCTCCGCAGGTGTTTCCAAAGATATGAAGCAGAACAAAATGCTTAAACTACCGCATTAAACTAACAGATTCCATCTGTGGGACCTGAACTAATAATAAAACACGGCATATCCAAAAGGAATTTTGCTACAAGGTTTTTATGTCTGAGTTGCGTGTTTGCTCTCACATTAACTTGGACACACACACTTACCACATGCAGTGATCTGCGAGGAACCTTCAGCATGCAGGAAATATCATCCACTATACTATCAACAGTGTTCTGTGAACCAAACAGCTGTGTATTGTTGTAATAGATGTCTCTGTGGAATAAAAAAAATAAAATAAATGTATATCTCAAATGCACATTGCTTCACAAGAAAAACCTGCGATGTACAGAATATAAATTTTATCGATCGTTTCCAAAATGTGAATTGACGACAGATAACCTTTTGGTCGCATACGAGTTGCTCTGCACAAGTTTGTAGATGATCAGGAAAATCTTGAGAATTTGCGCTTCAAACAGAGAGACAAACAAAACAAAATCAATCATTATAAATACTATATTTACTTGTCATATCTTTTAAAAAAAAAAAGAAAAAAAAGAATTGGAGTGGGAAAAAAAATTCAGTTCTTAACTTGGAAATCCATGTGGTAAACTGATCCCTAAAAGCCTCTTTCAACATATACTGTCTCTCCCAATTTGTCACCTTAAACTAAATCTGACTTTTACTGCTGTTTGTGCAGTTCAGGCATGTGTTAACAATGAATAGAAATGAAAGCCACATGAAGTACAGTACAACTTTTTGTTTTTTTTTGTCTAAAGGGAATGCCGGTTGTCAAGAACAGTAATGATGCGTGCATCTTCTCACCAAATTTAGTGACAGACGACGGACAGTCGCTCCTAATGGTGGCGACAGAACTTCCTAAAGTCATTCGAAGCCCGATGGCACTGTCGAAACTTAAGTGGGAAGTAATGAAAGAAAAACGTATGGACATTTAAGTGGAAGAAAAGAGGTCATCAAAGAAATCTACACAAATTGTGTCTGTGAGTCATTTACATTTTTAGCTTTGAAAATCAGCTCCCCCAACTGTAAGCCATCTAAAATTCCCCACACCCTGGGGGCTACCTGTGTAAATGCCGGCCTGCCCCATACCACCCCATCCTGATTCCTGTGTGAAACCTCTGGAGCACAATCTGTGGGATTCTCACATTTGAAAGGAGCCAGAATGTGCTTTAAGCAGCAGCACGGTTTGATCCAAACAAGACCAGACAGTCTGCTTTGTTGTGAGCATAAGGTCTCCGCAGCCTAGTCGCATTAAAGCCCTTTGTACATCTGTTTGTGTGTGTGTGTGTCTGTGTGTGTGTGTGCGTGTGTGTTAGCCAATGCTTTTGAATTCCTTATCATTCTGTCATCTTTTAAGCAGCAGGAAGTTATTTCAACTTCAATCTCTCTGAACCAAAGTTTGTCGTTACTTTTTTTCCTACCACCTGGTTGCCTATGAGATATGTATGCCCTTATACAAATCCAGACAGACTTGAAGTGTGTATTAAACAGGATTCTGATCATCTTGTGAGGCCTGACCTCCCACAAAAAAAAAAAAAAAAACCTATGTAGGTAAATGTTTATTTATTTCTTTACACAACATGACTGCTTGTGTTTATCTTTTAAAAAGGTCAGACGGCTTACACAGATCCCACACAGTCGGTGTTTAAAACGACTGCAGTGTTCAGGGCGGGTAGAAAAAACGTTTCATGCTACAGCGTGCTTGAATAAAGTTACCTGACGTTGGCCCAGTTGGATCTGTTGGGCAGTGCCAGGACAGGGCCTTCATCTTTGGAAAGACTTGTCACTATTCCTAGGATTACGTTTTCAATGCGGCTCAAAATTTCCCTGCTGGAAATAAAGATTCAGTGCTTTGAATATGGGCTTGATATATATATAGTTAAGAGTATAGTACATTTTCTGGAAAAACTGAGTAACAGTTTATGGATCAAACAATAAAACGAGAATGTTTATTTTTGAGTAACGCAGCGAATGAAATACCTGATAAATCAAGGTACTTCCATTATTGCCCTAAAGCAGTGCCGTTCATTCATTTGCAGTATTGCCAACACTGGTCTAATATTAGAGATATGAAAGTGATAGCTACTGTACTACAGTACGCTTTGCAAAATCTTTGATGGTGGACACATTTATAATGACCCAACAGTGGTGGATTTGTTTTGGTCTTAAAATAAAAAAAGCAACTGTGGAGTAAAGTGTCAAGATGTATTGCTAATCATATCTACCTTAAGACTGTCAGGTCAAACTACTCTACAGAGGCTGTGTACAGAAACATACATGCAGATACATTAGCTAACTAGCTGGCAGTACTGACATCACATAAGCACAGTGCATATGCATTGATACTTTGATAAACTAATAAATCATTTCTATAGGAGAACCCTGCTACAGGAGAACCCAGCTATAGGATAACCCTGCTATAGGAGAACCCTGCTATAGGAGAACCCTGCTATAGGAGAACCCTGCTATAGGAGAACCCAGCTACAGGAGAACCCTGCTACAGGAGAACCCAGCTACAGGAGAACCCAGCTACAGGAGAACCCTGCTATAGGAGAACCCAGCTATAGGAGAACCCTGCTATAGGAGAACCCTGCTATAGGACCACGATGGCACCTGTTCCTGTTGCACTGGGAACCAGGATGAAAGCTCGCGAACCCAGTTCAACGTCACGTCAACTTACTGGCGGACTTCTTCTTCGGCACGCTGGCAGTCTGTTATGACCTCGACATTGTTCAGCAGTTCAGCACGGAGCTTGTCAATTTCCGAAAACAGCTCTGCCACAGGGGATCCCATGAGTGACATCTGACAGAAAAAAAAGTTATTACGGCAACGACGTTCCCGCGCAAGGATTTTGTGGAAATCTCGCGCGATTTGCCTAGCTGACTGATTGGCTGAATTTCCACCCGGAAGAATTCACCTTGCTAAATTGTTTTGAACATGGACCCATGGATGTATTAAGAGACCATGGACCACAGAAACTGAACAACAGTTATGTATACTTCACCGGCACCACATGTACACGGTAAGACGGTATTCACAACATGATAGTGTAGCCTATATTCACTGTTTCTGAATGGGATTCAAGTGAGGACATTAGATATGTCTAAAGATTAGCCCCCAGTTTACCCTAATAAGTTACATGAAGTGGTGGAAGTAGCTAAGTACATTCAATTAAGTACTGTACCTAACTACAGTGGAACTGAGTATCAACAATAATAATAATAATAATAATTTTTATTTAGAGAGCACTTTTAAGTACAAAGTGCTTTCCAAGGAAACTCAAAACATAAGCATGTATACTGTCACCGTTCTGTTGAAATGTTTTTCAGATTACTCTTTATACCAGTAATGTATCTTTATAGTTGTATTCGTACACACAAAACTGCTTAAACACATTTAAAAAAAATAGTTCAAATCTGCCATGTGTCTTTGGTTTCAAGGGTTAGTCAATTGCACCTCCATAACTAAAGCTACATGTATAAATGTTTTCTCTTTTGGAGTGTCTTTTCTTTTGCACCTGGCATTTCCTCAGAGCTCTGACAGCACTTGTGTTGATCCTCTTGAAACTGGAGGCTCTGAGTAACTGCATGTACTTCCACCTGGCAGAAAAGAGTACACAGGTCTTTATTTTCAATATTATTGCCATTTATTATTACCACACACACGGAAATCTTCTGCTTACATAGCATGATTAAATGTTGATGCCATTTAATCATTTTTGAGAACATAGAATTAACTCTGGAAGGGCAGTTGTGATATAACAAAGTGCTAAGGGCAGCATTTGTCTTTTTTAAAAAAAATATATTTTTTAAACATATCTGTACATTTGCTGCATTTAGCTATACTTTCCTTCAAAGCTTTTCTCTTTGTAATGTCTCTCTCAGCTCCACCTTTTCTCTGTCTCTCATTCTGTTCCGGATGGCCACTCCATGAAAGGGCTTATGTATAGACCACATACATCCATATCCAGTCAATAACCAGTTTATAAAATATATACATTGTAGATTATGCTACACATATATGAAATAATGTGCAGTATAGGCCTACACAGTGTTTATTATACAAACACTTATTGCTCTTTGAGTTTTGAATGCACAATTCAGCATTTATGATATGCTGCCACAATTATATTAAACCACTTCTGTTGTGATTTGCTTTTTGACTTGATGTGCTAAATCTTCTCCTCTGTATTTGTGTGATCAGGTTTGCTGCGGTTGAAATACCAGACTAAATAACCTCCAACAAGTAGTGATGTCCTTACAGACACATAGCCCGGAAATGACTGCAAGCAGCTAACAGTCCTCCTCCTCATGCTAAAGGTCAGTGCACATTTGCAAGCTTTGTCCATTAATAAGATCCATGAATGCGTGTGGGCCAGTTAGCACCTCATTGGTGTAAAGTAGTAGGCCTATGCTGGTGGTGTTAAGTAAAATCCCCATTAGCACCCTCTGTGGCACTCGGTAATGAGACCCTTTATGTGAGCTTGCTGCTACTTGTCCAATGGTGTGTCTACTGTATGTGTGTGTTTCTGTTTGTGTGGGAGGTGGTTTGCAGTAGGGTGGGTCTTGGATAATTGACTGTGGTTAGAGTCTCAGTGAATCCAAATATATATTGTATCTGTCAGCCATGTGGAAGTGATTTTTAGATATAATTCACAAGTACAGCTGTTTTAAGCTCCAAACATTAAAATGGCATTACGCCTTGAGGAAATCCCACATAATGCTTCATCGACTACCTTTCAAAACCTGTTTCAGTCTCTTTGTTGCATCATGTTGCAGTCATGTCACTCTATTGTTAAAACAGAGAAATGTGCTTAGAGTTTAATACTATTAGGTCATGCAGAGTCCGCACCTTCAACAATTGTTGGCAGGCACGCTGTGTGTGTTTGCGGAGGCACTGCGGTCTTTATTTCACAGTGTGAAGGCCTGATCAGAGTGTGTGGGAGCCAGGATCTAAAGAGAAGAGGTCTGTGCCCCTGACCTGACCCTGAATATTTCCTAATGTGCAGCTTTACCAAAGGTCCCCTTTCCCCTGAGTGGCTTTGACAAGCTGCTTCCGTAGTAATGGCTCTTAATTTCTGAGTAATTGCTATCTCTAAGTGATGAGGGACAACCCCTCACCCAAGCTGAAAAAAAATCTTAACATGTGGAAGACCACAGGTTGTGGGGGTCCTTTTTTCATCTGTTCCAGAAAGGCTGAGACCCCTGCTGTTCCTTTGGCCCGGGAGAGATTTGTGTCGAGTGTGAGGCCCTAACCTGAGGAGACAGAGTGCAACGAGTCATGTGCTTGTCTTGGGATGAGTGTTTGTACTGGGCAGGAGGGGGGAAACATGGGGGAAGTAAGGGGCTGCAGGGTCAGAGGAAAGAGAGTGGGGGCACTCGCTGCAGGTGAGGGGGATTAGCTGTAGCTAGAGGCCCAAAGAAACTAAATACAGATCTGTCAACCTAATCCTCACAAATAGAAAACAGAGCTGCCCTCCCTTCACAATCCACATAGTTCAGCACATCCACCTCCTCCTCCTCTGCCCCCCCCCCCCCCACCCCCACCCCCCCCCACACCCACACACACACACACACACACACTTTATACCTCAGGCTCTCCTTCTCCTCTGTTTCTCATCAGCTTTTGGCCTGGGCTAGTCTGGCTATGCAGCCTCCTCTCTAATGGCTCCTCAGACCAGCATCCCCTAAAGAGGAGCTGACTGATCACCCAGGGTCCCCTCTGATTGACAGACCAACACAGACTTACAGAGTGATGAGAGCAAGAGTCAAAGGGGCAAGGCCTCTGTCTGCAGAGACAACAATCTAAATGGGACCTCTGCCGTGAGCTGCATGGAACTGGGTAGACCTTTATCAGGCCCTCACACCTCAGTAATGGATGCTGATAAGTATGTGGCTGGCTAGGTGAAGAGACCAGCTCAGTGTCAAGCCTGTACTCTGTGCCGATGACACAAGTGACAGAGTGCCTGAGTGATAACATCCTGCAAAGCATAAGCTCAACTAAGCCAGACATTTTGGAAAGCTTAGCTAAAACGGTATCTCAGTGACACCAACTATAACTGATGGGTCTGGCTGGACTGCTGAGAGCTATGAATCAGATCCAAGCTACTCTGGTGTTCCCTAGTCGCATATCTGCCTCCAGACAGACGCGGGAGTGACAGGACATACCGGATACAGACGAAAGTAGGTACTGAGTGATGGCAGTGAGGATTGCAAGGTGCAGTATTTCAAATAAGATCATCATGTAGTCCTCAGCAGAAAATCGTTGAATGTTATTTGGACATGTGATGCTGTCATGCTACTGAATCTTATGCCAAACTAATGTGAGAATGTGATGGAGATTGGGTAGCAATTATTCCAGTTTCTAATTTCTATGTCGTCTTTTCAGCATTGTGCATGGAAAATAGGCATTTAGCTAAATAAGTAATCTATCTGGCCAAACTTGAGTTTTAGGTCTTGAAAATGAAGTGATGTGTAACTTCAATAAATGCGAAACTCAATGGATTGGATATGGGGAACGCACTTGGATTCAATAATTCTATACTGGATCCACATTGTGAAAAATGCTATCAAGCCCAAAACTTAAATTGGATTTACCAAGTGAACTATTTCAAAGCTGTTTCTTATACCCACCCCCTCTCTTTCTTCTGCCTGTCTCACAGCTGTGCCTCATATGTTCATGAGGCCCCTGGAAGTGTGAGACACCAGAAGGGGAACATTTGCAATAGCTCAGCTCCACCTGGTTTGGCTGTTTTAACAGGCCGCTGGTTTGTGCAGTGCACACAGTGGGGTTACGCCAAAAACGTAGACAAGGGCGGACAGGACAGGCAGACGGGGAGGGGGGAGAGGAAAAAATGTGCCTCCACCCTCTCCTGTCCTTGCACCCCGACCCCACACTGCTTCATTTGAGGGTCAGTTTACACTGAAAAAAGTTTTACTGTATCGTCTGTGGGTCTGCTCGGTCGGGACCCCCCTCCACCGAACCTCATCCGCCTCCCAGCATACACAGGCCTTCAAAGGACTGCTGCCTGCTGCTCTCTGAGGCAACACATGAAATAAATATTAATCTGACCTCCGACCGCATGCTTTGAGCTCCTAAAAAGAGATAAGCAGGCATATGGAAAGAGCAGCAACTCTTACAATGGATACAAAGGGAGAAAGAAAGGGAACAGTATTATGTGGGGATGAAAAGTGTGTTCTTGTGTTCTTGTGGGGGTTTGAAAGAGTTTCCAGGGATGTTTCACTGCACTGCTGTGTGGTCTTCTTTGGAGCCTAGTATCATGCTCTAACCTGTTGCAGTGCGGAGGTGTGTATTTGTGCAGACTGTCTGAGATCATAGTGGGAAGAGTGTATGTGTGTGCACTCAAAAGGCCTTAGGCCGACTGCTGAATTTGAGCTAAATGAAATTGAAGATCAACAACTGCCCATATCAACTGACCATAAATATGACAAGTAAAGATCTTGTGAGCTCACCTAAGTAAGCCTTAAAAGGATAACGCTTCATGGCCGTGGTTGTACAAGAGCCGTCCAACTCGCCACAGTTCTGCCCTCAATTGATTTATACTGGCTCTACTGGCAGAAGTGCGTCCTCTCTCTTCAACAGTCAGGTAGGCAGTATCAGTGTGTGCTTTATTTTACTACTTAATTGCCTTAAATGTAATGGTACAGGTCTTGGCGGTGTGAATCACTGGATGCGTAAATATGTAGGTAGTTGTGAGACAAAATGTTGAGTTTAGTGTGAAATTCTTTAAAGAAATGTGTCAATTCTTTTGCGTTCTCAGTTTTTTTGTGTGCGTGTCGTCGACGGAAGGTTCAAACACTATTTGTTCTGCTTTTCTGCTTTAGTTCTCCTTGTCAAAGGCCCCTCAGTGCAGCTCACCCAGCCTGGCCTCAGCCTGTGCCCACTGTTTACTGTGACTGTCATCAGGCCCGTGGAGGCCCAAACAAAGGGGGGTCTGTTCCTATTATCCTGCCCAGGATTGTCAACCCCTCTCTGGGCACAAACTGAGCCAAGGGCTGGGGGTTGTTGGAAGAGCACCGGGGGGTTTGACCTCACCAACCTTACAGCAAGGGTGAGAGAGCAAGAGAACGAGCGTAAGACAATGAGAGAGGGGCGTAAAGAAAGTGAGAGAGAGAGGAAGAGAGGAAGATGTATAGTTATAACTGAAACCTCGACCCTTTCAAGTCCCCTGTCGGAAACTGCTGTAATGTAAACACCTGCGGCCATTAGCTGATTCTATCTGAGGCACCGGATAGAAATGTTTATATGTTACAGGCTACTACTGAAAGGCCATTTAAAAGCAAATAGAGGATTAGATATACAGAATGAGTAGTGGCAGGCGTTGTAAGCTTTCAGCTTTAAGCCATGTTGAATTGTCATTGGAAAAAAGAGGAGTGGAACGCCTTTGAAGACAAGAACAACCACATTAAATGGGCAGGAAGGTGAGCTAAGTGTAGAAGACCCCAAGACACGCTCTGCCTCCTTTCCTCCCTTCCTCTGTTTGCAATCATGGCTTAAGCCGTCTGGCAGCCTCTCGTGCTGTGCCATTGAAGTCTAATTTTATTGTCATAAAAATCACCTGGCAAGCTATAGCCCTAAAACATCTCAACTACAGAGCCTTTAAAACTCCACTCTCTGTGTAGTGAAAAGGTTTAAGGAGGTCTGTCTAGATAAAGCGCTCGTTCCTGGTGCATCGGAAATCCCTCAGCCTGTGTCAGCGAGAGCAGAGCACACAAGAGGGTCAGGAGCGTTCCATAAAAGTGTGGTGTTTAAGAGGTGCTGGGGCCAGGGGGGCAGATGGAGGGATGAAGCAGCTGCCAAACATCTGCACCCCTCCTTCGCGGTCTGCTCTCTGTCTGCGCGCCGCTGCCTTTGTCACAAACTTCCTGCTCCAGCAGTGGGGATAGAAAGCTTGGATATCTTTTTTTAAAATGCAGCATGAAATGGCTGTAATAGCACCTCTTAGACATCAAAAGACAACCGGCTTTTTAAGTCTCTCAACCATATGAACCAAAGTATTCACTTGGGTGCACCTGTAGATCGCAGAGTAACTATTAAAGTGGCAGCGTTGCAGCTGCATGTTGCAACCTCTCCCGACAGTGTTTAAGTATTCACCCACACAGTAAAATAATTACTCTAACTACACTAACACTGAAAGGCCTATTGTCACTGTCTGGACATCTGTCATTATTGAATCCACACAAGCATACTAGCGAAGACTTGTGGGAAAGGAATGACGAAATGTGCTTTATCATAAACTAAAGCATCATGATACAAATCCCGTCCTAATCCGTTTTGTATTTGCACATGTAGCCTCAAGCCTTTCACCAACTGGTAACAAAGGCCAACTTAGCTCTATCCCCATTAGAAGCCACATTCTCTCTCTCTCCGTCTCTCTCCCTCTCTCTCCGTCTCTCTCCCTCTCTCTCCGTCTCTCTCCCTCTCCCTCCCCCTCCTGCTCCTCCCAGCACACAGCGCCTCCTCTTAATTTGCTGGTGTCTCTCCGGGTGAAACGCGTCTGCTCGCAGCCTCCACTCTGCAGTTGCGTTCTGCACTACGGTTGGTAGCTGTTGGTTCGAAGTGACGTTGATGTTTCATTTGGACGCACTTCCCTCAATATGAGGGTCCGTACCTGACTTTTGGATATTGAACACAGGCTGCCTTGCTACAAGTTCAATATCCATTTTCCAGAGTGTCGGCTAACAGAACGGGGCGCAATTACGCACGGCGAGTACCATGGCACCGATTTTGGATAGACGTGCTCCGGCTTTGCTCTTGGTTTGGAGCTACTGCGTCCTGGCGGATACCGCTTTCACGAACTTTACTTTAGACAACGAGTTCCACTCCAGTTTCATCCACCGTCGACTGAAGAGCCAGGAGCGCAGAGAAATGCAGCGGGAGATCCTGTCGATCCTGGGGCTGCCGCACCGGCCGCGACCCCACCTCCACGGAAAGCACAACGCTGCCCCGATGTTTATGTTAGATTTGTACAACGCCATGTCCACAGAGGGGGACGAGGACAGATACTCCTATCCCTACAAGCCCGTCTTCACCACCCAGGGGCCCCCGATAGCCAGCCTGCAAGACAACAACTTCTTGAACGACGCAGACATGGTCATGAGCTTTGTCAATTTGGGTAGGCACCGTATTCTGCTCGACCACAAACTATTGAAAATACAATTTTACGAGTTATAAGATTTCTAGAGCTGTTGTGGTGATGGGAAAGATTCAGGCCACTTTAAGTCACTATTGTTCACCATCACTCAGTCCAGTCAGTCTCTATTCTCTCAAGCACAATACTTTAATAATAATAGTTTTGTTATAAAAAAAAAAATTAAAAAAAGTACTATATGATTAGGTGATTATTTCTTTTACTCAGAGACGTTAGAGGTCCCTAAAAAAGAAATATGAATGATTTTTTTTAATGGACAGTCTTTTCACACATTTTTTGTTTGAAGTTTTTCTGTAGCTTTTGTCGAGTGGTCAGCCATATACATATAGTCTATATACTCACTGCAAGTATTGCTCTCCACTTGTTGCAACACACTGCTGGTTTTGAGTATTTCAGTCAAATGACATCTATGAGAATCATTGTGGATTTTGTCTTGCTACTTACTTTGTATCTTTTCTGATATTACACCTACACGCGCACACAGGAGACCAGCACAACAACCATGTTTGCATACAACTGGGTGCAGTTATCCAGCTAATACCAGGAGTGTCACATTCCAGGGTCCGTCTCTGTTAAACAGCTGTAACCAGCTAATGTTCAGGTGCTGGAGCTGTGGATGATGGACCAGCCAGCAGCTAATATGTCAACCATGTGTTATCTAAAGAATGAGTAAGTCAACAGCAGAATGGGTTCAAAGTGCACTGGGTCCTCCCTTCACTCTAATCTGGAGACAGCCCTGTAGACACTCAGGCCACAAAATAATGCCAGTCAATGATGATCCAAAGTTAGTTTCAGTTAGTCACACAATGAGTCATTTTGTTGTAGGATGAACAACCCTCCAATAGACTAGTTGTGTTTAGTCCTTGGTTGTTAAATGCTCCCCCGGACTACTTATTTTATTAGAATGTTTATGCAAATCAAACAGTCAAACTTGTATTGCTGTCAGCAGCAATCAGAGATTATTAAGTCCAAATAATCACAACATTAGCAGGCGGTGTCAGATTTATGGATAGATAAATGCATCATTATAATTAAAATTGCTCAATAAATGATGCAGTCACAGCAACTGCCAGAGGGGTAGCTGTGTATAGTTTAGTATATTAAACGTGAACCGTAAATTGGGGACAGGACAGATGAAACTCTGAGGTGGTTAAAGGTTTGCGAGCCACCACACTTTTGGTGAAGTTCTGCAAGGAGTTGGAAGTTTGCATACAATCCTGGAAAGATCATTGTTGGAGCGTCTTGGCAATAGAGAGGGAGGTGACACTGGTTCCTCCACTGCACTGTGTAATTACGTTGGGAGCTGCTGCATTGTGACTATTTTTGACAGGCTGTCACACAGATGGATTTGACCACAGAGACTCGCAAAATCGAGGGCCGAGGCCGCAGTAAGCAGACAAGGAAGAAGGGAGCTTTTGAGAGAGAAAGAAAGACGAGAGATGGTCGGGACTCGTTCCATTTCTTTGGCAAGAATGACGCTTATAAAGCCGACAGAAACATCTAAACAAAGATGGGTCACATCGGCTGGAGAGAACATTTGATTAAATATATTAGAGGATCATGGAAAGAAAGTCGCACTGCCTTCCTGAAGTCTTGTGGCTAATGAAATTACTGATGGCATTTGTCCAGGTTGAGTCTTCCTCGTTGCACACACATATGTCTCTCCTTTGAATATAAAGTGGGTATTTGTGATTGCATCGTGTGTGTGTGTGTGTGTGTGTGTGTGTGTGTGTGTGTGTGTGTGTGTGTGTGTGTGTGTGTGTGTGTGTGTGTGTGTGTGTTTTATCTGCCACGTGTTGCATCTGTCAATAGGCTTCATTTTTCGATTTGTCCCCGAGTATCGTGTAATACCATCAAATATTTGTCCAGGCAGCTTGATTCAAAACAGAACATAGTATGCTGTTTCATTACCCTTCCCATGAGAGAGAGAGACACACACACACACACACACACACACACACACACACACAGAGGAGTAAGGGATGGCTATCGAATGGATTGACTATTTCCTCTCCAAATTCCTTCCTTTCCACATTTGCTCGTTGTGGGTTTGTTTTCTTATTTAGGTTGTCTGAGAGCAAAATGAGTGTGGCTTTTATTTAAAAACTGTCCCTCAAAGCTCTGCATGTCTCCATAACTACCGTGCCAAGGTGCATTAGTCAGACTTTGCACACTGGTTACTGCTTCAAGAGAGGCCTGGTTTGTACTTAAGGCTAAATACTGTGACGAGAACACATCTGATTTTACTATGGGTGCACCGTAGATCTGCAGTGATTGAACGCAAACTAAGTCAAAGTAAATATCTCAGAGCACTAAACTTCATATTAAAAAAAAAAAAAAAAAAAAAAAAAAAAAAGAAAAAGGATTGGCTTCTTCCTGATTGCCACTCAGGGGAGCTGCTACACTTTGTTGTCATCTTGTGAGAGTGTTGCAGTCTCCAGTGCAGCCAGCCAGGGCGGGTGTGGGCTTAGTGAGAGACCCCAGGCCAGGGACGTCCTCTCACTGAGTCACTTCAGTTTAAAAGCCCAGCTGTGTAAATGGCTTACAGCATACATTCAGAATGTACACTGCTACACGAAACACAGGTCACCCAGGCACTGGGTGTGTGCCGGACATGCCACGATAACGCGCCAGCAAGTGAAGGCAACATGCACATTCTCTGTCTCTCAAGGTGGCGACAGAAAAGTGTACATAAAGGTACAAAAAGATAATAATAATAATAATAAAATGTGCATTTTAACATATTACTTGCCAACATTTATAAAAATCTGTCCGCCTGCGCACACATCTATACTCATACACAGACACATCCTTTTTAGTAACTATTATTTAATGTAGTCCCTGTGGTCTCTGGCAGCATTAGCCCTCAGCCACCGTGAATTAAGGCATTTCCTCCTCAACAAACCACAGCTTCCAGGGCTTTTGGCCGCTACTTTGGCCCGCGCTCCGCTGCAGTTCAGTTCGGTTCATGTTAAACTCTCACACAGGCCGTTCATGCTCGGCTATCTAACGCACAAACACTCATAATGTCCAACCTGAAATTCCCATTTACACCTCCCAGACCAAAGGAAAAGGCTGAGACTTGGATGTCTGCTATTTGCATCCTGGATGACTGAAACAGTAGCAACATCATCACCTGTATTTAGCTTGGAGAGGGGGTGGTAGTCTTTTACTGTAAAATGTTATCATGAGGTGTGTTAGTCACCGCTTCCTTATTTTGTCTTTTCTCATGCAGTCTGGCATGGATTAACGTAGCCTTAGGTGAGGCTGAGGAAATGAGTATGTTTGAGTGTGTGTGTGTGTGTGTGTGTGTGTGTGTGTGTGTGTGTGTGTGTAAACTAGGGATGGCCAATAATTCAGTACAGTGGTTAATTTATCTTCAGCGGATTCATATTGTTATGATATGGTCTTATCATGATATTGTCCTAAGTTAAATGATAAGACTAATGTTTTTTTCTAATTGTCAACAAATCCTATGAAAAGACCAAAACCAACAGTATACATGTATACGTATATTATGCATATTATTATACTTGTCTGTCTCTTACTACTTTTAGCATTTGGCATTTGGTTCCCAGTAAAGAGGTAAATCCTTTAAAAGGGATTACAATGATTATGATGTATGTATGTATATATATATATATATATATATATATATATATATATATATATATAATAGCATTTCTTTTTAATGATTCAAAGCTGAAAGCAGTAATTCAAAACATACAAAATGAGTTATTGAAGTTGTTCTTTTACACGGTTGAGTTTGGTCTCGTGTAATGTGTAACAGTAACACTGTTTTATTGCTTTGATTACATTTATTAGACTACTTTTTTAAGTGTTTTCGCATACATTTGGCTTGTTGCTCTTATGGCGCTTGTTAATCTTTTTTATTTTTTTATTAACCTTTTTCAGTAACTAGGCCTTGGCTGGTTGGTCCTTGCATGTGTAGCAGTGATGCTGTAAGTCAGCCTCTATGTCTGCACACTCAGAGGGGGTGCTGCTGCTGCTGCTGCTGCTGTAAAGTAAAGTCATCGAAAAAGTGTAAAAATATCGAGTCATTGAAAAAAAACGCGCTACCAGGGTGCATTTAATTGCTCAGTGTGCTGCTGCTGTTAATATGCACCAGATGTGATACATTTCAGTAAACAGATTTAAAAAAAAAAAAAAAAAAAGCAGTACACAAACAAAGCTCCACTGCTTTCTTTCTCTCATTGTTGCACACTTGAAATATGCAACATTTTTGATATCACACATTGTGACCCGTTTTAGCAGTGTTGTGTCATGTTGAAGCTTTTCCTCTATATTTAACCAGCGAATTGAGGTTTTGCTCAGAGAAGGGAGAGGTATCATAACAGACTTGGCTGAGTGAGTCAGTCCACCAGCAGGTCGATTGTCTTCTGCGCTACCTTGGTGACGGGTGCGCCACCTGGCCCTCCATCATTCATGGCCTTCCGTCTGCTCCCATAAGAGCTGCCGCACAGTTTGTCTGCCAGTTCTCTCTGCTTTATAGAACACGCTAATGGGAAGGTAATGAGAGCAGAGAGGGGAAGAAATGTGTAACTGGTAAATTAGTTTGGATTTATTAGAGGCTTTGGCGTTCAGACAGCATTGTGTCACCGGCTCGCTCACAGCCGCATGCTCGGAAGCAGTTGTGTCACACTGCAGTCACGCTAGAGGCACGCAGCTCTAGTTTTATAGCCAGGAAGCTGAGAGGTCCACACGTGCAATTTCAATGGAAAAGCTCCAATATCTCTCTTTAAAAAAAAAAAACATACTCATATCTCCTGTTCGTTCTCTCCCCACCCTTTTTGTATTGCTCCTTGCATTCCTCTTCACAATGGGCTGCCCATGGTGCTGAGGCTAATACAGATGTTTCCCTCTGTCTGCAGGCCAAAGCAGCTGTGCAGAGAAACTTTATCTTTTCAGAGTCCAACAAGTTCCCTCCTCTCGACCTCCACCATCATGTCTGGCCCTGTCTCCAATCTGTCCCACACGCATGACCATCTGATACCAAATTTCCCTCCCTACCTTCCTGAACCAACATATTGATTATCAGCACTGGCCTCCTAGTTTTAATTAGTTAGTTATCATATGGTCCCAGTGGTGTTGTGTGGTGTTTAGTCTCCAACCTCCTGCTCTGGCCCTCACCTCCAGGGGTTTAAACCTCCCGTGCTTCCAGACATAAAACATTTCAACACTTTCTCAAGTTCTTTTGTGTGTTTTTCCACTCTCCACCTCTCCCTCACACATACACACATCCACACATACATACACTCATGCACACACTTTCTCTGAACCCAAAACACAGCTTGCCCTTTCTCTGTACTTCATTTCTCACTCCTCTCGCCCGTAAATACACACACACACTCGTACTTTCGTTGAGTTGTTGCTATTTGATGGATTTGTCTGTCTCAGTCTCTCCATCTCACACTTCAAGCTGCTTACTTTTCATCACATGAGGACCCAAAAATTAAAACATAAGTATGTGATGAAGGCCAGTCATTCATCTGTATGCAGCCTGTCCTTGACACCGTTAGTGCGCCTTTCTCCCTCCCGTAGATTTATGTAATCGCTTCTGTATACACTCCTTGGTGAACTAAAAACACATGCACGTATATGTACGCACATGCATACATGTGTGGAGACAAACGCGCGCACACTTTAGCTATTTTGCCTCGAGAGGAATGTCTCTGGAGCTAATTAGTGTTATTGAGTGCATGTTTTATTGCCTTCTGCTGGACAGGGAGTGAGCAGAAGCAGAGGAATGTAACAGTTGGTACAGATAGCCCTACCTTCCTGTCAGGTAATTTCTCTTAATGCTCGCCACAGTTTGATGTATTACACTGGGTTCTGGTGGGTAAATAAATACCACAAATGGAGACAAAAAAATCTCACCTCTCTTAAGCTTCAGGCAGCTTTATAAAGCCCACAGCCGCAGAGCAAATCCAGTTGTTTTCTTTCCATTTATAATCTCTCAGATTCACCTGTTGAACCCAGGAGTCCAGGATGACATCTGGATGTACATAGCAGAGCCTCTTTGCTCTTGGCCAGGCTAAGGCACTTGCTGGGAGGGATGATGAAACTCTCTGCGGGTGGGACTTGACAATGTGGCGAGTGGTCAAAAGGCCCAGATGTACTAAGCAGCGGGCGTTCTAGCTCTGCTACAATGATGGACGGAGCTCCTTCACTGCCAGGAATGTTGGGCTCATTTTAGTTTTTCTAATAGTTTCACTCTCCTGCTCTGACTTTTTCTTATTTCTTCCTGTCTCTCCAAACATAGCTTCAATTCTGTGGTGAACTTGCATAATTGTCCCAAAATGCGACCACTGCATAGAGAAAGAGGAATAATTGATACATTAAAGTGAGCTGTAGTGGATAGCAGAATGAATGAATGACATTTTCACCCGTTTAGCCACTTCTCTTTCATCTGGGTTACTTTGGCCTTGCCTTATCAGTGACCGGCAGCACATGAGACTCCCTTGCACTTCCATGATGCCGGGTACCACGCAGCAAAGCCGCGAGAGCAGATGTGGGCCGGAGATCCTGGGACTAACTGCTCCGCTGCTGCAAAAACAAATACAACACTCTTAGCTTGGTACTGGGGCACTGACAGGGCAGAGGGGAGATGAGGAAGGAGACGAGAGGGCAAGGAAAAAGGAGAGAAGGAAAGGCAAGGCCGAGAGAAGGAGAGGGGAAAGGTAGATAACCAGTGGATGTCGTGCATATGTTTAAAACTAGTGCATTAGTCTTCCTTTTCCTCGTGGGAACATAATGTGCTTTACAGCGTTCGTGTTAAGGCAGTTATGTGTGTGTTTGTGCATAGTAAAACACTATTTCAGAGCCACTTACCCTGCCCAGTCACCAGCTGCACTGTGTGATGTGTGTTAGTTCTCCTAGCAGAAGATTGCGTTAGCGGAAGCCCGTAATACTGACCAGATTCCTCAACAGGTTCCAACAGCCAAATCAAAGCTTGTAAAAGCCAAGCAACAACTGTATGCAAGAGTTTTTTTTATTTTTATGATAAGTGATGAAATTTTGCGTCTGTGCAGTGTAGAATATGAACTGCATGTAGCGGGTTTCTATTTATTTAGGCAAGCGTGCAGCTGTGTTTCCCTTGTGTTCCCTCCACAGCTATTTTGTTTATTTAAAAAAAAAAAAGCAAAAAAAAAAAGCAATGGGCTGTAATTAAACAAAATAAACAACACACTGTTAAAATCAGGGTGCCAATATGCCCGTCATGTGTACATAAGAGGCCACTCTGTGATGCAGGAGGAAATTATAAAAAGTTTTATGTAGACACCGGGAAATCTGTGTGTCTCTTTGTGCCAATGTGCGTATTGTATGTGAATTTTCCTGAGTTCTATAATAAGAGGCGGCTTGGCTGGTCCAGGAGGGTGTGGCCCCTGTGGCCACAAAATTAAAGAACATAAAAACAAGGGGATGAGGGGAAGAGTGAGAGGGGGAAACTGAATGGCTGTGGTTCCACGTCTCTGAGTTGTTTTATCCTGCAGTTAAGAGGAAGTGCAGATGGTTACTGTGGCATTAGCACAGCAAGATCCCTCATTGCTTGGCACAGATCTCTCCACACCCCTTCATTCCTGTCTCTCAACACATTATATCATACCACAGAACAATGACCGCTGAAGATTTAGGATGTGGTTCCTTTGTTGTCACCGTTGCCGTTCACTAATGTACAATCTTGACAGACCTCTGAGGAAACATGATGTCTAAAGTTCCAATTTTGGAGATGACTATTTGTCCTGCAGGACCTGCAATCACTGCAGTGTGGGATCTTGAGATTCACCACTTTGGCTTACAGTAAAAGAGAGGTTCATCCATAATATAAACCCATATCAAAGAAGCCTCAAATTAGACGAGAACATTGATATTACTCTCATGTCTGTCCGTGAAATATGAAACTACTGACTTAGTTCAGCACAAAGACTGGAAACCCAGCATGGCTTTATCTGTAGATCCCAAAATCGGCTTGCCAGCAACTCTAAAGTTTACTAATTAATATGTTATGTTTCATTTGTTCAATTCTTACAAAGACAAAAGTGTAAAAATATAAAGTTTGAAGGATTTGGGGTTTTATAGGGGGTTATGTTATGGGGGTTGATTAAACAAACAAGATATTCCGTGTTAATTTGTGAGCTTTAAAGGAGCTGGGAGGTAAATTTTGTTACCTTCGGGGAGAGCCAGGCTAGATGTTTCCCCCTGTTTTCAGTCCTTATCCTAAGCAAAGATAACCAGCTGCTCCAGCTTTGTTTTTAACCGTGAGTTACCATGAGAGTGATTTCAATCTTCACAACAAACTCTCTGCCAGAAAGCGAATAAATGTCAAACTTTTCCTTTTAAACCAAAACTACCTTCATGGCTAGAGACCAGTAGAGGTAAGACAATTTGTAACTTTGTAGTTTGGATGAACCGACCCTTTAGCACAGCTGCTGTGTCGAGGTGAAGCGGCAATGAGAGGCTTTACGGTCAGATACATTCCTGTGAGTTCCAGGCTGTTACATTTCCAGTATAAATCTCTGGCCCATGATGCCCAGCGAAGCATGAGGTGGAACCCAGCACTACAGTTTACGGGAGCAGAGTGCGGGCATGTTTGATGGCTTCAGCGAGAGGGAGAGAGAGAGGTCAACAAAGTGGCTGTGAGTATAATCTGAGACCTCTCGATGGCCCTCAGGCTGGAGAACTCAGAAAAGTTTGGTTTTGACCACAAGCCTTAAATGTAAAGACTCATCTTCCTGTGGTTACTGCTTCTACTGGCACACAGGCTCAAAGGCATGTGTATTACGATCGCGCATGCACACGCGCACACACGCACACATACGCTGCGGTGCGTTAATGGTCGTTAAGTGTGAGTAAGTTATAGCATGAAACTCCGCTGACCCGTTCCCAGGGAGCCAGTGCTGTCAGGCCTTATAGCAGTACAAATACATCACACAGGCATGATGTCATCAGTAGTCGCCAGTGGACAGGATGTTTCCTAACGCGGTAATCGCCCTACTGTGGGTAGTCACCCGGTACCCAAGAGATCAAACCCTCGCTACTCTTTATAGGATAAACATTTTGAGCAATCTGCCCTTTCCTTGCACTTCGTTTTTCTTCCCCTCTCTCCTTTTAGCTGACGGAAACTATGACTTACTTGTTCCCAGTACTGTGCTTAAAACACAGAGAGAGAGAG
>CALSCE010009645.1:1245268-1273183 GCA_943593645.1 Bovichtus variegatus | reverse complement strand
GTGTGTGTGTGTGTGTGTGTGTGTGTGTGTGTGTGTGTGTGTGTGTGCTTCTTGTTCTATGTGATTCATAATGCTTACTGGGCCTGTCCTGTGCTCACAGTCCAGCGGGGGTGTAACAAGCATTTTTACTTAACAGTTTTGTGGACTATGAAGGTTAGCTGTCATTCATTTAGTCTGCTTTTAATATCCTGCACTATTTTAAAGAAGTATTTAGGTGGCTGTCATAGTCATAGAGTCATCTGGTAGCCTACATTTAAAGGATAAATTCATGCCTTGTTTTGCCTTCTGGCTGAATATAATTGACTCTAATAGAAACAAAAACATAGAATTTGCAGCATAACTTGTGTTTAAGAATCTCTCTCACTGATCCAGTGACCTGCTTGTTTGTCACCTTCCCTCACAATTTACTTGGAGACGATTAAACTTTAGCTGCAACTCGGTGAGAAGGAGGAAACCGAAAGTATCAAATGAGCTCTCAGCTTTCGCTTTCTCTTCCAAGAGCGCACTTAATTTTAGTTACGACTTCTCCATTCAAGTTTGAGGTCTGTTTGTCTGCACTTTTTTTTGTTTGTTTTTTTTTGTTAATGAACTGCATTACATTATCAGGCTAAATCATTATGACATTAATTCCAGAAGCGTAAGCAGCATTAGAATAAAAATATTGGATCAATAGTTTTTTTTTCTTTTTTGGAAACGTGATTAAACGGCGCTTCGAGTTACTTTGCACATGCATCTCTGACGTTTGGGACTGAAGTTTCGTTCCCGTGAGACATCTGTCTGTGTTGGAAAAGATGGAGACTAAGATGCACATGAAAGAGTGGCTGATAGCTCAGATAGAGAGTGGGAAATATGAAGGACTGGGCTGGGAAGATGAGGACAAAACTATGTTCAGGATTCCGTGGAAGCACGCAGCCAAGAAGGACTACAAGCAGACGGAGGACGCAGCGCTCTTCAAGGTGGATACTGTTTTATATCCAAAGACATGTGTTGTGAAAGTTACGGTCAAATACATTTGTTAGCATGTCTTGAATTTACAAGGAGGAGGAAATTGATCCAGGAACGCTGGCCGACTGTTTCATAGACAGTTGGCTAAAAAACAGTATTTTCCCATTTTTACTAAATGTATTCATTTATTGCAGGTCTATAACAAGTCCATAAATTGATTGATAAAAAAATCTAAACCTTTGCGCGTTGTGACATGTTGAGCTACTCACTTCAGCAACGGGTTTATACCGAGGCCTTCATATTAATACGTGAAATATATGAAATACTAGCCTGTTTATTGTCCCTATAATCAGAAGTGCGTATTTTTTTCAACTTTTAATATCCTACACAATTTCTTTTTATACAAGGAATGCTTTGTAGCTCACTTCTTTGCTGCTCTATCCTTTTAAAATCTCATCTTAATCCTGATTTGTTATCATATTGCAAATGTTACAAATTGCCAGGACACATCAGTGTTTCCCATGTATTTAAAGAATTTAGTTGAGTGCCCAATAGATTAGCCTGCATCCAAAATATTTGTTATAGTTTCATTATTATTATTATTCTATTCTTTTTCAAAAGTCTTAAATATAGTTGAAATGTGGGTTGATTGGAGACGTTTGGAATGAAGCCTTCATGTGCTGTGATTGTAGGAGAAAAACTCTTTCATAACAGTAAGTTGTCCTCAAAACTTTCAAAAGAAATGTTCCTCTTTTATTTAATATGGGAAATAAAGTTTAGGGTTGTCTTTGACTAAAGAAATACTTAGTCGACAAACACTCGCACACGATGTTCTCGACTAATCGAGCAGTTGATTTAATACACAGATCTGTAAAACAGAGTTTTTCCACAAAGAATTGTACAATAGCATTACTTTGAATCTTGTGTTTACCAGAGATGTGCTCACACGCTTCTTGGAAATAAGTCATTCAGCATAAATACATGACTAATCCTTTTACGAAATCTTAGTTGACTAAGACCAAAACAACGACTTAGTAAAGTTTGTGTAATTTTTCTGTTTATAGCATTAACATAGGGTTGTACACACAGGTAGACACTTCAATGCTTCTCAGCAGTCACTAGGAGGCAGGCTAATGAATAAAGCTAAATGTAATCAAAAGACTATTACACCTTTCTTTTTTATCCTGCTAGTAACATAAAGCTATATATTATACAATGAAATATCTATGATGTACATTTTATCATTCAGTAAATGTAGCCTACATAAGGTTGTTAGTTTCAATCCTGTATACAATCAATTGTTCATCTAAATCAGAACCTTCTCAGAATTCATTATCATTAGTTCAAGTTTTATGACCTAAGAAGTGATAACTAGATGACTAGATTTCCCTCTGATTATTTAATAACTCATCTAAATCAATCGAAGGAACAGATGTGGAACAATGCTAACCAGAAGATAGGCGATCAATATTTTTTTAACATGACATAACTAACCATTTTCTTACAGTGCGCAGTCAGTTTGCTGCTTTCACTCTCCTCTGCATAGATTCAATTAAAGATAATCAAGAGCAGAACAATATATATGTCAGGGATACATACAAGAAAATAACAGTGCTGATAAATGAACTGCAACAAAATATTGTCCACTTGTTGAAATACATGTGTTTAACCAGTAGTTCACGACTACGGTTTACATTACAATAAATTCTGTGTTTTTTTTTTTTTTAAATGCATTGTTATTTATTTATGTGTAATTATCTAATAGTTCAATCTTCACATTCAGGCATGGGCTGTATACAAGGGCAAGTACAGGGAGGGGAGGGATAAAGCTGACCCCACCATGTGGAAGACCCGCCTCCGCTGTGCACTCAACAAGAGCACAGACTTCAAGGAGGTCCCTGAACGCAACCAGCTGGACATCACTGAACCCTATAAAGTCTACTTTATCCAGCATGACAATGGATCGGCCAGGCCCGCAGGTAAAACTGAAGACAACTGCTCCTTTCCTTTTTATATCGTCAGCACTCTGTTAAACATTTGAAAGCCTGACTATTAGACCACTAGACTACCCGCCATTTGCTCTCATTTTTGTTCCCACCTGTTGCTCTGCCCAGAGTCTCCCCAGACGGATGATCAAGTGATCCTCCAGGCTAAGAGGTCTCCAAGGACCCCGGGATTTCTGAACGAACAGGTAAGTTAAAAGCATAGAGTGAATAAGCATACATTTATTGATTTAGCGATGTACTGGCTAAATACGCCATGTTAACAACACAGTGTGACTGTACCAGTTTCTTATAAATAGGCTTATTATTTATGGACTTTTTATCAGTGTTTGAAATTGAAACAGGTGGACCTCAGGGATCAGAAATCAGAAATTAATGGCATAAAAAAAAAAAATAGAGACAATCCCAGTGAAAAGCTTAGGGGAGGAGCATTTATTCTCACTGTCTCCTGGTCAAATTTGTTTGTCTTTGTTTCATATTACCCCGATGAGTCACCAAAGAGAAATGTATTTGCTTTGATGGACTTTATATTAGTGGGAGCCTTTTTCTGTGCTGTCCAAGTCTGAAGAGGACTCTACACTGGGGTGTGTTCTAGCAGCAGGGAACGTTTGGGGTGTGGGGGGAAATCTGTTTAAACTGATATGATTTTGCTGATCATAAATAATACGTAGCTATACACTTCATGCTGGGTTTACCGAACTTTGGTTTCTGTTTTTGTCTCTTCCTTGTCAAAAGGAATCATTTCACGCGAGTAAAGAAGAAGTAAAACCACTGACTGGTGAGTGTTACACACAAACTGATACTGTTGTATATAATATTTATGGAGGATCCAAAGCATAGAATATGAAATATATATGAAATGTTCATCATCCCTGTCAAAATACCAATGTGGGCATAGTATTGTTTTTGGTCTGGCATTTTGATCCCATTTGAGCGATTCAAACAGAGCCTCGTTTTTTATTTCACCTCATGTGGGTCAGTGGTTACACATATGGCTAAATGGGCCAAGGTTGGCTACGAGTATGATCCTCTGACTTTACCTTTAGCACTGCCAAGATCACAATTCTGATTTTGAGTAAAATCTCTCAACAACTTTTGAATTGAATGCCATGAAATGTGGTAGACTAGCAGAGTTGCCAGCATGGCTGCAGACTCAGTTTTGTTGTCGTTGGTTTTTTGTTTGTGAACCTGGTTACTGACAAACGACTTCATAGGCCGGTTGTAGACTAGTTGTTGGTAAGTCACCTTCCACTAGCCTTTCATGAGGGTTTAATTCCTGGCCTTGAAAAGAAGCACACAAGCAGACTAAGCAAGGGCCATCACACATACTATAAGACTTTTTTTTAATGACATACTATATATACTATGACTTTATTTGACATTTCTTATGACGCACTATACTGTGACTATTTTAAAGACTCTTTGATGACATATTATACTAGGACTTTTTTATTGAAATACTGTACTATTAATATTGTATGACTTGTTATGGCATATTATACATTGCATTTTTATGAAATATTAGTTTATGACCTTTTATGTCATTCTATATTATGACAATATTTGTATGGCTTAGTATACTACTTTATTTTTTTAAGATTAACTTTTGGGGCTTTTTTTCCTTTATTCTATTCTATTACTTTTTTATGACTATACTTTTTTATGACTTTTTGAATGACATACTATACTATTGTTTTTTTTTAAATAAAAATATTATGACATGACTTTTTAAATGATTTTTCTGTGGTGTATGGCAGAGTATTCGTGGGTTAGCATTTGACATGGGGAGATTTGTCTCGTCCCCCCCAATAGACCCTACTATTGTGTAGTACTGGTTGTTTTTATCATAGTAGGACCTGTTTTCCTCCAATAAGGATCCCTATTTGTACTGTAGTCGACCTTGGCCCAATCATAAGTTTAAGTATGTGTACCACATGGGATGGGATTTGGGAATATTTGCTTTCAAGGGCCCCATTTGTATCACAATTTTGCCCAAGACATTTTGGGGGCCTACGTGGAACAAATATTTATGGACCCCGTTTGTTTGGTAGAAATAGGACCCGAATGCTGCCCCATGTTGGGCCCACATCTAGATGTTGGCAGGAATTTTCCTTGTGAATTTATAAATTTTTTAAACTACAGAAATGTAACCGTGTACCCCCCTGCGGTGTTACAATAGACATACAGCAATGAGAAAGTACTGATTGAATAATGTCTCTATTCTGCTTTAGATGATCTGATGAGGGAGCACATGTATTGTGAGCTCACAGGGAAAAAAAATCTAAATCGGAGACCTGCTCCTACAACCTTCCTCAACCCTACACTCACTATATCAGGTACATTTATGGGATTATGCACAGTAAAAATAAAAAAAAAACCTTCACGTCACTGGCCTTTGCAACGTATTACCTGGAACACAGGTTGCATTTTGTGTGTGCAGACTTTCGTATGCAGGTGACGTTGTTGTACCAGGGCCAGAGGGTTATGAAAGTGACCACCAGGAGTCCAGATGGGTGCTTCATCCTGCAGGGCCGCGTCCCCTTGGGAAATGAACAGATCTACGGGCCCTGCACTGCCCAGCGGCTCTCCTTCCCTTCCCCAGGCTCTGTATCTCTGCCGTCGTGCATGGCGGAAGCAATGAACCGCCTTCTTTGTCATCTGGAGAGGGGTGTGCTATTATGGGTGGCCCCAGAAGGGGTGTTCATCAAGCGATTCTGCCAGGGCAGGGTCTACTGGAGCGGTCCCATGGCCCAACACACCGATTGGCCCAACAAACTTGAGCGAGAAAAGACCTTCAAACTGCTTGATATACCCACATTCCTCAATGGTAAGGCAGTGCATGCATACTTAAACAAAATATAAAAAATTTAAATGTAGTAACAGCCACTAAAAAGCAGGTTGAATTCATTAGCTACTAGTTAGTCACATAAATCTTAAGAGAGCCTGATTGTTCGGGATATATTATTGCTTGCATTATTGCTCTATGCAAAGGGACAATATGTCTGTATGACCAAATCAGATTGTTCCAATATAAAATGTTTGTGTACAGAGCTCCAGAGCTGTTTACAGGGGAAGGGACCTACACCTTCTTATGAGATTGAGCTCTGCTTCGGAGAGGAGTACCCAGACCCCAACATACCTAAAACCAGGAAGCTGATTATGGCGCAGGTTTGTAGAAAAGTGGCTAAGAATTGTTCACCTTTTTGTTTGTTTTTTTACGTCATCTTCTCTTGCATATTTACCCTGGATGCATATGTGTAGATTTTGCTTGTAGATTAAATGTAATATTAACATTTTTGATTTTATATATTTCCTCTAAATCAGGGATTCAGTTTGGAAATGCTTTACGTTCACATTTTTACCTCTCAAGGACCCTCAACACTGTTGAACGCTCCCTATTAAATTCCTATTTTATTACATGAGAAAATGTTTTGAACCCAAATTGGCTCTTCATCGGATACAGATTACAATTACAGCTCTGTGGACAAAAGGATGTGCATGTGTTGTGTACATTCATATTGATTCTCCCTTCATTATCTCACATACCTGCATTTAAAGTTGCATCTTTTGTTGGAATTTTTCCATGAAGTGAGGGAAAGCAGAGTTACACTCAAAGTAGAGTGACGTGAACTTGGACTAACACAATTAGATGCGATTTTTAATTGAAAAGCATGTCAACTCTTCAACAATCCAGGAAGAATCTTGCAATTTCTGTGTGAATGTCAGTCGGAAGCATAGCGGTAGTATTTCCAACTACCAGTAGAGGTCCTCATAAGCATACTGATTGTGTACTACACTGTGTCCTGCTGGCCAGGTGGTGCCCTTGTTTGCAGCGGAACTGCTGCAGAGGTTCAACTTGGTAAAGATCGAGGAGATGCGGCCGATTCTCACCTCCAACACAGAGGAAGAGAATATGTAAGAGGTCAGGGGAAGCTACCCTGCACCAGGGTAGCCATGAACAATATACAAGTGGATAACTGAGCCTTTATTCCTTTCATGTCATCATGATGAACGACATCCTAGGAGCAGAGCAAACAATACGTAGTATCGAATGCAGAAACGATGGAGTGCTTGCGTTGTAGATCTGTTCGCAATGCATAAAAGGAAATTCTTGACCTTATATTGGGTTTTTTTTCTATCCACTATGCAGCTCGACTGGCAAGAGTTATCAGCTTTTTTTTTTTTTTTTAAAGCAAAAAAGCAATGTGGTTAACATGCTGGTAACTTTCTATTAATGTAAAAAAAAAAAATTGCCTGTATTTTTTTTGTTAACCTCATATTTAGCATCTGTAATGAATGATAATTTAAGTTTATAGTATTTTACAAAACATGCAGAGAATAAATTCACACCTTTAATTAAATCTATAAAGCTTTTTTTCCTTTATTTCTAGCGAACATCATATAACAGATTCACAATTTTTAAAAATATACATTTTTGTAGCTATAACATTTAAAAAGAAAAATCAACAGGTAAGGTTTTCTTTTTTGAAAATAAAATTAAAAAAAACACAAAAACTAAAGTGAGAGAGTGTGCTGAATCAGAGGAGATACCCGTATCTGAGTTTAAAATACTTTCATCATTTTCCCTGCCTTCAAACAAATACAGTACGTAAAAAATGAGATGGGAACAGAAGCGTACAGTACACAGGGGTCAAGAGTATTCACAAAGCATCATGTTCCAACTTGTTATTAGCACCATTACTCATCAGCCATACTGCACTTTTTACTCTTTCCATCATTCTGTTTTTTAATGGAAAAACACCGTGAGTGTCGAGGCGGCGCGGCACAGACCTGTCTGTGTGGGTGCGATTGTCTGTTACGCAGTTTTCTTTAGTGTTCTCCCTCTCTCAGAGATAATGTTAAGAACATATTGGAGGGTAATGCCTTGACGAACAATCAATTGTTTGAAATGACTCCCAGTGATGAGAATAAAAAAGGCTAAGAGTTGCTCATACATTCACCTTGCCTGCCCAGGCCGACATGTAGACATCGGCTCAGAAGCAAGACAATTAAAAAAACGAAAATGCATTGCGAAATTGACAAGAGAGATTGCATTTAATCTGTTTAGCATATGTACTGTATATAACATCTGTAATGTAATATATATAGTCAACTTTTCATCATATATATCTGCACTTCTCCAATAGCGTTTACTTTCATAACACTGATTGAAAATCGATACCCTGCAGAAAACACTGTCAGTAAGTAGGTGTGTGGGACAACCATTACAAAAACAGAGTGAACACAGACAAGTGCTTGATTGTCTCACTAAATGTCTTCAGTGTCTTTAAGGAGCCATCTAGAGATCCTTCAGCTGCTGCTCATTTAAGGGCTGTGCTAAGTAAAGTTGAGGGAAGGAGAGGAAAGGAAAGGAAAGGAAAGGAAAGGAGGTAGCAACAAGGGCAAGACTAGGGTGGGCTAGGGTAATATTCTGGGCAGCAGTAAGGACACCCGTAAATTGCCTTTTCTATTGTTTATTTTTTTTTAATTCCTTCCCTGCAACCCTACCTTGAGGTCTCGCCATTGTTTGTCTTGGCGGGTGCAACAGAGACAAGGAGGGTGTGTATGTGCTTATGTGTGTGTGTAAGTATGCATATATACGTATGCATTTCAAAGTTTCTACTGCCACTTCATTAGCTTTGAACCATGAGGTAAATCCAGGAGGCTTTCATCGGTTCCAGTTGAGGGAAGGGTATCCGGGGCAGACCAGCGCCGTTTGCGGGGACGGGGCTGCTCCTGAGCGGGAAGCTCTGCAGCCAGAACCCGTGGAGGGGCCGGCGCAGTAGGAGGTGGGTGGTGAGGAAGAGGGGGAGGAGGAGGTGGAGGTGGCATCTCCTCCCTGTGCGAGCTTCTTGGTTCTCCTGCCGCCCTGGAGGGGAGTTGCGTGCGATGGGACCTGGAGCTGGTACGCGCGTGTGTCCGATGGGTTTGGGTGGGTGTGGGGGTGAGAGCCAGGCAGACATCCCCCTCCATGAGCTGGCGGCAGGGCAGGCCATACAGCTGTGTGGTTCTCTGGGGGCAGCAAGAAGACCAGCCTCGGTTCTGCACAAAGAACGGATACTCCACCAAGACCTTCAGTAACTCCTACACAAAACCACAACATTGTTATACACTTAACCATGAGGTCTCTCATGTCTTCACTATCTTTAGTGTGTTATAACGTGTTAGAAATGAAACATGTACAGCATCTACACATCTACAGCCTAAACTGTGACTGATTTAAATGAACACTCATCTTGTCATGCAGTTATTCATTACATTTTTTCAGTTTATGCTGTATGGATATCTGCTACTTAAGCGTAAACTGAAGAATATATCTCGAAAAAAAACTGACCTGAGTGTTGCGGTCTGTGAGGTGGACCTGCAGGTGGCTGAATCCGTGTGCACTGCTGGGGGAAATCAGCAGCACAGTGCAGGTGCTGAGGTGGAACTCTGGCGAGGTATCTGCGCTCCTTAAGAAGTCCTCGGTCCGCAGCTCCTCCACCTGCTTCAACCGTCCGCTGGCCAACTCAATCAGAGAACCCTTGGTGAAGTGAGGTAGGAGCGCAGGGGGAGATTGGTGATGGGCCGGGGGTGAGGTGTGAAGATGAGAAGGAGATAACTCTCTCCCTCTGTCTCTATCTCGTCGTCTCTCGCGCTCACTGTCTCTTTCTTGGTCTTTGTTATGTTGTAAGTGCTTTTCTTTGTCTTTAGCTCGCTCCCTGTCCCTTTGTAGGAGTTTTTCTCTGTCTCTTTCTTGGTCTCTGTCCCGGTCTCTTTGCGACCTGTCATGGCTGTTAGGCAGACCCAGGGGTGAGTGTGGCGAGTTCCTTAGATTGTGCTGCCTGGGTCCTGGCTCCCTGTGCAGGTTGTACAGAGCTGTTCCTGAGGGGCTGTAGACCGGGTAGGCCTGGACCTGCGGGCTCGGGTGGCAAACCGATCCTAAGGAGTAGTAGATCTGGGCTTCAGCTGGTGTGACCCCTAGGGGGTCCAAAAGTCCCCCTCTACCTGCCCTGGGGACAGGTCCCAGGGGATGAGGACTGGAGGAGAGTAAGCTGGTCTTAACTATCCCATGTGAATGTCTGTCCTGCAGTGAGGAATGTGTCTCAGGGCCCTCCTGAGCTTGAGAGTCTGACAAATATGGCCCTCCAGAATGGACACGGGATGTTAGATCCTCCTGCTGTCTCCGTCCACCGTTGGTATGGGAGCTGTGTGGACTGATGTCCAGTCTGGTTCTGCTGCTATCGTTCCCATATTCTCCTGTGAGCAGAGGCCTGGAGGATGAGGCAGTCCTGCTGCCTGGCCCTTCCAGGCCGTTGGGCCTCTTGGCCAGGTATCTGTGTCTGGTTTCAACAAAGCTTGGATCTTGAGGGTAGAGAGAGTGGTGGCCGAACAAGTATGACGGGGAGAAAAGAGAGGAACTGTTGTCCCGCCGGCCACTGTTAATGTAGGACCATATCTCTCTAGAATCAGCTGGGAAGGGAGTCTTGAAGGAGGAAGCAGAGGAGGAAGATGGGGTAGGTGGCAAGGAAAGGGGGCCTTCCCCTCTAAGCCACCTGGAGTGGTGGGGCAGGGGTGAGGAGAGAGGATCATCTCTCCAAGCCGGAGACCCTGAGCCCCTCCTCTCTCCAACCTGACCTGGGAAAAGGGGGAGAGAGACAGAGGGAGAGTAGCTCAGGTGCCATGGTAGGGGCAGGGGGAGGCCTGGTGCTGGAGCAGGAAGGGGTGGAGGAGTGTGTAAAAGATGGGGGTTTGGGTTAATCAGAGCTCGGTCCCTGTCACTGGCCTCCCTGCCTCCCTCCCCTCCCCCTGCGCTGGACCGACTCCTGAGTGGCACAGGGGGTTTAAACTCTTCCAGAGGGATGTGGAGTTCTACCGATCCTTGCCGAGACTCCCTCTTCTTGGGAGGGAGGCACTCTTTGCTGCGGTCGGGGCTGGGATTCATGGGTGTGCTCCAGCGGCACTGGGGGCCCCCTGTGTGTGGGTGTAGGTTAGGTCACATGGGCGTCACGGGAGAACGAGGGCCGCAGACAGAGAGGGACGCTGCTACACAGCATCACTGTCAGATCACTGTTGATTCTTTTGTACTGAAGCCCCACTCACCTAGAGAGAGGATGAAAGAGGACAGAAACGGAGATAGGGAGGTAAAAAAGAAGGGCGAGGGCAAAAGAAGAGAGATTAATTATTAACATAGAAAAATTCTGCAAGTCTGCCAGGTCCTGGCATCAGTTGTAGTTAAAACTTAACTGTCAGTCTGGTGAGACATGTAAACAAACATTCAGCTGCATCAGACAGATGGCGATAAATCAGCAAGTGACTCCCTTATATAAAATACTTTAAAAAGGTTAGAAACTTGTAGCTTTCTGATAGCTGTCACTAATTAGTCATTACCTATGTGCACTGCGGTGGGACTGAAACTACCCAGCTTACTCGTTTCATTCAAACACATTACTCCCACATGTGGACTAAAAATATATTTTGCAGCCAATGAAGTTCAGAGGCAGTTGCAGTGTGTATTTGTAAAAACACACACTTACACACACATAGAGCGCTCACAGCAGGAGAGTTTTCATCTCTGACTCTCAGGGGATGATTGGGATATGTTTTCGTACCACTTTCATGAACCACCCCCACGACACCCCCGGGTGTTCTCTGTATTCTACAGTATATAAGCTTACTACTAGCACCCCCCGCCCCTTCTCTTTCAGACACACACACGGACAGCAACAGACACACAAATACTCCCTCAGGCGGCAGTACTTACTCCCCCAGTGATAGGCAAAGCTGGTCACCACCCACCCAAAAGCTGACAGAAACACTGTTGATATTACCACCAGTTGTTGTGGATACAGGATAT
This sequence comes from Bovichtus variegatus, assembly GCA_943593645.1. Taxonomy (NCBI): domain Eukaryota; kingdom Metazoa; phylum Chordata; class Actinopteri; order Perciformes; family Bovichtidae; genus Bovichtus; species Bovichtus variegatus. The sequence continues at coordinate 1,261,399 of CALSCE010009645.1, read as the reverse complement.
GTGTCTTTGCATATTAATTATGTGTCACAGCAGGAGTGTGGGGAAATGTGTGTGATTGTCTGTGTGTGTGCATGCATGTGTGCCATGTTGGTGTGCATGTTGAATCGTTTTTTTTTTCTAGGAGAAATGTGTGATTGTGTTTATTTGTTTAGGTCTCTGTGTGCGTGAGTGTTTGTGTTCGAGTCCTCAAATGTGTCAGAGATTTTGCAGCCTTGTTTCATTCAGTGAGAAGTGCGGGGGAGCTCTACTAATTCTTCTCCAAACGTTTTAAATGAGCTCTTTTGAAGTGATGGTTGCCGCGCCGCCAGCCCAGCTGTTCCCTCCACTGCCGCCACCACCATCACTGCTCCCGTCGCCGCCACAACACCACAGTACCATGCTGCCACTCAGCCCCGCACTCACCCGCAAGTCTGTCTCAACAGCCTACCAACTCCCTGCCGTCTCCCCATCCACCACATTGTCACCATGGCAACAGTGTCTACACACACACACACACACACGCGCACACACACACACACTTGGTTAGAGAGGTTAGATGGGGATACTCCATGGAGAGGCGGGTAAACTGTTGCTCATCGAGTGACTTGGTCCAAAAACAGAATAAGTGTTAGAGTGGAGCAAGCTGTTTGTGCATCTGAGTGGAAAACTGAAAACTGGGTGGTGAGAGGAGGGAGATTATTTGTCCCAGACACTGACAGGATGGGTGTAATGTAGTAGAATGTGGGTAATGTTTATGATGGACAAATATTGGGTAAAAAAAACATGTTGCTTGAAAGTCCAATTTAAGTGACACATTTTCAGTTCCGCTGAGAAATAACATGGCCTTCTGTGGGCCAAGAAAACCCCCGATGACCTCCGAGATTCATGAAAATTGCTATTCTTTGATAAAATGCCTTCAGATGGCAGCAATGGTCAGAAATAATTCCTTATGTAATCCACATACATATTCATTATTAGTTTCAATCAATATTGTTCCTGAAATAATCAGTTTTTCATCAAATTAATTGTGATTATTTTATCATATTAAATCTGACAACCGGTAATATCATTAAGAGTAAAATAGCATCAGAACCCGCACTGTTAAGCGATTTATTGGCTAAATAGAAATAAATAAACTAAAAATAAATCTTATGATTATCAAAAACTCATTTTGCTAGTGGAAACAATGAAAAGAAGCAATAACAATACTTAAAAAATCCCATGGAAAATGTATCTCAAAATAAATTTTCAAGTTACACACAGTATGTGAAAGGTCAGAGTTTTTTCTCAATTATCACTTCTTTTTGTTTTTAACTTAAGAACACTACTCTTTTTTGGCAGCACCAGATCTTGTCTAGAATCCAGATTTCTTACATTAAAAAAAAAAAAATCTGGTTTCCGTATTTGTCCTCAAATGACTCTGACACCCTTGTCATTTCGAAAGCCCTTATGAAAAAGGTTGTCAAAATAGACCTAATATAAACTTGACAAAAAAAGTAAAAGAAAACAAAGAACACAATTGTGCATGTGGAGGAGTTTGCAGAGAAACGTCTTCTAACAGAATCCTCCTACACTGTTCAGACATGCACACAGAGCAGGAGTTTAGCTGGAGCTACTGTGCTCGTAGCATTTAAATACATAACAACTGACAGATCACAGGCCAAATTATACTACACGTTCCTTCCAATTAATACTCCTCAACTTTTGACTTGCTATGTAAGAATAAATGCAACGTAAAAAATGTTTTTTTTTTTTTTTTTTAATGTTTTTTTCTTCAAACCGATAAATAGAATACATTAAATGTTTTTATATTAAAATGTAAAATCCTTACATTTTTCAACTTGCTCACAAGTAGTTGTCACATTTGACATATTTGCACCGCTCAACCTCATCCCGCCTTTTCTCTATATGCACTTCTCAGGAGAACTATCAAACATGCCTCTATACTCATGACAGCAAACCTAAGAAAAACAGAACTACAGAACACTCGTCTCTAGTTTTGCCTGCCAAATAAAACGTCAATTGACAGTCCAGCAGAGCTAATTACAATGGAGAAAACAACGGCTCTTTTAATCCAAAAGAACATTTAGAGAATGTGGCAGCAGGCAGGCAGGTTAATGTAGTTGGTACTTGTTTTGGTGTGATGTGAGACTGACCTTAGTGCGGGCTGAGCAGACGTCCCATTCTTGGTCAACCCACTCCTCAGCTCCTCACTGTGCTACACTGCTCCTCCACAGCACTGCCACCAGTTACAACACCCGCAGATATCAGCAGCCTCCAGCTACACACTGCCTCTGATCTCTGTACGCATTAAATAACACAATCAAGCCCACCAAACTGAGGGAAAGAACTGAGAGCCTGCTATCTGTCTCTGTGTCTGTTGTATTTGTGACTGTGTGTGTGTCAAGAGCATGTCTCTCTCTCTCTGTGTGTGTGTGTGTGTGTGTGTGTGTGTATGTGTGTGTGTGTGTGCAAAGGGCTGAGGAAATGAGTAATATCTAGCAGTGAGAAACATGTCTGCTATGCAGAGCCACACAGGCAGACCAGTTGCTGCTGCCGCCCACTTGCCGCTTTAATCACTGTGAGGGATACTAACATGCATACACACACATAAACTGTATGTGCGCACACGAACGTACACACACACAAACAGTCAGGGATGCAGCACATGCAGATAATATATTGGGCAGTATATGTTGATTATCTGGCACCTTGCTTCCCATTTAAATTCCATCAGTTAAACGTATCTTTTAACATGAAAAGTCATTAATAAATCAATTAGTCAGTCATTAAATCATTAATCTCTATTTCTGAACGCATGTTGGCACATAAAAGAGAGGGAAGGATGAAGGGAGGCAGAGAGACAGTTGATGAGAGACAGGGAGGGACGCGTTAGGAGGCTCATCCTACACACTTAGGCTTTTGCTGGTGCCTCTGACTCAAAACTAAACCTCACATCCATCAAGCACACACAAACACACACGCACGCACACACACACACGCACACACACACGTTTGAATTTGTGTCCTTTGTTCTCATCAAAGCACTTTGTGACAAACCTGTTGTTAAAAGAGCTTTTTATGAATACCTTTTGATTTGACTTAATATGTGTGCGAACACAGAAACACACAGTCACACAGTCACACAGGTTTGTATGCTTACAGGAGCACCGCAAGAGAGCTATGAATGATATGCCTCAGTGATTCAGTCAGTGCAAGTGAAGTGTGTTGGTGTGGCTTATTAGGACTGAATCGGGGAGAGCGGTGTCGTTCATTCACGGCAAGAAATCAGAAACCTGTCAGTACAGAAGCCTTTTACAAAATAATAAACAGGCACATGGTTAAAAACACAACGTGATGCAAATAACCCCGTTGGCTCCGTGTCAAAGAAACATTGCCAAACCTCAGTTCAAACAAGCTTATGTTAATTACCAGTGCAGAAATGCAATAAAGGAACGAACATCTAAATTGGAGCACAGGGGGAAATAGGATTTAATGAAGCAATTAAATCATTATTGGTGGTGATTGTAAAAGATGCATCCTTATGTTATTTGTTTCTATGAGCAATTCAGGTAACTCCACCTTTCAAACACAGAGCAAAATGCAGACACGTATCCACCAACGTTTTTCACATTAGACGTTAATCTTGTCTAACTTCTCAACCTCAACGGAGTGGAACGCTAAACCTATTTGGATGTGTGTGCAGTCACATCGGCATTGAAACGTTCTCAGTGTGGTGACAATTGCCAAGAAAGTCTCCGCTGACATTTATGAGATTTCTTTATTTTTCAGAGTGAATATTTGTGTGGGCTCAAGTGTGGGCTGTCTGCTCTTGCGTTTTCTGTATGTTCGTTACAAGTATCACAAAGTAATAAAGTAAAGATACCACTTTTTTTTTAAATTTTGGAGCATTTTTGATTAGATTCAACTATATTGTGTGATTTTGTTCTTGTGATAGTAGGGCCACTTTGTAATGTCAAATGGAAATTTTATCAATATTTAGTCTTGGGAAACAAAAGTTATTAATTGTTAGAGGCTATAAATCAATTAGAAAATAAATATTAAAGATGAAATCCATCCGTTCATAATTACATTATTTCATATTCAATAAAAAAGGAATCAATAAACCATCAATTTATGGTATCTTACTCATTTATGAAAGATAGCTAGCAAACAGGAAATTGTTATTTTCCTGTAATAAGCTTCTTTTTTTTTTTTTATTTAAAAACCTTAATAGCTCATTTGAATGTACAGTTGGCAGCATGTACAAATAAAGTTGCCACTATAAACATGTTTCTATGAGTATGTTACACAAACAAACCTAATTCTCATAAGGTGTCAGATTTGATTTGGCAATTTAAATTAAAGTGTCCCACACATGATTATACAAGAGAACATCCCACATAAATAACACATTTTTTAACCAATACGATTAAAACTCAAGGATGAACTCATGAGGAGTCACACTTTGTATATTAAAATATAACATAAAAATGACATGAATAGGAAACAAACAAAATGGTAGTGAAGCAAATTATATAATTACTTCATTCTAAATATCATTGAAAACCTCTGCCCCCAAATTAGCATTTAGTAAAAATAGATACAATTTTACAATCTTCATAAATCATACCACTAATCAGTGTTTGATATAAATGTAGATGTAATAGTCCAGTCATAGTGAAAGAGGAGGAAATAGAGCAAGGACTGGGTTCATCAAAGGGTGTTTGCTACAATATAGAGATATAGAAATGACTGTTGTGCTCTACTTATGCATGCACACTTTGATATTTAGCATATTGAACACGAACACACGCAGACAGGCAAACATCAACACGAGCAAACGCACACTGGAGTCACACTGTGCTGTCAATCATTTATGGCACCACTGAGAAATTTTGCGCACTCTTTCTCCAGCTCATGCTCGCTGTTCCTGTGTGTCTGTCTCTCTCTGGCTGTGCACTCTTTAATCTGTCCATCACACACTCACTCGCACGCGCTCACACACGCACATACACGCACACACAGAGACACACAGGTCACAGGGCCGAGACAAGAAAGGTCAGATGGGTCACACTACACCCGACAAAGTATAGTGGTGGAAGTGTTAAGTAGCAAAAAGCTTCCACAGGTAAGACTTTAGAGTGGACACACTCCCTCTCCTCAGCAGGTTCTATCAAACACAGTACACGTTTTACTGTCTTATGGTCTTTCCATTTTGCTTCTTTTCTTTTTTTTCTTTTTTTCCCTTCCTCATGCGTAGCCTCGTATGGGGTGTCTGATCACGTTTCAGGCTGAGTGGGGGATCTATGATGGACGTCTGATGCAGCAGAAATTTGTTGCTGAATGTAACAGATCTGAACAGAGGGGAGCGTAGAGGAGAGTGGAGGTGGGGGGGGGGGGGAGAGGACACACAGCATATAGATAGATAGATAGATAGATAGATAGATAGATAGATAGATAGATAGATAGATAGATAGATAGATAGATAGATAGATAGATAGACGGATGGACGGATAGACGGATAGACAGATAGACAGATAGACAGATAGACAGATAGACAGATAGACAGATAGACAGACAGATAGACAGATAGATAGATAGATAGATAGATAGATAGATAGATAGATAGATAGATAGATAGATAGATAGATAGATAGATAGATAGATAGATAGATAGATAGATAGATAGATAGATACATAGATAGATAGATGGATAGATGGATATAGTAAATAGACAGATAGACAGTTGGAGTGACGGCGGGAGGTGGTGAGGGGAGGAGGGGAGTACTACTAGCCGTGTGTGGTGGCTTACTCCACAAGGAGCCGGGCTAAACTGATTAAAGGACAGGGTGATACGGGCGATAGCTTCTCGGGCAAAAGGCCAGGTCAGCCTTCAGGGCCCTGACCCATTCTTCAACAGGATGAGCCAGCAGCTTTGCACGCAAAGACTCATTCTAAGATTGACTCTTTGTGGAAATGTGCTCGCTCATGACAGACTTGCACACATTCCCATGGCACAAACCGATCAAATCAACAGCGTGTGCCATCAGCGCAGCAAAAATAAACAGAATACCACCTTCTAAAAAGCAGAGTTGTAAACAGACTGTGCTAAAAATTGCAAGAAAAGAGCTGATTGGAGGAGAGTAGAACAGTGTGAGTGATGCAGACTAAAGGGTGACGCCTGTAATGTATTGCTGGGTTAATCCTGGTACAGCCTAAGGAAGGCTTAGTATAGTTCTGGGAGGAAATCCCCCTGTGTAGTGGTACAGGCCATTAGCCCCTTGGGTATAAATAGGGCAGCCATGGCTCCTTAAGCTGGCTTTTACGCAATATCAGTTAAAAATATGACTTGACTAATTACATGCAGGTCAGCCAGTCAGCAGAAGCAAAAATTCCTCCACCTCGTTCTCCTCTTCCTCTGACCATGACAGACTACCACAGTGCTTCTCCGTCTCTCTGCTTCTCTGAATACACACATACAGACACTGACTGCACATGCTAGTGTGCATGCAAAGGTCAACAGGGAACAAATTGAACAGTTTACGGGTATTCTGAAAACCTTGTTGCTGACATTTTCTAAGGCGGGTGTTATGTTGTTGTCATTCATTGACATTTAAGTGTCTACTGATGGGAGTTTCATTTTTGAACTTTTCCACGGTCTCAATCTGATAATAGGCCTCTTATGCTGCTCCTGCACCAGCTACACTCACAACCACAAAGAGATGACTTTGTTTCAACTTGTTGGCATCGTACGCATCAAAAAAGAAACATAAAAAACATAAAACAAACATCAAATGTGCCCCTATTGGTTAGAGAGCGTTTCTTATGCAACTGTAGTGATGCTACATTATGCTGACGCACAATCAGGCTTTTGCATTTCCATTCTTGCTGCTCACTTGTTTTGTTTTTTTTAATTAGTTTTCCAACTTTTGACGTGCTCAGCTTCACTGGCTCACAGGTAGCAGTCGCTCTCACTAGTTTGTGACATGATTAGCCCAACTCAGAGCCCTTGATGCGAGTAGTACTCTCACTCTGCGAGATCAGTAGCTTACAAGAGGGGTTGAGTTAAGAGGAGAGGGGAAATAAAGAGAGAGGAACAGAGAACGAGACTCAGAGCGAGACAAAGTCGGATGGGGTGAAAAGCAACGTGTGTGAAAGAGGAGGGGGATTACCTTTCATTCCAAAGATTTGTTGTTTTTGGCATTGTCCCCTGGCGACTGACAGCCAAACTGTTTCTTTTTTTATGCCGGTTCTCAGTTTATCAGCAAAATGTCAGCAAGCTGTAAGCAAACATGGTGATGACTTCTCCACTGAGAGAGAATGGCCAGGTCTCCCCTTGGAATCTCAAATGCCATTCATTTTAAGAGCTACTGTCTAGACTGGTTTCATAGATACTGTCTGGAGTACCTTTATCACCGCCGGTATTCAAGGCAACATTGCTATACACTGCCATTATTGCTATTGCTCTACAACCCCTCCCACACCAAATCTGCTGCCCAGCCACACACGGTCACAGCCATTTACTCAACACACGGCTCATGCTGTTTGTTATAGAGGGAGCTGAAAATTATATTGAAATAGGATTGTGTGGGCTTAATGCTTGTTTTCGAAATAAAAAAAAATTAAAAAAAATAGGGAGAGTTCTACTTGAGAGAGAACCTTTATCACACAGCTATTTCATAATCGCTGCTAATAACTACAAAAAACAAGTCAAATTAAATTACAGAAAGTGATTTTAATGTTAATGTTAACAGGAAAATAAACTAAAATAAACAGGGAATCATTGCAGGGGAAGGGGAGGTAATACACATCCAACTTCAGGACAAGCTTTCAGGACACTATTGATACTATAGGCTACAGGATGTCTCAGATGTTACACTTTCTGTACCGTGATACCAAAACCGATACTGTGATGTATCTTGTGTTTGTGCATGTTGCGTCTGTCTGTATGAGGGAGCAGATTTACTGATGGGCTACAGAAAGGCAGAGAGGCAGGACTGGCTGAAAAACTGTGGGTGTAAGTGGTGGGTGGCAAGGTTGAAAGGTCGTTGACCCCTATGGTAGATGAAGCGAGGAGGAGGAGGAGGAGAACATACTGCTTGATCATACACAAAGGTTAGCAAGTCAGGGCCAAAGAAAACGATCTGTAGGAACACAAAGAGCGAAGATACGACTCGGATAACTGATAGATTGCGTACGCATGTTTGCATATGCACGCACACACACACGCACACGCGCACATTCACATACATACACATTGTGTTCATCCGTTTGAGGGTCTAAATGTAAATGCATCCTATGAAATACCACTTCCTTCAGCTCCATCTCGTGGGACACCCCTACCGACAGGTGTGTCTGTCACCTTAAAGAAGTCTGGCACGGTGTCAACTGTATTCGAACACCTGCCTCTGTTTGGGATTATTCATCCCACTCTTGGCTCCTCAGATGAGCTCCCAAGCCAATTCTCATACCCTTCAACTGTGAGAGTGCTGATCTGGGAACAGTGGGCACGGAGGGCCCCTTGACTGATTAAAAAATGCCGTAAACACAGAACTATCTCACGATCAGCATCTACCTTAGAAGAGATTTGAGCAATGCCATTGAGTTGATACTGTTTCCTGAACAAACACCTTGCAGTAAGGCAAGTTAATTATGGATGTGGAGCCCTACATACCTGTGTTGACACATCGCAGATATACATCAATTTCTTGATTTGTCTGCTCACTTAAAGGTTCAATGCGTAATTCCGAGCCACCTGCTCCAAAGAAATAGGGGGCAGTATTTCACCTCTAAACTGGGTCCATACAATCTCTAATGTTTATATTTTAGTTGTAGTAGTTTGGCATATTTATTGTATTCTAATGTATTCTGTATATTGTGTGTTGCATTTACTCCTGTGTAATGCCTGTCTGTCAGTCAGTCAGTCAGTCAGTCGGTGAGCAAGAACACCAACATTCGACCAAACTGCTGAAACTCTGAGAGCCGGACAAAAAGCACTGTTGTCTTATAATCTTCACGTGGGGCTGATCCATCTGTGTTTACTGGGGCACTAATGTTAACCGGGGGCTGTAACGTTACGGTTGTTTATTGGACTAAATACAAAGTGTAAGAAACTAGAAAAACAACCCGCATATTCGTCTCATCTTCCCGGTGGCGGCACAGCCAGGAGAACAGCCCCCGGAGAGACTCAGCCAGAACGAAGCTCCAACTGAACTCAAGCTAACTGCTAACTGAAGCTACGCCGTTTCCCAGGGCTGGCATATCTTACACATTGAAAAAAAAATAATGATATGAGCTTTACTTTTGATGTTTTTAATTAAAGTGAAGCAGAGCACAAGCTTATGTTAGAGCAGAATTATTTTTTAGAAATGTTGCCGAAGAGCACGAAGGACGGGGGGGGGTTTGACTCCCTTTCCGTTCCGTGAGGGGATGACATGCGATGACATGTGCTTGCCCATAGGTGTGACTTTGAGTGACAACGAAAGTGATTATCCATCACACATCATGGTGAGTGTTTCCCTTGCTATCTGAGAGCCAAAAGAGGAACAGGATGGTAAAGAAAATGCTTCTACAAATAAGGTTACACAAGGTTATGTCGTCTCAAAAAGCTTAACTGCTTCGCCCACAAAGGGTTTCCAGGGGTGAAAAAACGTACATTTTCTCACAGCAAACATGTAACATACAGCTCTAAAGCACACACACACACACACACACACACACACACACACACACACACACACGTACACAACACAAATGCAAAAATCATATATTCATGTAAATGCTTGTCTCTGTGTGAATGTACACTTGACTCTCTAAGTTTTCCCTCTTTGTCTCTTTCACTTTCAGTCCCCCCCCCCACCCCACCCACTCTTTGTCTTTTCCTTTCACTCAACTGGTTGGCTGTTTGAGAGCACACACTCAACATGGGTGAGAGTGCTAGAGTAGAGTATATGACTGTAAACACAAGGTGCTGGGTGTGTGTGTGTGTGTGTGTGTGTGTGTGTGTGCACCTGTCTGTCTATGTGGTGCTGTAGGTGGAGAGGCACAGCAGGGCGTGAAGGAGCGCTGTGATAATGACAGGCCATGCATTATATAACATGCATATTGCATAAGGAGAAGATTATTTTAGGTCCAGATATTGAGTATGTATAAGTAATTTTTTTGTTATGTGGGTGTACAGCACTGTGCACATCTCTAAGTGCAAAGATGTGCATTTGTGTAAAAATGTTATGAAATGTCCTAATTTTCGTGATTTCTTTCGAGGAGGGTGTGGGTGTAAGTAAACTAAGTGTATTATGTGTTTGTAAGAAGGGGGCATGAATGTTTTGAGATTTCTTTCATAGCTATCTGCATATCAAAACAAGTATGTGGGAATGTTGGCACATTTGTGTACAGTGTGCATAAGGGTGTCTTTATTGCAAGCTCCCACTCATTATCACTTTTAGACTTCAGAGAGATCCACTTGAAAGGGGCTCATTCTCCTTGTCGGGTGCAAACCATGTAAGTTCCAGTTCTGATGAATTTCGTGTTTGAGCTTGCGTCCAAAAAACACATGCTCCTCCATGGGCTGAACAAGTTCTATGAAGCCACTCAGGCACAAGGTTATGGTCCTATCGGATGTGTTGTGTGGAGTCACAGAAGTGAGGCAGAGCAGATAGAGTCTCCGTGTGCCACTGCCTCCTCTGTGCGCCTCGCTCCATGCATGAGTGTGCCCCTGTAAAAATAGACCTCTTAAAGGGCCAGCACCCACTCAACCTTCTCCAACAAGAGGCCTGTTCTGCTCTTCAGGGTGACAGTACTCTAAGAAACATGGGATGGGAAAACATGATGTATATCTCATTCAGCCCACAGAGACAAGCTGTATTCATGTGTCCCACGAGATATAGAAACAGACAGAGAAACATCCCTGCATTCACTTTCTCTTCATCATCTTTCTCGTAATTCATGAGGGTACTTCTCTGGTACAAAGCGAGAATCATAAAACAAAGCTCCAGGTTTTATATTAATAAGTTACAATAAAACACATATTAAACACAGGAGATCTGGGTTTTAAAGCCACCTGACTACAGCTAGAGCCCCACCTTTGCACAAACTCTCACTGTTACACCACAGAGTCCTTGCTTCACCGTGATAGTGAAAAATACAGAAATGACAAGAACACATTTCTAATTTGCATACGAAGCACACTTTCTAATTGTGCACTCAAAACAACCATTTCTCGAAGCATGTCTCAGTGACATAAGACTTCCTGTACACTCCAGCAGACCGTCCTCGTAATTGAAATAAGTGAATTAAGTCAGCAGGGACAAATGTTGTACATCTCGCTTGAAAGACATCTATAGCTGAGAACTGTTTGAACCTGTGAAATGTTCCGATAAGCAGCATATGGGGTATCACTGCAGCAGAAGGACAACGCCTGCTGTAGCAGAAATAGACATACAGAAATGATAATCGTGCACACTGCCATAGTATTTCTCCATGGAGAATGGCGAGAAATGAGCACGGCTCTGAGTGGAGTCGGTAATAGAACCACAAACATAGCTCTGTGTTACCAACAGAGGGATGCAGAAGCAGAAACATTTAGTCCTTGACCGAGTGGTGTTGTAAAATTGTGATTTGAAATTAAAGGTGACGTTGGAAATTCTTTCAGGGACTGCTTTGTCACGTATCCTGTACACTGGTTGAAAAAGAAGTTAGCTGACAGATGTCTGATGCACCTGCGCACCTGCCTTTGATTGCATGAGGTCTTTTCCAGATTTGCCCCCAACATCTGCACCTCCTCTTTTCTCTCTCCTCCACCCTCATTCCATCTCTTTCCAAATTTTCCCTGGCTCGACTAACCCCACCCTCACCAATCTCATATCTGTCCCTCCCAGTTTAAGCGGGCTCCTCCAGGGCCCCTGGCTATCTCTGGACCAGGGCTATTTAAGCCCACTGCTCTAATTCTGAAAGTCCTGATCTGTCGTCATGCTGAGTGATGAACCTCCACCTCTCTCTCTCTCTCTCTCTCTCTCTCTGTCTCTCTCTCTCTCTGTCTCTGTCTGTCTCCGTCTTTTTCACACGCTCCTTGTCTCTGGATCTGTCACTCTCTCCTTCTTGTTCACACTCTCTCAGCCATGCCTGCACAAACACCGCCAGAACACAGGTGCCGACTTACATGAGCGTATACCACAAGCTCATTCATACACACACAAACACACACACACACACACACACACACATAGACCCATTTCTCTCTATAATTAACCCAGCTCACTCTCAGGATGACATATACCTACAGAAACTCCTGAACCTGTTTCCTCAGAGCATTCAAACACACACAGCTCGGTGTGTTTATCCCTTCATTCAAAGTTGCTAACACACCTGCGCTCTCTCTCCTATACAAACACACACGCACACACACACACAAAGGAGGAAGCAGTGTGGTCACATACCTCGCCGGGTGCCTTTGAGTAGCAGGTAGCAGAGAGTTTACTCATTGGATCAGGCGGCAGCAGGCTCGTTGGAATATCCAGTTTGAGACTGCAAGTCTCTTCCTCCTCTCTACTGCTCAGCCTTCCCTCCCTTCATCCTATTCCTGCCTCTCCTCCTTCTCACTCTCTAAACGCCTCTTTGCTCTCTCTCCCTCTATCTCCCTGTGAGTGCGCTCTCTGTCTCTCTCCCCAGCTTGCTTGATCTCTCCAACCCCCTCCCTCCTCCTCTCTCTCCTTTGCTCTAACTGACACACACCTTCTATCTCACCCTTACAACTTCAATCTACACTCATCCCTCTGAGTAAGTCTCTCTGACACAGAGTGACACTCAATAACTTTTTATTTCCCCTGCCTAATGTGCTGCCTCTCTCTCTCTCGCTCTCTCTCTTTCGCTCTCTCTCTCTCTCTCGGTCTCTCTCTCTCAATCTCTCTCCCTCTCCCTCTCTGGGAGTGTATAATTAGACAGAGCTCAGTGGTAATACAGTCAGGCTCATTGTGGGAGCCTTAGCATTGCTGCTCATGTTTGGCTGATAGCCCGGCGGCTTCACTCATTAACCTCCCTCGAGCTGCAGAATAGACCAGCCCACAGCTTCTGCTATTTGCTGCAACACCTCAGCCTCTTAGCCCATCAGCCAATCGCAGCCCACAGGGATGATGGGAAAGGTGTGCTTGTGGGGAAAACAGATACTGTAGGTGAGAGAGCTAAACGTAATCACTAAGTATTGACATGTTACGGCAGGTGAATCGCAATGCCAGCCGGTCAAATCTGATACATTGAAGGTTTCAGATCACAGTCATAAGGAGTCATTTCTTCTTTTTTTGCTTAATCACTTGGTCATGATCTGCGTGCAGTGGCATCATGTGCTTTTCTTTCAAGCATGAAACCACAAAAGACCACTCACACATATTATTGTGAAATCACTGTGCGTATGGGAATGTCCTGTCTGTGTGTATGTAGCAATAAATCATATGCTCTCTTTACTATACTGCGTGCCCTAGTTCCCATCACATGACCTGTCATAAACCCTTGGGAGGTTAAAATAACTGTACATTTTGAACCATTATAGTTTTCTGTTAGATTTCATTATTATTACAGTGTTTATCAAAGTTAAATCATAGTCAACGTTGCGTGAACTCTTATGATCAATATCAAAATGTTCTAACTGTCTGACAAATAATTACTTTGACGCCTTAAACTACACCTGGGCAAGTACTTTCACTATCTTTTCCCCTTTGTCAGGACGGGCAAAACATTTGACTAAAGTCCAGAGATGGAAGTGTCAAGACAGGCCAAGTCACATGGGCAGCTTACAGGGTTGGATCTCTACAGTACAATGTCAAAGGCAGTTGGAATCTATGACCTGCAGTTAAGTGAGACTCTTTATTTGCCTATGATCACAGTCCTCCCTGCTGAATCGAGCAATTATCCTTTTTTTCCTTACCATTACCATCGTCAGGTTTCTTCCATCTGTTTTATAGCCCTTTTTAGTCATGTCATTGTAACTAAGGAATCCTGGGCATGGAAAATGCATAAATACTTGATCATAAGTATGTAAAACATTTCTTCTTAGAGGCCCATGAAACAGCTGCCTAGAAACGCATACACATAACTATTTGTCTTTTTCTTTTTGGTGTATGTGTTCCACTAGGGTTGTCCCGATATATTGGTATTGATGATAACCGTGATATCTGAGTATCATGTTGATAATACACATATGATAATATTGTATAAATAATCCTACGCTTCATAAATCATCTCTGCCTCTTTCTTTTTGTACAGTTCTGGTTACTCTCTCTCCACCGCCCTACAATCGGATTTTGAGTGTAATTCATTTGCCAAAAAACACACACAATAAACAAATTTAAAGATGAATTTGACTAATAGCATTATTTAATTGTTTTAAATGTTCTATCGGTATGGCGATAATATCGCTATTGTGAAATCTTTGGCCAAGATAATCGTGTAATTGGATATAGTGACCGCAATCTTTTCTACTTAAAAATAATAAATGAAGTTTTAGGTACATTACATGCTGTTGACATAGGTCAATATCACCGGTACATAGGAGAGCAAGCCCCATTCAAGTGTGGATGATAAAACCTTACAAAACTGATGCCTTACGATTTAGGTGTATGGCACTCACCCACATTTGGTAATGACATGATGTCACCTCTGAAAAAATAACCCCCATCAAGCAGAAAAACATTAAATAGAAAAAGGCAAATGAACAAAGAGCAGTGTATCAGTCAGTAAAAATGCTCAAACTCTGTTTAAACACTAAGGGAAATACAATACAACAGTTAAACGTAAATACTAAAAAGTTCCATCCAGTAACATGGTTTAAAATCACTTCTATGATCTGTTTTACTGTACTTCATTGTTTCCCTGCTGTCAGCCTGGTAATAGTCAGAGCTATTTGCTCTTTAGACTTTGAGTGAGCTCAAACACATGCTTAAAATGTCTATACATACTTTTTTTTTTTTTTTATGCTTAGAGAGATTCATTTTTTGTTCCGGCAGCCAAATATGCTCACTAAAGATAAATAAAAAAAAAATAAAAAAAAGAACATCTTAAGTTATTTCGACAAAGGTCATCACTGATTTCATGTCGAGCAAGCATTATCTTTTGAAAGTTTCTGTTTGACTGGAGCCTAGGAGTAGGAGGGAGATTGTGATCAAACAACCAGAGAGAGTGGGAGGGTGTGACTACAGCACTAATCAAGAAATCACATGGTGTGTGTGTGTGTGTGTGTGTGTGTATGTGCGTGTGTGTGTGTTCATATGCGTGCTTGTAGCTTTTGCTCTTGTGATCATTAGGCAGTGCACAGGCCGAACGTCTTTAGTATCATTTCCTCTCCCCTTCTCTCTCTCCCTTTCTCACTTCTGCATTCACACTAAAACATCCTATAAGCACACATGTAAATAGAACTGGGAAAAAACATAGCTCTGCTCGGCGAGTGAAAATTTGTTTAACGATCAAAATTGAGAGTTGTGGGAAGGAAATGTACCTTTTTTTCTGTGGTTCTTCAGTTCATTCACTCTGACTGACTCAGGGAGGCAATAATAAAGACAAATAACTATAAATAAATATATGTTATGTAAATCAACCAAAAAATATTATTTATGACTGAAAAATGATATCATCAGTGATGTACAGTCAATGAGTTCATGTGTGTATAGCATGATATAGTGTTGTACTGTGTGTGATCAATTAGGGACAGATCCTTGACCCTTAAATTGGGTCACGATATTACAGTTTAAGATTCTATGGTGGCCTGCAGAGCTTACAAGACTGCAAAGGCTGAAAGAACACGCTAATCCATTGAGGAAAAAAAGGTAACCTTGCTTATAAAGGCAAAGTGAGTATGTGGAAGTACCTCAAGCCATAAATGGGGAATATTTGACTGTTATTTGTGTGGACAAGTGGAACCACACAAACGGAGAAAGAGAGCCAATCACATGGCAGCGAGACACAAACCCGTGATTCCGTCTACACACACACACACACTCAGCATTGACAAGGCTACTGTGAGGCAATTTCACAATTCTGTTTGTGTGCTATGTTGTTTTTACATACTGACTGTGTATGTATGTTATCTGTGTGCTTGTATGTGCATGAGATAGGATGAGCACACCACTGTGTGTGTGTGTGTGTGTGTGTGTGTGTGTGTGTGTG
>CALSCE010009645.1:1209098-1244765 GCA_943593645.1 Bovichtus variegatus | reverse complement strand
GTGTGTGTGTGTGTGTGTGTGTGTGTGTGTGTGTGTGTGTGTGTGTGTGAGAGTGTGTGAGAGTGTGTGAGAGTGTGTGTGAGAGAGAGAGAGAGCGAGAGAGAGGACATTGTGCTACACAGAGGCCTCACGACTTGCGTGTGCAGACCAGAATGTCCCGACAACCACTCTAAGCACTTTATTTTGTTTTACCCGCCACTTTGAGGTTAAAGCCAAAGCTGCCTGCTGCCGTGACAACGGAAGTAAATACCAAAGTCTTACTCTTGTAAGACTTCCATTGAGAAAAAGGAGAAGTAAAAAGAAGAAGTCTACCTTTCTCTGTGCTTTTAGATTTATTATTTTAATATACACCTTGTTTGTTCTTCTAAGTAAATGTGTTGTCACAGTTGGACATGGTAAGAAACACAAGCAGGCAGGCGATCAGACAGATTATTAAACGAACTTCAGATTTGTTTATTATATTTTTCTTTACTTGTATAGAAGAGAAAACAACTGTCTGTTGTGAATAGGGCTGCAGGAAGAAATTGTTTTTTTATTATTTAAATAATTTTTTTATTATTTAAACTTTTAGTCATTTAGTGCATGAAATGTCAAAAAAAAATTACAAATACAATTTACCAAAGCCTGAAGTAATGTCTTCAAATGTTCAAACAGTCTAAAACTGATAAGTTCACGATCATATATGACATTGAAAATAGGCGAGTCCTCACACTGGGGAACCCAAAACTTGAGACTGCAGCATTTTTTTCGTTACTTTTACTTACTTCTACTTAGTTAATCAACAAACCGTTTCAGCCCTAGCTGTTCACATGTCTCACAGTTTGCAGACCAACTTTGAACGTGCTTGGACACCTTTTTGTCTGTGTAATGTGTGATTATTTTGTGTACGTTCACTTTCGCTTTAACGTTCAAAAAAAGTTGTTCTGCTTCATTAACTGATTGTTTGTTTCTTTGCCCTCAGCAATATTTCCATGTTCCCAACTTTCAGCAATTACTTTGGTGAGTAAAATGTTCTAATAGCTTATAAATATGACCCAAGTTCCAGAATAAACCAGAATTATCCTGTAATTCTTGGCAGCATCCGAACTGTCAGTGTGCCTCTGTATTTATACACGTGTTTAAGTGCGTGTGTGTGCATGACCATGAGATGTGGATATGTGAGTGTGTAATACGATGTATATAGACTGTGCTCTAAACAGAAGAGCAGCAAGTCAGCAACATCCAGGTGGTTTTGGTTTACCCTCAGATTTTGCTCCCCCCATTTCTCTCTCTCTCTCTCCCTCTCTCTCTCTCTCTCTCTCCCTCTCCCTCTCTCCCTTACTCGTCCTCTTGTTGTCTCCCTCTGTCTTTCCTGCTTCATTATTTGTCCTTTCTCACTGGCTAAAAATACTTGCTGCCCTGTCACTATAACAGATCACCTCAGAGGAAATGTGCTGCCAGCAGTAGACAGTGTTTGATACAGCTGCAACGCCACCCACTCCACAGACACACACACACACACACACACACACACACAGACACACACACGCACACACGCACGCACACACACGCACTCACATACCATGAGCCTTGGATCATAATGGTGTCAGTGGATTAGTATTTGCGACTGTGGGCTGATATAAAAAGTGTGTTTGTGTGCGTGTTAGACAAACAGGTGCAGCAACCTCATGAGGCTGACTGAGCTGTTGGAGGGTTGACAATGTAGGTGCAATAGTTACATTAGGTCACAGCAGTCGGGGAGCTGAAATAACAGATACTATCTCACTTACGCACACAGACGGGGATGCACCTGCGCTTTGCTGTTCAAAATAACAGGAATATATTGTGTGAGAGAACTACTGAGTGGAGTGATACAGACAAAGAAAATATGTGCGAGCAAATGTCCACAAGGCTTACGTGTGAAAATGGGTTTTCATGCAGGAGAGAGAAAGAGAAAGAGAGAGTGCGAAAAAGAGTGGGGTTGACAGGCCACTCTTGTGACTCGTAAGAAAATGAAATAAACAACAACTTCTCACTCCTGCTTTCACACTTGATGTGCAACTCAACCGAGTCTGTCGGAGACGGTGTAAGGTGTCACTGTTTAGTGCTCAGGAGAATTTTCCTTCGTGTCTCCTGTTCCCATGGCAACTGAGCGGCGACCTGTGATGACCCCCGAGGACTGGAGAGGGACGGAGGTGAAGTTGTCATTTAGCACAGGTCAGTGGACAAATGCTATTGCATTTATCATTTCATGCAGGTCACTCTGCTTAGGTCGATAATCAGCCTCAGAGATAAAGACCTTTCTCTGTGGATCAGATTATCTTAGAGAACATGGCACATGAGCATGTTTGCAAACGTGACCATATTTCTTTTATTATTCTCATGTTTTATTGTTTGTTATATGTGATATTTGTGTGTCCATTCAATGCTGCCTCCCTCTTTCTTTGTTCTTCTTTATCCCTATCTCTCCATCTATGTGTGTGCGTATGTGTGTGTGTGTGTGCGTGCGTGCGTACACGTGTGCGTGTGTGTGTGCGTGTGCGTGTGTGTGTGTGTGTGTCTGTGTGTGTGTGTGTGTGTGTGTGTAAAAGCATGCACCCCAGCCCTGCTACCTGTATTTCAAGAAGCCCTGTTGTCTCATTATCAGAGTGACATTTGTGCAGTCCTGTGGAGCCATCTGGATGCGTCCCACACACATGTGAGAGAAACCAGCCTGGGTTTGGATCTGACTCACATCAAACAGCCTCTCTGCCCACACACACACACACACACACACACACACACACACACACACACACTAACGCACACTTACACACAAACACCAAATACAGACGGCACAAATAGAGCAGTTTCCAGAAGCAAATATCTGACATTTAACGAATAGTGAGGTGACAGAGATATTGATACAAATTTTCCATCTGACATCTTCATAGTTGATCTTTCCAGTCACAACAATGGGGGCTCATTGAAAAACAGCTGCATATAATTCTGCGGACAGCTGCGGAGAAAAGCACAGACAAATATGACCTCTCTAATACTTGTGTCAATCTCAGTGGTGTGCGTTATCTCAAATGTGTGTGCATGAATGGGACAGCCCCACAATGAATACAAATGGGTGTATAAGTGCCACACGTTGGAGTTGTGAAACTTCCTCTATGGCTCACTGGCACAGAAGAAGATGAACATCAACTTGAGGTTATGGGCCGTTTGATTGTCCAGGAAAGTCCCAAAAATTAAATATGTGATCAAAGCTATTGCTTCTCTTTTAAACTATATAAAATCATTGAATGAGAAAAAATTGAGTATCGAGAGGGACCAATCGGAGAGTGGTGAAGAGTGGAACTGCTTAAGAAGGTACAATCGACAACAAGGAAGGCAATGAAAAAGTTTTTTTTGTGTTAATGCTGATCTTAAATCTTTCTAGAACTACAACTAAATGATCTCAGAAAATCTGTTCTGTGGTCTAGTGTGTGGAACACATGCTGTTGTTTGATGAGTAAATAAAACGGACAAAGGGCCCATGTGGCTCAAACACAGAAGAGATTTGACGACTCTGTAAATTATACAATGCTGCATCTGGACCACTGTTATATCCTGGTTTCGGAGCAAGCTGAGGGGACGTTATGACTGTTTCTCGATTTTTGTGAAAAGACTCAATGCAGTTTCACTATGACTGTGTCAGTGCAGCGAACCATAGGAAAAACAACAGGCGCTCACACAAGTGAACCAAGTTAGCATACTGAGTCATTATCAAATAAATGCAATTGGTGTGATGTGAAAGGTGCATGCATATTTAAGAGTTCTTTCTCTACGCAGAACTCTGGGCCTCATGAGTCCATTTCCTGAGTAGCTCTGTGCATGCAGGTAGCCGAATGCCACTGTGATGTTCATTGACATGCTAAAGCTCAGCTGCATGCAAGCTAAGCCTCGCTCTACCCCCCTTCATCTCGCTCTCTTTTTCCCCTCCTACCTTCTCTCATCTATAATTGATTGCTCCCACTGTACCAACTTCATTTGCTGGCTGTGAATAATGAATGAGACACGGAGTGAAGGCGCTTTTTCTTCTCCACTGGTTTGATACCCGATTAGCCATTTACAGTGTACAGTATCTGTGCTATCCGTGACCAGGCCTGGGGTTCCCAACGTGTGCCACCAAGTGAAGAAATGCTGCCGGAGAAAGGCGCCTATGCCTCAGGGAATAAAAGGCATGACAGCGTGAAAAAAAATAATTGGAATCAATTCCGTCGATTAGCATTATTTAGTGACCGAGAAACAAGCATAACTTTAACCAAGCAACAGGCTTGTGCTAAAGGGCCAAGTATGTTGTTTTTAATGATTCAAGCATGTGAGGCGGTTGGGTTGTGGCATGGAAATGAGACCTGCAATTTATGGTGAGTGCATAATTCCCATTACAGCAATCTCACACTCTGTGAGCATCTTCACACACGCACACATGGGTGAACATCCTACTAACTGTACCTCGCGCACATTCACACACTTTCAAATACACATGCAAAACCTACACGCACGGAGGCAAACTGTTCTCTGCCGCAGTAAGATGTGTTTTTCTGAGGTGCATGCCATGCGATGCATATTCCGCTTACCTCCTCTACACAGCTCAATGGACTTTCAAGCTGGCTCCAACACGCACACTCACTCACTCACTCACTCACACTCAACTCACACTCAACTCACACTTAACCAGGATTATTAATAGCGTGTTTCAGTTCCACAATGCGCCAGAGAAGTGCAAGCAAAGCAATTCAGAACTCTGGGGCCAAAGATGACGTACTGCTTCTTTTTTTTCTTTTTTTGAGGGGGGTAAAGTTACATCAACCAGGGACTCAAAAAGGCACTTCACACTTCCTGGAAGAGCTAACACGAGTGGCATGTCCCCCCCTGCTGCTCCGGCACTGTCCTCCCTTACTATCCCAGTCACATGCCCACACACACATATGCTCATTCATGAAAAAAAAAAGGAGATTTGCTGACACAGACATGCATGAAAACAGATAAAAGAGCCACATTGTTTGAAGTCTGCTGTTGGAGAAAGTTGTAACTAACAGAAGGGGCTCTGTGTGGGCAGCAGAGGGCTGACGACACAGCAGCTGTTCGACTTTTTGCAACCTGATGGAATAAGAGAGTTTGTGTGTGGAAGGACATTGATGGCGATGATGGCAATGAGATGATGAGGATGTGGAGGAGGAAGACAGCAGTAAGGAGAAAGTGGAGGTTAGGAATGAGGATGATATGTATAGTGATTACATCTTCAGCTTCATCTCAAGTAAAATGCTTAAACATCTGAAAAGCTCCAGCATCCTTTTCTTTCCATTTACATCTCTCATTCCAATCCTCTCTCAGTCACCTCCGTTCTTCTGTATTTCTCTTTCTCTGGCCACACATCAACACAGTAAAAGATACAATGCTAACAGAGAGAGACCCTGAGTGTCTGTCTGAACCTTATAAAGTTGGAGACTGTCTGAGTCTGAAGTCTTGATCTGCAGAGGTAGATACACAGAGGCACAGTTATAAAGAGAGGCGGAGGAAGGGTTGCGAGAGAAAGGACTAAGAACACAAGAGAGCGTGAGTGCGTGAGAAAGAGAGATGTACTGTAGGGAGCTGGAGGGAGAAAGTAAGAGAGAGACGGAGGGAGAATAGATGAGCATGAGAGTGTGTGAGAGAGATAAATAGAGACAGAGCGAGCAGGAGGAGGGGGAGAGTGTAAACAGCAGAAGGTTCACTGGGTTCAGTGTGCAGTAGAGGAGCTGAAAGATGGGCATCAGAACTCGAAGCTCAGGGGGCTGGATAGTGGTGCGTGACTCACATACTCATGCATATATTCACGCACACACACATGCACACAGAAACATTCAAATGCTATTTTAATTCCAAACATGAACTATTACACACACAAACCCCAGGGAGATTAAATAATAGAACTATTTGGAAATGTGTGACATATTGACACCTGTTTCATCTCTTTATTACAGTCCCGCTAAACAAATCCTCTTACAAGCAAATTAGTATGTTGATAAATAGATTGAATTGCTTTAAGGTAGCATTGAGCATTTGCAGATTGGATCCCCGTTACGTATGAGTGAAACATTAATTCCATGGTCTATGCTGTGGTTTTTTTGTTGTGTTGACTCGCAAAACACATAATGATCTGACATTTTCACCGACATTTTTTCACCTTTATATTTACGAGTCACCCAAACCATTTTACTGTGCGGTTTGCTTTTTTTTAAAAAAAATTTTAATTATCTGACTAATATCCAGAGGAAAAAACTGAGATCACTGCTGTATATCAGTGGCACGGCTCAGCATGACAAGTTAAACCGATACTGTCAGTGACCCAGTCCAAGCAGCCTGTTTTCTCAACATGAGTCACTAGATCTTATTTAGACACTGAAAAACACTGCACACACTTGCAAAACTGACATCACAAACCATCATGGTAACCCAAAACTGATCCTTCCAAGTGCACACTTTCACAGCTCGTCCGTTGAGACGCATAACACAATCAAAGGGCTGTGCCTATTTCAAATTTCAGACTACAACGTACATACCCAGAGAGAGCCGAAAGAGACGACAAACAACCGAGACGTGACATATTATACCGAGCTTGGTGCTGTCAGAAAGTTTTAATGACATAACAGGTAGACGTACTGTAACAGACATTGCTGCTTTCAAAAGAGCTGTCACTCACGATGTTGCATTCTTTACAAAGTCTGGCAAGGCAAAGCTCTGTTTCACACAAAAAGGTTGTGCATCTCACAGCTGAAGCAAGCACAATCCTAACAACTTTCTTGTCTCACAATGGCTAATCAACACCTTGACAGAGCTGTGTGCTGCGCTCTCTGAGAACAAAGGCATTGCTCCCATCGCCTCTCTCCGTCCTACCACATTTAGCAAACAGCACACAGATAATGTCGGAGAGGCAGAGAGGAACAAGTTGGAACACTGGCAGGCAGGTGTGCATATTCGTGCATTTGGCACTCAGATGTCTGTTGCCATGGTGACCCCCAGAATATCCCCATACAGCACAATGTAATATTTTTTAATAAAGTTTGAGGGCTTTGACTTCACTGTCTGGTGCGGCTGTGAAGATGTGAAGTGAAGATGTGAACTTTTCTTTTTCGTCTGTCACTGAGGGTTAGCTGTGTGCCGTTCACCAGAGAAGAGAATATGTCGTTTCATTGTTCAACCAAAGTGTAACGGGAAGGCAAGGGGAATACTAACTAGTGACCATGGTCTGTGCGTGTAGACGTGAAAACATGTGTCTGTGAATCTGTCCTTATGTGAGTGTGCATGCGCTAATGTGTATATTTACCACAGTATGACTCACAAGCCACATCAGAGACTATGCTGCAGAAAATTGAGACAACACAGTTTCAAAGAGGAAGCCAGCACTGATAGAGCTGAAAGAGCAACAGGCACAACACACACACATGCACACACACTTATGCACACGCATACAATAAAAATTGGTGTAACAGTCACTGGAAATCCCCTTTTGTTCACCTGAATGAATTAAAATTGGGAGTATATGGAACATGAAATACAAATTTTGAAATTTGATTATGACCGTGTTTCATTTCCCAAAGAAACATTGAATCAAACGCACATACCAGACCTGCTGTTGGTCAAAAATATCAACCCATCTGAAAAGCACTTCCTGATTGACACCAAGTAATCATTTTTATCATTTATGGCTTTTCACTCACTGAAGTGTAAAAGTCCTTTTTATGTTGCAAAGTGTTTTGTTGAGAGAATCATTGTGCTTAGGTAACTGAACACAGCAGGTGCTCCTTCAGTGTGAGCTCACATGTAATACATAATATTCACCAGCAGAGGCCAATGTTGTCTCACCAATGAGATTAAGAGACTGAATCTTTCACATTTACTGTAATATACTCCACAGGGGATGTTTGGCATTTGCAGTGACAGGGAAAATCTTCTCTCACATCAAATACCAACAGTCATATGAGTTTGCAAATGACTACAGAATGGAAGCAGGACATGCCATGAATCACTCATATTCTATTTCTCTGTCTCCTTATGTGGTCTGCAATGAGTTTTCCATAACATTAGTAGTGAGACTGCAGCAGCCTCCTCCAGCTGAAATGTGATGTAACTGGCTGTTAGAAGCATCTTATTAGATTAGGGGGAGTCAGGACCTGCAAGAAACCATGCGGCTAAGTGCCAATTTAACCCCCAAGTGTGACAGTTGCAGTGTGCGTTTGCAGCTGTGTCTATTTGTGGGAACATGTGCATTTTAAGTGTTTGTGTGTGTGTGTGTGTGTGTGTGTGTGTGTGTGTGTGTGTGCGTGCGTGCGCGATTACATGTTAGGACGTGCTTATATGTGCTGTTGCTCACACCTGCTTTAAGAAACATTTTTTCAAAGGCAACAAGGATAAACATTATATGCAAATCTCTGCAAACTTACTCAATAGTACAGGATCGGGAGTGGAAGTGTCAGGACGGAGAGGGCTTCTGCTGTTATTAATACATAACTAATGACGTACTTTCTAAAAAGATTTCATAAATTCAGTCAATTATTAAGGGCAATGTGTTTCTCACCTTTTAATTAGCTGTCAAGTCTGCCGCTGTAAATGTTAACAAGTTGTGTGAATGCTCTGCTGCTCTTTTCCAGAAGGTTAGTGTTCACACTGTCCATTACATAGGTCCTCCTAATAACTTAAAATTATTATTGATCCATTACTGAATAATAAGTGCATTGTATTGTAAACAGTTAAAGGGAACCACACATCAATCAATTTACATCATGGAAAGCACTACTCAGCCTGTGAAAATAGTTTCTTTGTGGCTCAGGAGAAGCTAAATTATTGTATTATCGAGTTTAGGATCCAGCGTTTTAGCACAGGTAGTGTGGCTCTATGATCGGCAATGTTGGTCGGTCCGCCACCACTTCTGTCCAGACATCCAAACATCTCTAAATCTGTTGAATGTATTGACATGAAACTTTATGGAAGTGCAATACTAAATTCCTAGGATACTCTTTTAACGAGGCCATAAATGAAACTGTACACCTAGTATACATTATTAGAAAATGGTATTGTCAAAGAAAAAAGTTAAAGAAATAATTTAAAAAATCAACACATAAACAAACACAGACAAACAATGAATCAACACAACATGACTTGAGATTATGCAAAGCGACATAACAAAGACTGTATAACATATAAGACGGTGATTGTCAACTATGCTGAGACAGACTGTGGTGATTTATTAATATGCACTACCTCTTCTCTTATCCCACTCTACAGCTTTCATCCTACAACAAACTGAATAAATAAATAAAAATATATGAAGCAAAGCAGTGACGGTTGAGACAGGAGGGGTTTAATCCTGGTATATTCCTATTCCTATTAATATTATGTAAAAAGCCGATACACTTCCTGATCCTGTTGACCCCCTTGTTGTAACCAGTTGGTACAGGCCGCAATGCCGTAGCCCACTATCACTCTCCCCCCGTCCTTAAGCTGCACAGCTCTCTACAACCCTACTGAGCCTGTCTGACAGAGAGCAAGAGTGTGCGTGCGTGTGTATGTGTGTGTGTGTGTGTGTGAGAGAGAGAGAGAGAGAGACACAGAGAGGCAGCCGAGATGAGAGTGTGAAGCAGTGAGAGGGAAAACCTAGAAAGAACAGTGAAGGCGATCAGAAAAGGGGGAGGGAGACAGCGAACACAGCATAAAGGCAGAGCATAGAGTGGAAGAAAGAGAAAAGAGAAGAGGGGAGGTAGAGAAAGTGTACAGTGAATGTGCTATCTTTGATAGTCCTAGTGTCAAAGTCAAGAGATGCAATGACTAGATGACCGGCCACCACACACCCCAGCATCCTGTCCTGGAGCCTTGACAGGAGGGGACAAGAACAATCCACAGACTCAAAGGCAAAACACTCTCTGCAAGCAGTCCCACATTCACTGGACCATGTCATCCACTGGGCCAACCAACCACAACAAGCGTCTGGCATGTAAGTAACCAACAGTGTGAACAGAAATGTAGTTAAAGAGAAACAGGTAGTAAGCAGACCTGCAGTACTGTACAGTATATTGTAACTTAATGTCCTGTATAGGGATTTACTCTGCATTGTTGTTGTAATTTAACACTTAATGTGCTCTTTATTCATTCCAGGCAGGTATTCACTACATTCGTTTACACACTACAGTACCTTAGGATATGTTTGCATAAGGCAGGAAAGGGAAAGTTTAATATTACATTGTGCAAAGGGTATTAATTCCAGACAAATGGGTTCAGCTGTACATGAATCACGGCTCACCGCCGTTCACAACAAAACAGATAACTCTTCATGAGGGATGTTAAGTTCAGCGTTAGTTAGCTCTTTGATAGTATAACAGATCATTATTAGCTGTACTTTATGTTATATACACTGTAGGTCCTGCATGGCGCTTGCACAATTTTCTCTGTTATTGAAAACTATAATATATTAATACCCACTAAAAAAACTAAATTACACATGTTCAGTTTATCCTTTTACTTCTCGGTCCAGCCTTGAACCGAGCCTTATTAGCAACTGATGTAAAAAATCTAATGGTCAAAAATAATAATAACAGCCATAGGCCTTCTCTTTTTAATTGAATTAGCCTGACAGCCTCGGTGGTGATGCGGCACTGTTGATGCAGATGCGGTTTAATCACAGTGAAGGAATAACAACTACTTCTTAGAGTCTGACTAAGCAACAGGAAGAAGGTCTTTATATAGAAACAGGGAAGACAGGCTAACTGCTACCTGCTTACCAGAGAAACTTTGTCTTCTTTCTAATTGAACACATGACCTCACAAAGAGCTGTTTCTTTGTGTTTAAGTGTTAGGAGAATTATCTGCTTTTTTCCCATTCTACTTGCTGCTTTCATGATGAAGTGTCTGTGTCAGGGTGCATGTGAGTGATGGTTAATGTGTACAGACAAGAGGCAGAGCACTACACATGAGCTCTGTGGAGACTACTGAAAGCCCTGTTATGATTGACCTAAATCGGGAGCAGTGGGCATGGCTGGAGGTCATCTTTGCATTTAGCCCCGAGTGAAGTGCCTTAATGGCTTTGGGAATGGGAAATGGGAATACACAATCTGATCAGACACTGACGGAGGGGGTGTTCGGACAAGGTTCAAGATGTAATCACGCCACTGGGATCATAGGAACCGGAACATGAGAATAACGTAATGATGTGGACTTCATTTCAATGATATGTTGAGGAAAAGTTTCTGTAGGTCGAGCTTCCCGCAGTGTGCTATAGAATGACGATGGTGACGGTCGGCGTAGTGAAAACAGTTGTTGTCATGATCGAGGTGTCCGGATTCACTTTCCACTACATGGCTGTGTGTTTATGGATACGTGTGAGTGAGTGCTGAGGGGAGTGGGGAAGCATGGCGGGGGAGGTGGCCGTTGTGGTGCAGTGATCTCACTCATAAATGATTTATGCTTGATGGACTGCTGTGGCCACGAGGCCAGCAGGAGAGTGATTGGCTCAGTAAATAATAGCAGTAATACCTAAAAATGATGTGGCTGTATACTGCTGAGAGCCGGGTGGCACCATCACCGACCGGCCCCCGGTGGGAATTACTTTAGGAGAGGAAGGGTGGAGTTCGTGATAGATGGGCTGTCAAATGAGACTGGCCATGCAGTGCAACTGCCTTACTAGCTGTCTCTCTCGCACACAAACACCCAGTCTTTCTGTTCACTGAAAACAGAAAGATGATCATGGGATTTCTTTTCCATTTGCCACAGGGGGACTGAAAGCTTCATCATGTGACTCTTTGGTTCAATAGGAACATTTGTTCCCTGCTTCCTTTGCAGTTCCCAGGACTCTTGATGTGTGATTGCACCATTAGAATGACACAGAGCGGCTAATGATGCATGTATTCAGAGTTGAATGTTTTCATCATCGAAAAGAAGAAAGAAGACAACAGAGAGAAACTAATGCGTATTGCATGCTGGGGCAAAAAACAACAACAGCACGGACGAGACCGATGTGTAGTTTGGCACATTTCACTAGGAATGTGACGACTAACAGTGTGGATTATTGTGAGCAGAGCAGTTGGAAGTGGCTAAAGGATCCGACCGTGGATGAATAATCAGAAGGATGAAAACATCATGTGCTTCAGCTCAAATGCCACCTCTGGCCCCGGACCACCAACCCCCGCCCGCCTCTACATCTTGTGTTTTATTCTTAGGCATAAAGAAGTGCTGATGAACTGATCAACAGCAAGCAGAGTGGAAATGTCTGAGAGAGAAAGAATTAGGAAATGTTGACTACAAAGAGGGTAGAGAAAGAAGAAAAAAAGAAAAGTTGCGTTGCAGTTCTAAAGCCAATGAAATTCAGTACTATTCAGTGCGCCTTTGCCTTGACTCACAACAAATGCACACACTGCACCCTTCTTTTTGTCAGTATGAGACTTAGCTGAGGTAAGCACACCCAGTAAAGCTTTTTGCCTCAAATCACTGACACTACAGCTACTTTCTACCGGGAATACTGCTCAGCAGGATCCGGTTGCATAACACCACATTCTCCTTTCTTTGACAAACTCCTTTCTTTCTTTCTTTCTTCCTTCCTTCCTTTCCTACAAACTCAACCAACACCGACATCCTACATTCATGTACACATAACCTAGGCGGTAAACTGCATAATCATGTGCTATAATCCAGTAGCAGTGCAGTGTTGTAGGGTGTGCAGTTAAAGGATTGCACCAGAATTATGTAACAGTAAGCCCTAGGTAATTATGGTTCAGTGTATGCTGAGATGGAGCAGGGATTTCTGGGTAGGGTGCATAGGTCCTGCGACAGATCACCAGTGTTATAGAATTTCAGAGGGCAGCTTCTAGAATACAGCAAAGCTTAACTGGTTTGTGGCCTAGAAGATTTGTTTTTTCTTTCCGTGTCAGGCCAGAGAGAAGTCTTGTCACTAACATTTTTTTTCTCCAAATTGTGCCTAGAGATGAACAACAGTTCAGTGTGAACTGTGTAAAAGGGCATGGAAAACAGGTCAACATGCATTTTCAACCGCTTCTGCTCCTTCAATGACATCTGAGAAATGACCCATATAGAATTTTTTCATCTGGAATTCTATGAAATGTACCTAACTTCTTGCAGGTAAATGTGAATTTATCAAAACTTTAGGAGTCATGTAAATACACTGTGTTTCCCAATAATTGCATGGAATTTAGCATCCCACTATAGTCTATTTTACTACCAACGGCTGTAACATAGAGGTATTTGCGACGGCAAGGGTCATAACATTAACTGGAGCCAGCCACAAGTCACAACAAAACAGAAAACACATTCTTCTTACCATCAGTCACCTCGCTTCGACTGAAGTAAATGTGAGACGGAGTGAATATTCTCAGAGGTTGTTGCTGATGTTCCCCTTAATGGTGGGACCTTGTAATGATGCTTTGATAACACATCATATTTTTACATTGGAAGGAGTTGTGATCCCAGAACTGAGACTCTAATTCCTGGATCCTGTTATGCAGTGGTAAGGGTAACAACACTGCTGCTGTGCCCCCAGGGTAATCATCAGCAGATTGAGTTGGAGATATAAGACACTGCCAGGGCTACTTTTTGCACACAGCAGTCGTGCTGAATTATTAATTCGATGGTTTTCTTTTCTTTAATATAGTTTTGATCTGTCCATCAATGGTTGTAAAAAAAAAAAAAAAAAAAAGCCATGATATGATTTAGTGCAGCGTCAACAGTCACTGACATACATATCATCTGATGAATCAAAGTAGAACCAGCTTTGTCTCAATATCCTGAGGGCAACACCTTACTAACAAAGCAACAGTCAACCATCACAGCCAAGTTATGCTCCTTGACACACCTACACATCCTTTTCATGTGACTAACTGAGGGTAAAGCAGCAGCTTAAAAACTGAACGGTTTGCCTTGTTTAACCCAAGGATTTTGCCCTTGCATGATCTTCTCTTGAGAACCAGTGTCACCAATTTGCTAGCAGTCACTGTTCAAACTTTCTGTTATTCATTTTGCAACAAAAGTTTTTTTTTCCCCCCTTTGGACAGCCTCTGAAAGACTTTAACTTAAATACGATTGAAAGTGGAAGAAATACTTTACTTGATGAGCCAACAGACACGTAAGGATTGTTGGCGGTTAATAACCCCTTTCATAAGCAAGGGATTCCCCCTTGGAGGCTATGGGCACCATCTGGGTCTCACACAGAGCATGGTAGTAATGTAAACTTAACCAATTTGCATGGAGACCTCCTACGCGTCTTCCACAGCAGGGTAGTAGAAAACTTAGAGGTTATCTGGATGAGTCAGCTTTTTACATACATGTTTTTCACTCACGCTGTGGCAGACAGATGGAGGCATGAAGCTGAGCTTGTGCGTGGGTTGAGCATGTCCACTGGCAACTTAAGTAGCAAAATTTGATTTTTAGAGAAAGAGACAAAGACAGAGAGAGAAAGAGAGAGAAAGAGAGAGAAAGAGAGAGACAACCCCATAAGGCCAGCAGGCAAAGCTGAAGTTTGCGTAAGCTGTATAGTTTGATCATCAGGAGCCTCATCATTGCTGTAACAGCCTGTAGTAACTGGTTTATATGTCTCAAGCTGCCCACTGCTACCAAATAATGCCCGCTGAATGATCATAGACACTGGCAGGTGGCAAGGAGATAGCATGGCAGGGGGTTCGTACAGGTTTGCATGTTGAGGCCAATGGTCTCCCTAAAGAGTATTTCTCTTAAATGGGATTACATACCTTGTTCTGCAATGCCAAAAACAATGCAAGAAAATGGTCACGAGTAACCCAGTCACGCTGTTCTGGTGGACTAATGAGCCGTGGCTGGGGCAGTGAACTTATGCAACAGACTTATGCAGCGGCGTGTCTAGAGGTGAGGGCTAGTGGTGTTAGAGATGGATCTATTACTTATTACTGTTTGACTAGAGCTGCAAATAATTAGTCAATTAGTCAACTGACAGAAAATGAATCGGCATTTTCAACTTTTTCAAAGTAAAATGTGACAAACATTTTATTACTCAATCATGAGCAGCCGTATTTTGCCTATTTCAGGAGTGTATATAGTTTAAAGACACACAGATGGGTGAAAAAGCAAACATCCAAATGCAGTAATGTGAAAACAGGTAAAAGCACTGGGAATTACTTGTTTATGATAATTGGATATATCGTATCCAGACCATATTCGATTTGACAGATTTGATCATAATAAGAGGAGAATCAATGAAGCAAAATCTGGCAAAAAAAAACATTTTTTGATTGAAGCTGAATTAGTTGCTTGACTCCAGAATTTCAATGCAAAGTGGGGTTGCAATTAAGTTAGAATTTTAAATACAGAAAAATACACCAACGTAGCTCAGGGTTTGGTAATCTGATCACAAATACAAAGTACCGACAGCATGAGGTGAATGTTTCAGCATGTTCCACTATATCAAGTTCATCTAGTCGTATTTATTTGTGGCAATCACATTATTTACATTAATGTCTGGACACTGGACAACTGAAATAACAGCCCGAGGGACTGTGAACCGCAGAGTGGTTTCCTGCCTCCACAGACAGCTAGAATGACCGAGTAAAAGGCTGTCGTTAGTGCATGATAGTGGACACAAACCCCTCCAGGGCTGAGGAAGCGTGGCTGACAGATTGACTAGCTGGGTCTCCAGAGATGGACGATATTTTATGAAGAGTGAGGCTGGGCCACACGGACGTGTTTGTTTTCAAACAAGAGGAAAAGTAGCGCTCAAAAGGTCTCAGATGAAGTATAGTGAATGTTGTTACTGTGCATGCTGGATCCATCTGCTGGCATCACGTAAACATGTTAGTCACGGGAGCTTGATACACGTTACACACACTGGGTGACAAAATAAGCATAAACTAAATGCTATGCCTACACAAACAGCATGAAAGCATTCTTACACTCATTCGGTTGATGTGAAAATGCTTGCACTGTATTCATACGCACGCACACACGCACACGCAAACATAAAAACACTGGTGACATGAGTCAAAGTGTCAGCTCATGTAGCCCAGTGGGAGAAGGCACAATGTGTTCTGAGGAGGATGTAGCACGGTTACACAACCACAGCTGGTCAGCATGACAGAAGTCGATGCTGGAGGTAGACCTAAGGACATAACGTTGTCACGCATTAATCTTAATATAAAAATCCCAGTAACGTTGTATGTTGGTAGCAAGGGGATCTTCGGAGATTTGCAAGGTAACGGCAGCTCAAAGACTCTCCAAACACACACCCTCCAAAACAAACACTAACACCAACAAAGCTAATCATGGGAGATGTAAGGACTTGTTAGACGTGTCATGAACCCACAGAGATGTTGCACCCTGAGAAATAATTTGTTTCTGGTTTAGAAACCAAACCTTTTGCCAGCTTTGATAACATCTTTGTAATCCTGTAAGAGGCTGGCAAACAGTAATAGACGCCGACACACATGTTTTATAACCTTTTGATCTCACTGGTATATTTCCTTTTTTAAGCATTTGTTTGGCGTTGTATGACTTTATTGATAGTACACTGAAGAGAGAAGAATGAGGAGAAAGAGAAATGGGGAATAACCGGGAAATGATGCAGTTCATAGTTGGTGCCTTAATCCTGAGGGCTTTAACATCTGACACTTTAGGTGACAGCTCCTCAATGAAAGGTAGAATATGACAGATCATTGTTTTTCCCTCTGCTATCAAGAAAAAGGGTAGAGGAGAGAAGAAAAAAAAAAGGGAAATACAAGGTAATCTGTAAAAAGTTATTAAACAGAATGGTTGTTGTGTGTTTCTTTGTATGTGTCTCGTCTGGGTGGTCAGCGGAGACAGACAACTCTCAGCGGCTGTTGGACAATGACTCTGCTCAGCACCTGAAGCTCAGGGAGAGACATCGCTTTTTTGAAGAGGTCTACCAGCATGACATGGACAACAACTTGCCCTCTGCTCACCTGCAGGTCGGCTGCAGGAAACGTGAGTGACTGTCTCGTCTTTGGAGCATAAACAATAATAAATCCAAAATAAATCCAAAATAAATCCAAAATAAATCCAAAATAAATCCAAAATAAATCCAAAATAAATCAAAAATAAATCCAAAATAAATCAAAAATAAAACAAAAATAAATAAAAAATAAATAAAAAATAAATCCAAAATAAATAAAAAATAAATAAAAAATTGGTTGTGAAATGTGTTAGAAGTTACTTACTGATGAGCAACTGTTTTACACCTGCTTCGCTTAGCGGAATATTCTTGCAAACTTTTTACCGGCTTCAAATACATTTATAGCCTGTCTTTATATAATAAAAAAATTAAAAGACCTGAACATTCGCAAAACTATGATTCAGGTGACGGTGACTCAAAAGCTAGTGATATGTATCGCTTTTGACGTAAACAGTGTTGTATCCATGTTGTTTGTATATGCAGCCCCTATGGGAAGTATCTCCTCTATGGAGGTGAACGTAGACGTCCTGGAGCAAATGGACCTGATGGACATCTCTGACCAGGAGGCCCTCGACGTGTTCCTCAACTCAGGCTCAGCAGACGAGGGAGCGCTGGCATCTCCACTCCCAGGTGCACTGATGGCCTCTGAGCCGCAATCAACCTCCTGCAACTGTACTTTCATTTAATTAAGTTTCGCAAGTAGCAATTACAGAAGCAGGCACCTGTGGCAAAAGAAAAGAGCCATGACTCAGAATGTCAAGATGTTCTGTGTGTTTCTTTTCTTTTTTTTTACATCAGGTGTAACCAAACAGGGTTGCTTTGTTACTGGAACATTACATGTCTATTTTGTGTTTTATTTATTTTTTTAAACGGATCCATAGACAATGTCCTTGACATTTGTATTCAAATGATATTAGCCATGCTAATTCTCATGCACTAACGTGATCTGTCCTAGATAGAAAATTGTCAGTTCAAGTTTTGTTTAAATAAAAATCCCTTCTTCCCATTTTTTGGATTGAAGTAGATCACATACCTTTTAAAGGAGTTACCAAACCTGACAGTGTTGATTAAAGTCACATCCTAACGTCAGTGTTTAAAGAATTACTGAATGTATTAACTATACCTGTAATCCCTACAATCTGATTCAGTTTGAACCATCTAATCAAAAAGAAAAGATCTAAACTGAATTACCTGATTTAGTCTGTGACTCAGCAGCATTGCAACGTTTTAATTACACAATACGCCACCACATAAATGCACCTTTTCAGCAAACTAAAATAAATCTGTACTTTTAATTTGAAACGTTTCTACTGAGAAACCTTTTTTTTTTTTTTTTTTTTTTTTTTTTTAAAAAATTTTTTTTCCGTCGGCCGCCATCCATATTAATTTTATATGGGGGGGGGGGCAGGTGCACCCTGCACTGACAGAGCAAGTTCTAACAGCTTCTGTTCACAGAGGGTGAGGATGAAGAAGAAGATGAGGAGGATGAAGATGCAGAGGTTGTGTACAGGGAACCTTTGAAACAGCAAGATGAAGTTCTCCGCGGCTCAAAGTCTCGCATGTCCTCTACATCATCTGGTTCCAGTGATACCAGCGGGGGTGGAGTCGACACACCTGTGATCCAGTCGGACGATGAAGAAGTCCACGCTGACACTCTGCTGCTGACCTCTGTACCCCATACGAGGGATGAAGAAACAGAGGAGGAAGACGAGGAGGAAAGATGCCTTGCAACTAAATCTCCTTAAAGACTGAATTTTTCTCTCTGTAGAGATACATGGGTAAAAAAAAAAAAAAAAAAAGTGTAAAATGCAATCTTTTCTTTTGGGAAAAACCCTCGCATGGTTGACCTTCCTGTGATTTGCTGCATCGTTTGAATGCTTCCTTGAGTGCATCAGATTTTTCTTTCCAACATCAAATCTATTTTTCCAATTGTTAACCACTAATTAATTGTTGTTGAAAATCTTGGTGTGAAAGTCTTTCAAGTTCCTTGTCATTTGCGTGGGTACACAATGAGTCATCCCACTCTCATGCACTAACATGTTTTGGCTGAGATGCATAATTGTCAGTTTTGACATAATCTCAGTGCCAGAGGGAGATCTTCCTCATGCCTATTGTTTTTTACATGACAGTAGATAGAATACCTCTGAGAGGAGTTCCCAACGTAACAGTGATAATTGAAAAACATAAAAACTTCAGACAGAAAGCGCCTTTTGAATGAGAACAAAAGAGAAAAGATGCAGCATACAGTAGTCATGAATCTTCTTTTTGTGTTTAAGAAGGTAGAATGAGGCAGAAATATTGCACAGTCAGCAAAACCCAAAAAGTTGAAGTTCTTCGACAGTCACCATGAATCTATTGCCATGTGCATGTGCAAACTATTTACAATATCATGAATGGAACTGTGTTTGTCAATGCATGCCATTTTGTTCTTGTTAGTGACCCCAGTATATGTTTTTGAGTGTTGTATCACTGTACTAAATACCAAGTTACTCCTCGCCTCCATGTCAGGTTTCATTTGGGAGTTGGATATATTTGACCATGTAGCGAGTGAGTAATGCAGCCGTTTGCGTGTGTGTGTGTGTGTGTGTGTGTGTGTGTATGGGTGTGTATGGGTGTTGATGGTAATTACTACAATACAACAGGCATCCCCCCGGTTGAGCCTACGGCTACTTTCAAAACATCCTTTTTTTCAGTGTTAATCATGGCGTGTATCTCTTTCCCACGTGTACATCTTGCTATGAACTAAATAAAAATGAAACAGAGATTAAAACCGCTGAATTTACTTTCATTTATTATATATAAATATATTTTCCTGTGATTTCTGTCTTTTTACTCACAGGCGTTCGGTTTCTCCTCTCAGAAGACTAAGTCTTCTTTAGAAAACTTGTAGCTATTTCTAAGCCTCTTTCTCTGAGTCGTCAGTAATAAAATGGAACGTTAAACATAATTGGCTCAGATTCTAACAATGCTGGAAAGGTCTTTTATTTATGTCAAGAGAGAATTTCTCACTAAAAAGACTAACATTTTTGAAAAAGAAACACAGTTTTTGAAACAGGACAAGGACGGGGGATTTTCTCCCTGAGGATTTACAATGAAATCCCTTCACCACAATGTGAATCTAACCTTTAAAACTGACAGAAAATGTCGCCCTATAAATCTCACACCAAGATCTGGTTATGAGCATCTGGGATAGCGTGCAAGGGAAAAAAGTATTTACCCACAGGAAAAATACTTTATCACCAGGCTATAAAGTGAATCACACTGACAGGCTGCTCTGTCCTTTTTGTGCTTTGAGCTTTCTGGTTCTTCTAGTTTTACAAGTTCCACTTATTTACGTATGTAGTCGCCAACGAAATTTTTTAATACATTACGATCTTTAGCTCGTTTGTGGATATCATGCCAAGGACTGGTGTTACTTGTGGCACTGCTTTCCAGCGCTGAACTGCTGACAAGTTACGAGAAGCTGCATTTGTCATTTTGTCATCTATCCTATGACACAAAGCATTTCTCTTGATATAATTCTCTCTTCTTGGCAAAGAGGTTGCACATAATCTGTTAATCATAGACAAGTGAGTCCAGACCCACTTTCATGAACTGGATATTCTTGTGCTTTGAAATTTCAACTTAATAAATAAGTTTGAATAAAATGTTGTATATAAAATGTTATTATAATCCTACAGGTTGGTCAGGAAACCAACTAGCACAACAGGTTTGCTTTTTTTCCCCTGAGAAGACTAGACCTTTCTACTGAATTCAGATTTGAATATTCATACAGCATGTTAGGGATTTTTTGTTTTTACGACCATAATATGTTTATTTATGCATAAACGCCTTATGTAATGTGAAGAGGTGGACTGTAAATAGAATACAAATATTATAAGTACACTCTCTCACACCACGTAGGACAGATCAGGATGTTTACACACACAACAGGAAAGAACGTTAATTTCACGTCCCGTTTCTCCCTGTAGAGTGACTCTCACTCATGGACATATAATACATTGTACCGCGTTTTAATTAAAACTTTTTTTTTTTTTTTTTTTGAAACAGCAACATACCAGCCACTCAGCCAAATGCTGCCTCTCTGACTCTGTAGATATTATATCCTCATCATTGTTTGCGGTTATTGTAAGTCGCTTTGGACAAAAGCATCATCTAAATGAACTGTAATGTAATGTAATTATACCATTGCTAGCAAGAAGCTATTTTGGCATGCTTGCAATGAAAACAAGAGAAGATATAATTAACTTCTCGTTAAAAAAATAAATAATGGAATGGCGTGGATAACTTACCCTGTGAGGCACACAGTTTTTTCTCGGGACACTAGACATCCACTCATCTCTCTTATTTCTTATGTTGCATCATATCATGGCTTTGAACTGCTTTGTGGTCCTTGAGGGAATTCCAAGTGGCCAACTAACTTTTTCTTTTGCATTTGGCTCATATCACACTTTAATTCATTACTATTAAAAACATATATTTCCAAAAATATATTTCCGCACAGCTACTGTATATGCAATTAGCTCACATAGTACCGTAATTTCCGGACTATAAGCGGCTACTTTTTTCCCACACTTTGAACCTCGCGGTTTATACAATGACGCGGCTAATTTATGGATTTTTCCCGCTTTCACAAGCTTCATGTCGCCAAAAAACTGAGCACCGTCACATAATGTGACGTAAATCGAGCGCGCTCAAACTTCCCATTCATTACGGTAATTAA
This sequence comes from Bovichtus variegatus, assembly GCA_943593645.1. Classification (NCBI taxonomy): domain Eukaryota; kingdom Metazoa; phylum Chordata; class Actinopteri; order Perciformes; family Bovichtidae; genus Bovichtus; species Bovichtus variegatus. The sequence continues at coordinate 1,223,122 of CALSCE010009645.1, read as the reverse complement.
CTTTTTTACGACATTTCTCGGTGTTTCATTCAGTGTACCAAATGAACCTCTAAAAACATTATGCCAACCTTCAATTGCATTATTAGTTCTTGGAATGTCTTCAGCAGCGGACATTATGAACAGCGGACATTATGAACAGCGGACATTTTAAACAGCGGACATTATGAATGGTCACGATTCTGATTACGGTCATGTTGTCACCCTCATCATGGCAAAGACACGGAGAAAGGCATATGATGCAGCTTTCAAGTTGAAGGCGTTTAAAAGCCTATTTATTTTTGTTCCAAGCTGTGTTTCGTTAAAGCCTGTGTAAAGTTCATTTGTTTCAATGTACCGGTAGGCACCTGCGGCTTATAGACATGTGCGGCTTATTTATGTACAAAATACATATTTTTTAAAAATTCAGTGGGTGCGGCTTATATTCAGATGCGCTGAATAGTCCAGAAATTACGGTATATCAAACATATCTGAACGTACATGACAGCTGGTGTAATGAGTGTGAGACCTATGTAACACAGTATATTGACCCTGAGGGTTTAACATTTCATGTCAGTGTAAATTGTTTTTAAAACTGACAGGATGTATATAATTGAGCTAGTCTGAATGTGATGTAGGCCAGACATAAATAAGACATGGTAACCTGAGGCACAGAGCTGGAGAGCTGTACACCTGAGCCGAGCCTTGTTTCTCAGCACAGCCTAAAAGCCCAATAAGTCCACATTATCGTATTAACTAAAACACTCTCTCACAAAATGCATTTAGATACAGAGCAAATACACAGGTAAGTTTAAATATCATTACGTTTTCCTACACACAAATTATATGTATTGAGTCACATTTAACAGATCACATCACAGAACTTCACGCGCAAACAAAGCGCCCTTTGATAACTACAAAGTCAGCCAACTTACCTGCAGGCATTGTGGGCGGTCCTCCGAGCATTCCTACTTAAACTGACTTTGACTCTCTTGGGGTACTGCCACAAAGGATATCAAGCAGAGTGGACCAAGATGAGGACCATTTACCTGATTATGTTGGTAGGCATTACAATCTAAATTATCTACATTTATAATAAGGCAACACTGAACGTGAAAAACAAAGTGAACGTTTGGTTATTTCTAACACAAGATGTTTGTTTTGAGGGAGTCGCAGTTGTGCGTGATTACTTGTAAGCGTGGGAAACAGCACAGCATGTCTACATTCTATTCTGTTAAAAAGTCTGCAGACAAACATGGATGGAGGAAGGCAGCAAGCAAAACCAGTTATATACATTGCATTTTGGAAATACAGGTTGTGGACATGGTAACATGAGCTTTAAACAGAGTTATTAGGTTGTAATGTGCATGTCCTCTTCTTATTATGTTAGTTGCCAATACAGAATCTTAAACCCTGTCGTGTTTTAGATCAGGGGTCCCCAACCACCGGGCCGTGGATCATTTGGTACCAGGCCGCACAGAAAGAATAAAACGTAAAAATGTTTTGTGTTGGTAAAGTTTATTGTAAACGTTTTTATGTATTATTTTATATATATTACAATGTAATAATAATATAAATAAAGTGCATAATATAGAATGGAATAATTACATTTATACATTATATATATAATAATTATATGTTTTGCCCCGCTGGTATGTAGTAAAATTGTGCAAACAGGTTTGGAGGCCGCTGTTTTAGTTCACTTACTTCCCACTGCAGTCCTATCTGTTTCTTTTTTTTTTTTTTTAGGAACAAAAATCTGGCTTTGCCATTTTAATTCTGTGAACGTTTTTCTTTTCCTAAAATATAACTTGTGTATATATAAATACATCGGTTTTGCACTCGCTGGCTCATCGCCGCAATCTTGTAAAGGGAGGGGTGAGCGGAAGAATATTCAGTTGGTTGTAGTCTGCAAACATAAAGCTAGATGCAGCCAAATCATACAAACCGCGAGGCAACACTGTGGCTCAGGAGTTATAAGACCTTATATATATAGTCTATGGTTAAGACGCAGACTATTGCTCTATAGTATCTATAGCTATAAGCATAAAACACCTCAAACAATCATAGAAATGAACAATATTTGTAAGGACTCACATGCTCTGCTATTGATTACAGCTTTGCTGGATATTTTTCTATTAATATTTAAATAATTAATAGGGGTTAATAAATGTTTCACTGTTTGTAAAACATAATCAAAATCTCAAAAAAATGTTACTGCTGTTATTTTCTCAGTGTTATAAATTACTGCGTCAAAATGATGCGCTTCTGCTCAAATGAAATGAAATGGAGAGACATTGCAAAGACATGCAGGTTAGATGAAGGGGAAGCTTTAGGTTGCCCTTATACACGAAGGTGTTTCTATGTGTGTTTGCTCTGTGACCGAAGGACAACCTGATGCATGCTGGACATTTCTCTAGCTCCCCGCAACACAGGGTGAGTGGGTATAGAAAGTGGATGAATTGACACGTCTATGTTTGTTGTCTCAGGAGCGAAACACTGAAGTGAGAAAGGCGTTTATTGAATAAAGTGTGATAAGAGGCACCTGTAAAGTGTGCGGGATTGAACACCCTTTAAAAGTTTACTGTTAATGTTTCTGTTTTAGGTTGCATTAACAGCCCTGGAGTCCGGCGATGGCAAACACATCAGGCGTGACAAGCGGGTAACTGCTTCATGTTTGGAAATGCAAACTTCTGCCAAAAATTTTTCGCTTCTAATTTCTTTTTGTTAAATGACACAATTGTATGTTTGATTTACGTTCTGGTTTCAACAGGAGACTTTGGTGCGTTCCAAAAGAAGGTGGGTTTTGTCTACAATTGAAATAGAAGAGGAAGATGCTGGGCCATTCCCCAAGTTAATTTCGAAGGTGAGAACATCATTTGTTTTTGTTAAAGTACCAATCAATGAGACAGGTCAATATTATGTCTGGGCCAAAACATGCAAACAACAACAGCTGAATAATTTTGTCTTCACACTAGATGTTTAATGACAAGAATGTTGATGCGGGGCAATTGTACCGTATAAGTGGAATGGGTGTGTCTGAGGAGCCGCTGGGAGTGTTCTCCATCGATGAAAATACCGGGTTCGTCTATGCCCTTAAAGCTGTCGACAGAGAGAAGAACCATCTCTTCCCGGTGAGCTAATACTGGATAACCAATCCCTCTGATGAGAAATACTATGTCGATTTTTAACCTAAAAAGAAATCCTTTTAACGTGAGAATTTTTCCCCACAGATCAAATTTGATGTCTTCAGCAAACAGACAGGAGAAAAAATAGACAAGGAACTAGCTTTTAATATAGAAGTAAAGGACATCAATGACAACGCACCAACATTTTCCCCCCCTCAAATGAGGGTCGACGTGAAGGAAAATATTGCAGAGGGTGAGTGTAAAAGTTGCATAAATGACTCATGGAGTGTGCATATTTTCCGCCTGCAGTCCCTGAGTATTACACAACAAAGAGTGAAAACAATAAACAGATATGGCTATAGTGGAGTCCTCATGAAGTCTAAAGGGGTTAACCAGAAACCAAATAATCACGCTCCGTCTTGAATCCTGTCCCCTTTAGTCATACTGTGTACTTTTTCTCCCATTCATGCACTTCCTACTTTTCTATAACACATTCACTCTACTTTGCTTCCTTTTGCTTGATTTCTTGAAGGGCTCTTGCCATTGCGACTGCTGACTATGGACAAAGATCAGGCGGACACACTTTACTCTAAAACCACCATCAGTATGATTTCACAGAACCCACAGGAGCCCAGGATTGAATTGAAGCAGACAGATCCAAAAATGGCCCAACTCAGCTTTAAAGGATGCTTCGACTACGATGTGAGGCTTAGTGACTTTACTCTGCCTACATCAATGGGCAGCCGCATGTACATGGACACGCACATAGTGGTTTGCCAACATAACCTAAATGTTTTCAATCTATTTTCTCAATATTTTTTATATATGTTTCAGAAAGTAAGGACGTATGAAGTTGTTGTTCGAGCAGAAGATCATGGAACACCGGCCCTTTCCTCCACATCCGTTGTTACTCTTCGGATTGTTGACGCAAACACTCATCTACCGACGTTCAGGGAGAAGAAGGCACATGCTTTTTTATTAATATCGTTTTTATTTAAGTCATTTTTTTGGAGTGATGCATGATGTTAAAGGTTAAACTATTCTGCCTTTCCAGTACCAAGGTGAGGTGTTGGAATCGGTCACCAAGGACAATGTTGTGAGAATTGCTGTAGACGACAAAGACACTCCTCAAACTCCTGGCTGGCGAGCCAAATACTTCTTCATTAAAGGGAATGAGGGAGGAAATTACATGATTGAAACTGATCCCGACACCAATGAGGGTATTCTGAGTGTCATCAAGGTAATCCTGCTCCTCTCACGCTAATACAATCTTCCTTCATTTACAGTGGGCCAAGCTAAGAGTTCAACAAAGTTTTGAACCCAGAAGGCCCAGTTTTTTCATTAACAGCACCAGGTACTGACCTAAACGTGTGTGTGTTTCTTCCAGGGCATGGATTTCGAGAAGACATCTTCTATAATTCTGCAGGTTGGAGTAGAAAATGAGGAACCCTTATTTGTTTGTAAAGACAATAAAGTCGGTGGCGCAGGCACACATCCACCTCCAGATACAGTCGAAATCACAATGAAAGTGATTGATATCAATGACCCGCCTTACTATGAGAAAGATGTATTTGATGTGTACCAGAAAGAAGAGGAGATGCCAGGAATTGCGCTGTTCACTCCGAAAGTTTTCGATGTCGACTCTGACGTATCCAAAATGAGGTTGGTGTCTACAGACTGTGTGCTTGCTGTGCTCATTGCAACATTGTGAATAGTGTCTGACCCATGCTGGATTTTTCAGGTAGTTTCCTATATCAACATTTGAGAGTTTCAAAAAAATCTTAGAACAAAACATATCGTCTGATGTTAATTTTTCTCAAACAAATGCATACCATTAACAATCATCTCTTCCTTAATTTGGTTCTCCAAGAATTGTGACCAAGATGTGGAATGCGGAGAACATTTTATCGTTGAAAAAATTGTCAGTTGTTAATGCAAACAGAAATCTTGCATTTCTTTACTGCACGTTAAGTATTGTCCAGCAGATATCCATAACATGATATTGATATAAGATAAGATAAGATAAGGTAGAACTTTATTTATCCCGAGGGAAATTGTTGTGCAACAGTTGCAATACACAGTAGGAGACAGTATAAGATGCAAAAAATGTATAAAAATGTACAAATAGTGCAAAATGTTTTATACAATATATATATATATATATATATATATGTAGACACATTCTAAATAAGATGAGCTGAGATGGTGTAAGGTGCAATATTAAGGTGCAATATTCAACAAGATGAGGGAAGGTGCAGTATTTGGCAATATATCTGCGAGTCCGATACTATGAGTCCTAATTGCGAATATAACATCACACTTTATATTTTAGAAATGACCTGATAAATTACCTGGCATACTGCATGCAATAATACTTACTTCAACTTGTTGTTGTGTAGTACCTCTACCATTTTGATTGCAGCACAACAAAGCCACACATTTGACTTCCAGCAGCTGCAATTCAGTGTTTCCACTTAATACATTCTCCTTATGTGAATAGGCATATACTGGTAGAAGATCCAGCTGGCTGGGTGACCATTGATGAGAAAACAGGAACAATCACAACAACTAAGAAGATGGACAGAGAGTCATCCTTTGTTGATGACAATAACATTTACAAAATCGTCATCAATTCTATAGATGATGGTATGAAAGAGACTTACAGTATATTCTAACCAAACACAAGCTGCAATGTGGTCCACTGGTGAACGAAAGGCCTAGAGTAATGACGTGTTTTGTTTTTGTGCCTTTCCTGTGGTTATCAAGGTGAGCCTCCAGCCACAGGTACATGTACTGTCCTGGTCCACCTCAGGGATATCAATGACAACACACCTCATCTGGTCAACAAAAGCATCATCATGTGTGGAAACAAGGCTAACAAGGTCATGGTGAGTGCCGTGGACAGAGACGACCAGCCTTTCAGTGGGCCCTTTACTTTCTCCCTCGGGGATGATGACAAAACTCTGACGCAGCAATGGAAATTAGACCCTTCCTTCGGTTAGTACATATCTGTGCTCCTTACTAAAAGACAAACCAAATTGTTGTAATGGAAGATCCACAACACACCTCTCTTTACACCCTTCACCAGGTGAGCAAGGTGGGCTTGTTAGCTTGAAAGCACTCCTTTATGGTAACTACTCGGTGCCACTGGTGATTCAGGACCAACAGAGCTCGATTACTCGTGAAACCGTGGAAGTGAGGGTGTGTGACTGTGAAGACAAAGATGTTTGCCGAGGCACAAGGCCGTCCTCATCCAGCCTCGGGCCAGCGGGCATTGGACTGCTCTTTCTAGGACTCCTCTTATTTTTGTGTGAGTATGACAATCAGTCATTAACACATTAACAAAACCATAAAGTTCATGCCCAAATAAACCTGCAGTGACCTTCACTGCGCAAAACTGCACTGCACCAACCCCACCCAGCTTTATCTTACCGGTTTATTTGAACCACCTTTGCCCAAGGCAATTATGTTGCAGTTTGAGTGTACAGGTCGCATCTTCAACGGTGTTGTTTTGATGCGTGTCCACAGTACTGCTCCTCCTGTTTAAGTGTAAGTGCGGAGAGAAGGAAATGCCCATGATACAGGATGAGGGTAACCAGACCCTTATCAAGTACAACCAAGAAGGAGGGGGCTCCATATGCAAGGTGCGTTGGTTGTGTGTGTGCAAATTAGAGGCAGTAATAAAAGTGACAGTATGCCATATTACTCCACCAATCACACCCATTTTTGGGGGGGTCTAACACATTTTGTTTTTCTTCTCTCTTCTCTTCCAGGCTGACCCCACTCTGCTCCTGACACCTACAAACAGTCTGTCTGTGACAGATGGTGTAAAAAAGGCATCTAAGCAGGTACTCCTCCTTTCCCCCCCTTGACCTCAATCCTTTTTTGTGGTTGACTTTCTAAGGTATGTCAGGCTGTGTGCAACTTCAGGGTGTGTCAAAAGGAATGAGTCCCAAAGGCGTCAGTACAGAAACCAAACAAGTGTTTGAGAAAATGGAGCTATTAATTCTGCTATAATCCAAGAGTTTAGTTCCCTTTCTTCGTCTAACTGACGTGTGACGTAAGTGTGTGGTTGAAATGTATGTGGGAGACACATTAATGGCATAAATGACAGGGTTTGCAACAAGTTGCTCAACAGGTTGACCTTAACAGTACCATGACACGATACAAAGAAAACATCTTGGATTGTATCCTACTTGCAAAAAGAAATTACTTGATATTTTTTTTGATCTACTGATCACATTTACTGTAGTCAACTGAGAAGCACTATAGTAGCCTTTGAATGTGGGATGAAGGTTGCAGATGCCTAAGTGTAAGGAACTGACTGAATGTAATGAAAGTACTGAAGAAATGTCAGTTATTAAGAATTGCTGTATATGATTCATGAACCTACAAGTTTCATTTTCCAGTTGATTCCAGTTTCCAGAGTTGATCTCGTGGCTGCACTTCCCTTTTCAAACACTATTGCAAAGCTTTTTAAAAAAATAAAATGCCGTATTTACTCGCCTCTACTGGTAAGGTTGCTTTATGCATTTGCTTTGCTTAAATAGATGTCTCAGATGGCTCCAGTAATGGCCCAGGAAACAGATATGTACAACCTCTCAGGGCTCGGCATGGTGAGTATTTGGCCTTTAATTAGTCTCCTTTGTGTGTTTGTAAATCTACAAGACAAAGAATCACAATGATTTAGAGTAACGTCTACAGCTGCGGAACTTAAATGATGATTTCCAAAGAATAAATGACCTTACAGTGTTCAGTGGTGCGTGCAGATGTGACCTACACACCTGGAGTTGATAATATGCAGGGCGTGTTGCTGTCCTGTACTACGCTCTTCCACCCTGATTCACCTTACTGTACATCCCCTACAGATGAACCAAAATATGAGCCCACTGGGCATGCAGCGTACAAGTGACACTATTAGAAGCCGCGGAGGACAGACCATGGTGAGCGACTACAGCTGTGATTACAATAGATGCTTTTGTTGGGCATGTTTCCTGGTGAATGTGTTATCACGGTGCATCTCACTGCTCTGATACACAGGTGTGTGTTTCAGAGTCTGCACACTACCTCCTTAAATCCACAAGGGGGAGTCACCGGCGTTAATTTAATGCTACACGAGCAACGCCTATTTTCTACATTCTGTGTTGCACAGACACACACACACACACACACTCAGTATAAGCAAGAGGCTGGCTTTTTTCCTAGTCCCATTTGTTTGCATGTGAGTCTTTTTTGTTTCTATCCTAAAACAGAGATTAGAAACATCTTTACAGATTTCTTGGGATACACTGTATCTATTTGTTTCAAAAGAATATAGCACGTGTCTGATAATGGTCTATCTTTATGTGTATTTTATTTTACCATTCATTTTATTTTCTCGCTCATTAGAAATGCAGCGGTTAAAAATATATAACAGATAGATTACAGTGTTACATATATACACACACGTACATAATTTGCGGTTCCGTTGAATTTTACTGCGTTACACTGACATGTGTTTCTAATATTTACCCCACCCTTATTGATATAAATGGGATGAATATTAATACATATATAATAAAAACTTCAAAAAACTTTCCATCATGCTTTCTCTGAGTGCTATCTGGTTGTTGTTTTTTTAAATCCACAAACACAGTGATTGTAAGGTCAAATGAGGACAGTAAAGACTAAATCTGTTTACTTCCTTAATTCCAGTACTCTACATGGAACACAAACAGGACGAACACCTACCAGGTAAACAGTGCTCTTCATTGAAAGTATATTTGAATAAAAAAGTGAAATATAAACCTGTTTGACTGCAACGAATACGCTTTCTAATGCATATACAGTATGCTAATTAAGCCCATATATGTACAATATATTTTGCCTATCAGAGCTCACAATACTCCTCTTTCTGAACAGGGAGACTCATCAACATACAACCGCTCTCACAGCATGCGGTCAAATCAAAACATTGCGGATCACATCGACAGGGTAAGAGAGTTTGTCTTACAGCCACATGTGGCCAAATGGATCCCAACGGTCAGACCGGGACATTGCATCTGTTTGTGTGAATGCGAGGCACATTTAAAAACACTTTGGACAAAAGCGCCAGTCCACAATTGCAGTGAATGGGATTAAAATAAACTTCAGTAATGCTTATATATACATGCCATGGATAGAGGAAAAAAAATCCCTAAAAAGGTTGTTTGCATCTGCTTCAAGCTATGAAATGAGTAGTGCCATGAATATACAATTATACTTCCAGACTGAACGTCTTTATATATGCATTTTGATATGATCTGTTGTTGACCCAGATATCCTATCCATGACTCCGCAATCCCACAGAGACTGTACACGATTGATGGACAGGATGTGAACAACCCAGTGTACCTACCCACCACGTATGCCTACGAGGGACAGGGCAGTAAATGCCCGTCACTGGATAAGATGTCACTAAGCAACCTGGGGGATGATATGATTTTCTTGAATGATTTGGGCCCAAAGTTCAAGACCTTGGCAGGCATCTGTCGCAAGACAAATCAGAAAACAAATATACAGCTTTAAAAAGGCACTGCTGGACTAGGATTTGTATATCAAGCAAGTTGCTCTTCGCCACAAGTTTGAGATTGTGACTATGGACTGATCTGAATTGGATCTTTTGAGAAAAAGACAAGTGCAAAATATGGACCTAAACATCACAAATATTTAGAGCCTTGCATGAAGATGGCAAGAATGCACTGCAACAACAATGTCATGCTCTGGTGATTTTGAAATGTTATGTTTTCACAGTGACTGGGTGTGTTTGCTTGTTCTTTTTTTTTACATTGCGACTTTAGGAGTGATATGTGCCACTTCTCAGTGTTTTTAGCAGCAAGTCACTTCTTGCTGTGGAGGTTATGTCAGGGTATCAGTATCATTTTAGTGTTTTGAACTGTACGTTTATCCGATGAAAATGGAATATTTCATAGTGTATAAGATGTTTTATGTCTGCCATTCACATTCATCCTGTTAATACTTGATAAGGTCCAGCAGAAATCTGACTGGTCGTGGGGTGAGGTTTTTTGGTCTTGGAGGAGGGGAAAAAGAAATGTTCATTATTTGAAGCAATCATAATAAAATGATATCAAACAACATGCTGTTACAGTAGTTAATGCCATGGATACTATAACTTACATTTCATTTTTACTGAGCTATAATGACTTGTATTAATTCATCTTTTACAGTTGCACGCTAGATAAAAAGGTTGCCAGCGAGGGAGTGGTGGCGTCAGAAATGTTATGCAGTTTTCATAGAAGTGTATCGAGTTGAGTCGGGTTGACTGTTTTCTCACCCTGCATGTAATTCCAGTGATAGCCCCACCTAACATGGTGTTGTGCACTTTCTTAACGAAATCGACGACAGCAGCTGTCTACAGTGTTGGTTCTGTATAAAAACCACAAGGCCAAATGATGGTTGTTCATATCATTAACTCCCTGTGTCACTGCCAAAAACAATCTCATGTCTTGCGTGATGTTATTTGATGCTCGTTTCGATAGTTTGGCTTTGTGTTCCCTCTGTAAACTGTAGCTGAAAGTTACAATGGATGCCCTTCAGTCTGTCAGCAAAGAAATATGTTTTTTTGAGTATGGACTTATGGATTAAGTAGATGCGCCCGATGCAGTGAAGGTGTGGCACTGAGAGTAATACCGATACAACTCGTGACCTTGTTTGAGCCGCATGCACAACGCAGAAAACGAAGCAAATATACATGATTTGGGAAATTCTTTTTGCGGAAAGGCAGCATAAAAACACAAAAAACATGAAACATAAACACCATAACAACATAATAAGTCAATAAAAGACATTCAAAGTGGTGGTGCTTTAGACGACAGCAGGAAATACATGCAAGCACCAAACAACAAAACCCAAAGACTGACGAACACCAAAAGACACAAGTGAGCATGAAAGTAATTCAACGTTACTCAAGGTCTTCTGTTGCATTTCTTTCTCATCGCTATGACGTATAGGATTTGAATCTCCCACACGGGGTGTTTTTCAGACACACCTCTTATCTCTTTTCTTGGGAAAGGATCTCATTGAGGCTCCTGGTAAATGATTGGTAAAGAGTTCCACCGAAGGTAAGTGCTGTGTTGTGTTATGCTCTCTTTGTTTTCCTTTGAAAAGTGAGTGTAACAAACAGGTTCAGCATTATCAAGATTTTTGTTCACGGGTTTATGAAGAATCTATTAGATTGTGCCAATTCCACTGTCCTCAGGTGGTCTAGTATCTATCTAATTAGCAAATGTGTTATGTTAATGTATAATTTATGTCTTAATAAATAATACCAACATAATAAAACACAATTGAATTAACGTTTTCTGCTGTGAATTGCTTAAGAGGTTACGTGGTAATGGAAAATACCAGGCGTTAAGTGAAATATTCCTCTGTAAGGCCAGGTGCTTTGTTGCGTGTCAAATAAAGCAAATGGAACTTACAGCAGGACGGCCATAAGTATAAGCTTCATGGACTGTCAGTCACTTTGTTGTCAGACAGGATATTTCCAGTGCTATCAGAATGAGCACAGACACACATTATCTTTTTTAAAAGGAAAGAGATACACAATGAATTATTATGTTGGTGTACTGGGAACATATGTAAGCATCAGACATCAAAGCACAAGACACAAGGGAGCATGAAATAATTCAAAGTAACTCAAAGTCAACTGTCGACAGAAACACAGCTTTAGTTGAATCTGTATAAATGCAGCTAAGCGAGTTATGCCCTGTTATAACTGTAACACTTTAGGACTGAAATTACATTTTAATTTTGTTAATCTGACATCTAATATCCATCTCCATACACACAAAAAATGCATGAGAGCTTCTTTCTTTGTTTTATAAAGAAAGTTATGTGCCCAATTTTATTAAATTGCATGCAATATTTCTTTCTAACAGATTCTTTCTAACTAGCTTTGGCACTCAGCCTCTACTACTACACACATTCAAATAACTGCAGCACAAATAAGTGCTAAATTACTTTTCGAAATTCAACAAATAGGTCTATGTGTTGTATACATTTTATTTTGTTTTTTTAAATCAGTCCTGTCAATAAATGTTTTATTTATTTGTGTTTTTGCACTTTTGTAAAGCACTTTGTAACCTTGTTAGAAAAGGAGCTATTTCAATAAAGATAATAGTTATCACTTTATTCTGTAACGTACAGTGTAAACATACGGTAAAATAAGAAACTATTCACATATTTCTCTAACCCAAAGTGTTACAGACCAAATGTATATTAATGCATGTTAAGAAACACACACAGTACTTTGTACGCACCCAGCTGCTATGAAATTTCTTAACTTCCTGGCAAGACTCATGTGAGGCTATCTATTATGAAACAGACCCTCCCACTCACAGGTATACTGCTGCCAGGACCTGCATTGGCATGCATTTGAATTTCGATTCATCTAGTGTATCAACTAAGGGATTTATGACTATAACAACACATACTCTGGAAATATGAAGGAGACAATGCGCCTCAGTCTTTTCCTGATGCTGGTAAGAATTTATCATCTTTCTTCTTATCTTTCATGGCAGTATTTACAAATAGAAAATTAAAAATACTTCAAACAACGCTTACTTGATACTAACTTCTGCCTTAGATTACAACAATAAACTATGTTTTCATTAAACGGATTCTAACAATATAGAATATTTTTTTACCTGCATTTTCTCTCAATAACCAAGAATTGAAAGAACAATATCCACACAAGACAGATAAAAAATTGTACAGGTCTTTTTTCATGGTTGTCAATGGTGAGAACAGCTATAAAACTAAGTCAAATATGTATCCATCATTATGACGGTTACGCCTGCCAACGTTATAGATAATAGATAGAATAATAGATCTTGTCCCTTTGACCGACATGGTTTTGCTGTAGATTAAGGTTTAGGTAAGTTAATTACACTTTTTTTGTTGTATGTGTAAGTATTAATCAAGATATATCAAAGCAGCCCAAATGTACTTAATCTGATGAAAGTCATGTTATGTAATGTTTTTCGCAGTGTTTGGTAGTCCACGGGTCATCTTCAGAAATTCTGAAACGACAAAAAAGAAACTGGATCATTGATTCCTTTAGTATTGATGAAGGCTATAATGGAAGCTTCCCATACTCGCTGGGCTCAGTGAGTATCCACTGAGAGTCACAATGCATGGATATACGAGTAAATGGTACATATGGCAAGTTGCAGGAAGATCATCACAAAATTCACTGCTGTTGTGTTTTGACTCCCTGCAGATTAAAATAGAGAAGAACTTCTCCTTTTTCAAGATAATTGGTCAAGGTGTTAATGACGAACCTAAAGGCATATTAACAATCAACAAAGAAACAGGTGAGATTTCTGTCCACGGCCCTGTCGACCATGAGAGATTCAATGTTTTAAAGGTGAGAAGGAATTTACTAAAATTATTATTATTAAAAGAGTGTCGATTTGTGTGCGTGTGTGTGTGTGTGTGTGTGTGTGTGTGTGTGTGTGTTAAAAAAGGAGCAGGCTAAAATAGGGCTGCTACTAACAATCATTTTTATACCTAATTGTTTGGTCTATAAAATGTCAGAAAATAGTGAAAAATGTCCATCTCAGTTTTTCAAAGTCCAAGGTGATGTCTGTAAATGTCTTGTTTTGTCCGTCTAAAACCAAAATGTATTCACTTTAATATTTTAAAACAGAGAAAAGCAGGAAATCTCCATATTTTAGAGGCTGAAAACAGCCCTTTCTGACATTTTGCCTGACAAATTACTTCAACTATCGATTATCAAAATAGTATATTATATTATACCAATAACCAATAAGATCACATCTTTAAAACACAGATGTGTGTGTGCCTGCCTGCGCGTGAGTGAATGAGTGAGTGAGTGAGTGAGTGAGTGAGTGAGTGAGTGAGTGAGTGAGTGAGTGAGTG
>CALSCE010009645.1:1179725-1204898 GCA_943593645.1 Bovichtus variegatus | reverse complement strand
GTATAGTGTATATATATATATATATATATATATAATATATACTATATACTATATATATATATATATACTATATATGTTTGATGTTGTACTGGATAGTACAACATTAAAAGTTTCTTGTCCCTCTGTGGTCCGTTTCGAGACAAATTCAGGTTTTACTGAGAACTACATAATAAAGCATTTTCACCTGCATGTATACACACGCATCAATTAACGACTGTTGGCAAATACATGTCTGAGTCAGTGTGCTTGTGGAGGCTGGTTGTCAAGTCAAGAGCAGCAGCAGCAGCCCACCAATGCCATTGTTTAGATTCTCCCGAGCTTTATTACCTGAAAAGCTCAATTCAAAATCGAATTTAAGTTATTTAAAACTATGTGAGACGCATGCCCTCTGCTGGTTTATATAGGAATTTTGTTTACTTCTATTACCCAGCCACAACTGTGGTCCTAACACAGGATCTTTAGAAGCATTATTAAAAACATGTATGCATACTGTATATCTTTTATTCATCTGCTTTGTCAAGTGCTCTACACCCAGAATTTTGTAATGACTGAGAAAATTACCAAATTGTGTAAATGAAATGGGGTTTCCCCAAGTCAATCCCACTCAGTTGTTGTCTTTTTCTCAAAAGCATCTTTATCCACACAATTATCCTACCATAGATTGAACTTTTTACAATGTATTTGTTTTAGCAGGCTGACCCTTGACAGGCATTTGTTAATACTAACATGTAAAAGTGTACCGGCTTCTCCTAACATGTAATATGTCACCTTTGTTGTGTAGCATAAAGCTGTTATTTACTTTAAAATGTTTCAAGAAACCTTAAAATATTTTTTGTGTACCAAGCAATATGTTGCAAGTCATTAATAAACTAACACAAACGTTGAATTTTGTTTTATTTATATATTTATTAAGCAATTTAAATACATTCTATACCTTACAGTATAAATATATACCATCAAAATATGTAGAGCAAGAGGAAATAGATTTTACTACCACCTATAGGGTTTGCCTTCCCCACTAGCTTCTCCTTGGAGGTAGCTGTCATACAGCTCTCTGAGGTGGAGGATGAGCTCCTCTGTGTTCTGTCCCGTGAGAGCCGACAAGGGGATGATCCGCTGGGTGACGTGGCTCTTTAGAGTCTCTAATTTCTCCCGAGCCTCAGGCAGGTCCATTTTGTTGGCTATGATGGCGTGAGGCCGCTGGGATAGACCAGGCTCATACTGGTCCAGTTCATAACGCAGGTGCACGAGCTGCGTCCAGGGCTCTGGAGACGAGAGGTCCAGAACATAGAGGAGGAAACGACAGCGCTCTATGTGACGCAGAAAAGAGATGCCGAGGCCTCGGTTAAGATGAGCTCCTCGAATGAGGCCTGGGATGTCAGCAACTACACAAAGCAAGGGTAAAAGTGGAACATATAAATCACACTGAAGGGGGAAATAAATGTTACAGAGCAAAATCCTATTCGAACTTTATTATGCTGTTAATACTGAACATTAATAACACTTTAATATATTGTTTTCTAGAAATCAACTACCTGCAACTTGCTCATGATCCATGTAACTGACAATTCCTACATGTGGGTTGAGTGTTGTAAAAGGGTAAGCAGCCACAGCAGGCCTGGCATTGGAGATGGCTCTCAACAATGATGATTTCCCAGCATTAGGAAACCCCACCTGATGGGATAAAATATTTTTTGAAATATCCGTTCATTCCATTTGTGGAGTTTGAAAAGCAATATGCCAATGGTAATTCAAACATGAGCTGCTTTTTCTCACCAGTCCAGCATGGGCCATGGTGCGGAGCTCTAGATGAAGGACCCTCTCCTGGCCCATCACTCCTGGGGTTGCCGTCATTGGCGCACGGTTCTCATTGGACAGAAAGAATCGATTCCCCTTCCCACCAATCCCTCCAAATACAGCCACATACTCCTGGCCGTGCTCAGACAGGTCCACCACTGCCTGGCCCTCTTCCTTCACCACAGTACCTAATGGTACCTTAATAAATGAATAAAACATCAAAGGCCAGACACGACAAAAGAAATGACATGTCATTTATAATACAAACGTATGAACTCACAGAAATATAGGTTGTGCTGCCATTCCTGCCGTAACAGTTCTTGCTGCCACCTGGTTGCCCATCCTCTCCCTTGTAAAAGGAAATGACTTGCGCCAACGATTTGACAAACTTGTCAGCTGAAAGGAACGTAAATAAGGAATTAATGACATAAGCATGTTTAGGTGTGATGCAGCATAGAGCAAGCTGTGTCAGTGACTGTGTTGACAAGGTAAAGGAAATTGTTTCTGATTCTCAAAAAAATGTCTAATTACGTTACAGCCAGTAGAGTGGACAGTCCTGACTTTTCAAATGAGTAATATGGTGTCTAAAGAAAGGATGGGGTAATCGTAGAATATACATGGCAAACACACCAGTGTCAAATGCCTTGAACTGGACGGACACCCAACTTACCCTTCATAATGATGCTTCCTCCATCACCTCCATTCCCTCCATCTGGTCCCCCCCACTCTTTTCGCGGCTCACTGTGAAAGCTGGAGACCCCTTTACCGCCAGACCCAGCAAACAGCTTCACACGGCGGTGGTCTACAAAGCAACGGGTCTATGGGCCAAATTTAGAAAATCAACAACACAGCACTAAAATGGATTACACCAAAAATAATGTACTGTTTTTAATGTTTTAACAAGGGCTGTACTACAAAAAGTATACCATTGGTAGATAAGCTGTAGATTAATTTGACAGTTACATTCTTAGGAGAAATTAATCATTTAATAGTGTCATGAATAATATATGCCTAGGGACATTTTTTTTTGGGCTGTGCTTCATGGAGAATTGACCTAACTTAAGATATAATTAACTGGTGATAAATATGTCATCAAAACAGGTTTCTTCTTTAGTCATCTAGTGATGATAGATTAAGGCATTGGATATTGGATATATTCCTGTGATGTGATTTTTGTGGATTTAAAAGAGAAGCTATTTCCCCATCTGTTTTTTCATCCCCACAACAACTTTAAGGATGCATGTTGAACGTTATACAAGAAGACAGACGGGGCAGATGATCCAGCTACAGGAGCATATGTTTCTTTGTTTTTAAGGTTACTTGAGGGACTACTTTTTCTTTTTTTTCTTTGTACACTTTTTAATGTGAGCCTCCAAATATAAGATAGTGGACTGACTCCTTTCTTTATATTTCGTTTTGAATTAGCTGTGTGTGTATCCCTAGTATGGATCAGTTTACAACATAGGTTGGTAAATAAAATGCGATAACGTTATCTCTCACACCTACCAGCTTCTTTTCAGACAGCTCTTTCTTCTTCTGGTTTTCTGGGGCGCACAGCGCACAGGAGGAGCTGACACCTCTGACGCCAGCGGTGACTTTCCGCCTCCACGCTGCTGATGCTGAAGAACTGTGAGCTAACAAACTCAACTTGTTTCTTCTGACTACTTGTCCGAGAATGCATCCTAAAAGTGCGTCCGGAGAAAGCCACCGAGGGCTCTTAAAACTCGACAACGTCGCCAACATAGTAACGTTCAACAGACAGACGTCAGCTGGGAATCTAAAGTAACGTTGGCTGACGACGGTTTCACAAAGTCACCTCGACCGTTTGCCTCAATACACATCACTTATAACGAGCTAAATGTTCATTCTGCCGGGAAAGTAACTGGCAAACATCTGGTTAAGTCATAATGTCAATTCGCGAAGGACATGCATTATTTTATAACCGTTTTGGCACGTCCAAAAACACATTAACCACCCACTGCATGCTTACAGAGTGCAGTCGCTGTTGAGAACTACGGGACCCGCGAAGGGACACTTTGTTTACGCGGTTGGTAATTACGGTAACCCTTTGCTGTTGCGATTTGTTCCTCTACTGCCACCTTCTGTGCTGGAGTGGAGTTTGAGTTAAGGTAGGGCTACAAATAGGGGGAGCAAGAAAAGAAAAATGAATCTGTTGATCTTTTATATTAGGGGTTCTCAAACTTTTTCAGAACAAAGACCACTTAACCAATAAAAAAAACACTCACAGACCACCTAACTCCCCAAATATCCAAAAACAATAGGCCTGCTTACCACTCCAACAGTATATTACACATTAGAGGCTAATATTGAGCTTTATGTGACCTTCTCTACGTCGCTCGTTCACACATTAAATCAACAATACAAATACAACTACGGATTCTGCAAGCATTTCATTCATATTCGATCTAAACAGTAAACGCTGATAGATTTTACACATCATATGAAACGTAGACTACATTTATTACTGAGTTTATGTCCGAGCGAATAGATGATTTCGCATCCAAGCTTTTTTCCTGAAAATATTTCCTGAAATATTTTTTCACATCCACTTTTTTCATGAAAATTAAGTTCATTTTTTCACTTAAAGCTTTTTCTGTGAAAATTAAGTATTTTGACATCCAAGCTTTTTTGAAGAAAATTAAGTTTTTTTTGACATCCAAGCTTTTTTCATGAAAATATTTCATGAAATATTTTTTCACATACAAGCTTTTTTCATTAAAACATTTAGTATTTTTTCTCATACAAGCTTTTTTCAAGAATATAAAAAAAAAAAATGTTTTCATGAAAATTAAGGATTTTTTTCACATCCAAGCTTCTTTGATTAAAAAATTTTGTATTTTTCCCATCCAAGCTTTTTCCAAGAAAATGAAGTATTTTGACATCCAAGCTTTTTTCAGGAAAATTAAGGTTATTTTTGACATCCAAGCTTTTTTCAAGAAAAGTTTTTATTATTTTTTCACATTCAAGCTTTTTTCAAGAAAATTATTATTTTTTCACATTCAAGCTTTTTTCAATAAATTTTTTTTTTTTTTTTTTTTGACATTCAAGCTTATTTCAAGAAAATTTAGTTTTTTTTTCAAATCCAAGCTTTTTTCATGAAAATTAAGTATATTTTTAAATACATAAATAATAGATAATTAAGTATTTTGACATCCAAGCTTTTTTCAGGAAAAATAAGTTTTTGTTTTTTTTTACAACCAAGCTTGTTACATCAGGGGTTCTGAAACGCACACAAAATCACTTGTTGTCGCTGCGGCTGAACAACTTGTAGCTGCTGAACCACCTGCATCAGGACGATGCACCTTGACTGTCGTGTCAGATTTTTCATTTCATTTTCTTTTAACTGACCCGGTCTTGAGCCATCGATCCATCTGGTCCGCGGACCACTCTTTGAGAAAAACTGTTCTATATAGATGGCCAGTTTATATGGAACAGCGTTTCTGCCTCACTTCGCAATTTCTTTTTTCTTCCTCTGTCCTTTTAGCTCTAGTATTTCTTGTTTGGAAAGTGTATTCAATTCTTTCTTTTAGATATTTAAATAATCTTTATGTTGGTAAATTGGTGACAAGCACATACGCATACTGTGCTGCTGTCTTTAATTTCAATCTTAGGTGGATTCCTTTTATAAGCCCTCTGGGTTTCTTTTCATCCCACCTGTTTATTTTTTGTTATATTGTTGTATAATTCTTATTTATTATATGCATAAAGGAAGATCTAAAGAAGAGGATAATTCCAATAATTTCATGTTTTTTTATGCAGCCTCAACACATATTTTAATTAATTGACCCATGTCTTCATATGTCTTCAAACTTCATATAATAGAAGTTTCTCAGGCAGTTAAAGGTTAATAGAAAAAATACAGAATTGTGTTTATTGTTATTATTAATAATAAACATAATAATCATAACAGTAATAATAATAAAAAATAGCACCTTTATTATGATGTGTGACTTCTGACATTTTCTTAATAAATGAAATGCAGACAAAAGGTGAATGTCAGTTTATTTTTTTATATAACAAACAGTAACAAAAGACAGCAGAAAAGATCAGGCAATGCAGTCTTACAATAGATAACATTCATATTTGGATTATGCACACCAAACTTCACTCTCACTCACTGTCTCACTCTCCTCTCTTTCTCTTACATACATGCAAGGAAACACACACACACACACACACATACACACATACACACACACACACACACACACACACACACACACACACACACACACACACACACACACACACACACACACACACACACACACACACACACACACACACACACACACACACACACACACACACACACGGCGTACCATCCATATCAGTGATGACACACAACATAGAACTAGAAAAGACTTGCCATACATGTTCAGTTCACAGTAAAATGAAACACTGATACAAATTCAATGTAGTATAGAGAAGCCTGTGATTGTCACTGTTGAGTGGCAGCTACATAGTTATTTAGCTGTTTGACAGCCAGGTATCTCACATTCTTGATTAACCCTGCAACTATTATGCTATTTTAACCCTCTGAGATAAGTTGAGTTACTACAGAATATACTGCAAAGCCGGACCCTCACAGTCACACTAATAATCCTCATTACTGCTCAAACTGTAAGAAACCGTGATCAATGAAAGGTGAGGAGTTGTCTGACTTCTTTTGAATAAATCAATCAATAAACAAACAACATAATATATGTCCATTTTGTAATAACCCATGGATAGATAAAAAAAATGTACCTTCTATACCCCTTGTCTTGTTTTTAAGATTATTTTGTTCATCTAATACAAAACATATGATAAAAGTTTTCACTGAAAAAAAGCTTTATGTCTGTGATGAAATACTTCACATAATCTGTCCACAAGTCACATAAATACAGAAAACAATGTTATTAAATATTACATGTCAGTTGAGACCTGCAACATAAAATTAGACAAACCAGGCCTAGTCTTTGCCATCACTGTATGGCAACAAACTACACGTAATGACATTACAGATTAAGTTCCCCATTAGGAAGCAACCTCAACATGACTGAGTGTATTGCACTTATTGAAGTAGAGGTGCAGGACACGTTACCATTCTGTTCCTGTGTTACTTTGGCTTTTTGAGGATTATTTGTTAAAAACAGCCTGAATTGCACTACAATACAAAATATCCGACAATACATACACTGTCACTGCAAAAATAAAGTGCAGACAAAGTGGCAATGTTTTTTTTTATGTAAAATCATTACGGATTGGCATCAGAGTAGTGTGACCCCCTTCTTAACTCTGCACAATAACGATATGTCTGTGTAGAGCAATGCCACCCAAAATATATACCAAAAACACTACCATGATGGTAGCATCATGGACAATGATACACACTTTTAAGTCTGGATCAGTCGGCTAACTATTGTGTCTATTACCTCAGAAAGACATACGTAGACAGTGAAAACACATAATGTTAGACCACACAGTAAACACATCACAGTTCGACTAACACAGACAAACCCCCTACTCAAGTCAGGTTTAAGGACCAACGTTTTCACCTTCATAAAATGAATTTCCTTTATCAGGAGATATAACAGCGTGTCAACTAGAGCAAGCGCTGGACCTAGTCGTTTAGATAAATATCAAGGAACATGTCCTTCAAGGCTAATTTACTTTTTATAGCCTCAGTCTCACAAACCATGGGCCTGTTCTGTTCACCAAAAAAACAAAGAAAAAAAGAATAAAAAAGAGGCGTGTAAAATAAACTTAACATTAAAAGCAGGGGATGGGATAAAGACAAGTGAATGCATTAACAGAAAAGAAAGAGAAGGATACAGGCGATTTGCTGAGGTGTGCCGAAATACTTTAATGCTACTTTTAGTAACCTATTTAATCCATATGGAAGCTTTACATTAACTACCTTGACTCTACTAGCACTCTGACTTTTTGTAAGTTGGCCAGTAGCACTAAAACACCTTCAGCTACAATCCTGTTGTGAGCAAAACTGATGAGAAAAGCGTCACATTTCACTAGATTATGTATTCTTTGCTAGAATTATAATTAATGAGAGGATAATAGATCTGATGCAGCCAGATCTTTTAATCCAAAACTGAGCAAGAGAGTCCCTGTTGAACCGTTCCTTTTTCATTTTCTTCAAACAGGAAAGCAATGTGGTACCTTATTGCTGATAATTTCCATACTGACCCTGCAATGTAAAAGTATTTACACTGAGATATTAGATTGCATTTCATACATTGTGTTGTTCACTTTCTCTTTGCTTTTCTGTTACTACTGAGACAGACTATACAAAAGCATATTTTAAAGCTACCCCATCATTCCTATATGCATCAGCTTTCCTGATGTTTTATAGTTACTCGCGTAAGAGTTGGATTTGAAAATGCAGGAACTATGAAACCTTTGAGATTATGATTCATTACAATTGAAGGGCGTCTCATAAGTCCCTTTGTATTTATGCTTCAAGATACTTGAAAAGGTGCTTTGGTGTGTGCTGTATACGCTGTGCTACGTCATCATACATTTTAATTTGGGAAATCAGAGATTAACAGCATCAGAAAAACATCAAGTATTGTATGAAGCACCTGTTGTGGCAAGCTAAAAAAAATTAGAGCCATTATTTCTAACGGTTTTCTAATTTAAAAATAAAAATTAACTGGTGAATTCCTTTCAAATATAAGGCTTTATTAGGGATTATATACATATTTCCCTATTTGTTAAATGGCTATTAGTCAGTGTCGCAAAGCCAGTTTCAGAGACTCCGAGAAATCTGAGATCTGATCTAATTTGCTGTACCTGTTCATAGGTATAGGGCCTCTGCGTCTGCGCTCCGGGGCCTCCCTGGGAGGAGCGGTAGGAGCCGTACTGTTGGCTTTGACCCTGCTGATACTGAGAATATTGAGAGGATCCACCCTGGCTAGGACCTGAAGCAGAGGGGTTACATTCAATTCATTTATAATGTGTTTTGTGTGCGTGCGTGCGTGCGTGTGTGTAATACAATATATCGTTCTATGGGTTGTGCTAACCGTATCCCTGTGGCTGTCCGCTGTAGCCTTGTTGAGAGGAGTACTGCTGCTGGCTGAAGGGCTGCTGCTGGCCAGAGCCCTGCTGATACTGCGCCTGCTGTTGACTGTACTGAGAGTTACCTGCAGGTATATACACACAGGTACACGTCAGCTTTGTTTCATATGAGGTAGTACTTCGGTCCGACACATTTGGACAAACTGAGGTCGGGAGGGTGCAGGAAAATATATCTAAAACACATGGTTTGAAATGGCAAAGTTAATAACTGTTACCTCCTTCATAGTAATGCTGAGAGGATTCATCAAAGGATCTGTCGTAGCCTTGCTCACCGTAGGAAGACTGTTGATACGAGTACTCCCCATGACCTGTAGAGAAAACTGTTCAACACGCGCAAAAACTTCTCTGCAAAGGCAAAACCCATACAGAAGAGAAATTATTACTCGCAGTTTGAGCCCAAAACATTTAGAACACATGTGCAACGACAAAACTACAAGCACAGACGACATTTTCAAGGCTTTTCGCTTCAATATAATGCGCAAAGCACAAAGAATGCCCTGGAGGAAGTCTGCGCTCTCTCCTCAGCACACTGCTATGGCACTCTCTGAAATCTGAAATTTCGGCACACCAAAGTGGACAGTATGGACACAGACACACTGGGAAGAAAACAGAATTGAGACCAATGTCAGTCTTTTGCATTTTTTGCAATACTTTTCATCTCCCACAGTAAGGGAAAAAGGCGATGACTGGGAGGACGAGCTGAAGCTTCAGCACTGCAGTAAATCTGGCTCAGGCATGTAGGATAGTGCTAATAGGAAATGGCATGACCTATAAAAAGGCTTTGTGTGTTTGAGAGCTGTGTGTATGAAGTTTATGGACGTGCACGATTACCATCAGGGTAATATTGCCGGTTTATGGGCTCGCTGGAGCTCTGAGTGTGTCCATACTGCTCTCCGTAGAACTCGTCTTGTCCCATGTACTGCCGTGCAGATCCTGCAAGACAGGCGACACCACGATTCGTTAAACAGTCGGTTGGACCAGTTGGCTACTGAGTTGGAGACTAAAGGAGCTTTGCCAGGACACTTGGGCAATTTAGGCAGCCTGAAGGTGTGTGTGTGAATTAAGAATAATGAAAGACAATAAGAAAATATTATAACAGACATTATGGACAGCTTTCTTGGAAGTCGTCATTTAGTTAAGAGGCTATTATGAATAGTTTAGAATAGAGTTAATTAATATGATGATTATCGTTTTCTTTATAACTTACTTATGTACTGTATAATTTGACGGGTGATTATTATCTGTGGGTTGGGATGTGGAGGAAGCTATTCCGGGCCAACCCAAATGTTGGAGGTACTAATTAAAGTGGAGCAATTACAATTAATAATTCCATGACAAATGACATGAGATGTAATTTTAGAGGGGAAATGAGGACTACAGAAATCCAGTTAACAGGGAGAATCTTATCTCTGCTTGCTGGTGGTGTACAGAAACTCCAGATTCCACTCTTTCCTTTAAAAAAAATGTTTAAACAAAATCAGAAAACCAACAGAACAAAAACTCTCTGGAAGATGCATCGAGGAGCCAGGTGCAGTTTAAACGCCTCGGAAACCACAATTTGGCCCAAAATTTCCTCTTAACTGGAAAAATAGAAAAAACTATTTTATAGCAACATAATTCCAGATATGACCAAGGGCCCACAGCTGGTGAGCGAGGAGCTTAACTATGGCCACAACATTTCTTTAACAAAGTCCTTTCTGGAAATACTTCACCCAGCCATGCAAGGATAATAGTGTACCAGGGTGAATGAGGACATACAATCATGGCCTGTTGCCCTGGAAACAGCATCAAATCCTTTTTATAGCATCTGAGTTACTATGTGCCTAGTCTACACCCTTCAAAAGACATAACAGGACAGGGTGGAGCTATTATTAGGTACATGCTGACACAGCACAAGTTAAGTGATTTACAGAGACAGGAACCTAATGTGACACGAGCGATACATCTTCGCTCTGCTTCTTAAAGTTGCAGGAAGGCAACTAGGATAGCCTAATTTGCAGACCTTCAATACCACATCTCTGAAGGAAGAAACTTAAAAATACCATGCACGCACTAACACTTCAACAACAAATTCAGCTTTTCCATCAATCTGAGATGTGCGAGACTGGCATCCAGTGCCACGCTTAATGGAAACCTGTTGACCACTTCAGTTCAAACTGTTCCAAACTGTAGTCACACATCCATCCATGTACTTAAGCACTCAAACACAACACGAACAAACCCATTGCGCCACCAAAGTGCTACATTTTGCATCATACTGGCATGAAGAAGTCTTACCACCTACCTTGCTGTGAGGAGCGGTAGGATCCCATGGGTCTCTGAGACATCATACTGTTTCCTTGACTGCCCTGACCCATCATGCCCATGGCCTGCTGTCCCTGATAGTGTTGGCCCCCAGCCTGGGCTGAGGAGTAGTGTGGAGTGGCAGACTGTTGGTGCATCATGGAGACTGGGAAGGAAGTGTGATTGTGGGGGAGAGATCTCATACATCAATATACACAGACGCATTCTAAGCACATACCTGAATTATCATTGAACAACATACACAGCATTCTCAGAGCTGAGACTGGCAGAAATGTGCATGATTAAACTGACAAATAAACACACGTAAAAGGAAGTCCATGGCAATCGGACCACAGGGAAAAGCCAAAAGGGGTCCATAGCAGTCATAGGTCTCTTAAAGAACAAAACTCTTTGCAGAGATGCTTTCAAGATGCTGCTCTGAAGTACAAATGCAAACAAAGCTAGTGAAGTCAGTGCATAAACATAGATATCCACACAGACATCCAGGGAGAGGAGGGCTGCATCTCAGGGTCAGGAGTCAGAGATTAGGAGAGGTAAAGCCTGGAGCAGAAAGAGGAAGAAAGGAGGCAGGAAACCTCTTTGATGAACTGAATGTGTTTGCTTATTTTGATGGTTACACCGGACTAGGAGGACATTTAGAGATGCGAGCGATTCAATTTTTTAAGCAAGATCAAGGGGGCATCATGAATACGTTCAGAGGGAGTGCAGAAATCATCCAACTGTTTTACCATATGGTTCCTACCGCACTCTGAACACTTAAATGGCATTACTTTCAGCAATCCCTTCC
Organism: Bovichtus variegatus; assembly: GCA_943593645.1. Lineage (NCBI taxonomy): Eukaryota > Metazoa > Chordata > Actinopteri > Perciformes > Bovichtidae > Bovichtus > Bovichtus variegatus. The sequence continues at coordinate 1,192,912 of CALSCE010009645.1, read as the reverse complement.
TCTAAGTGCCACATTTTGCATTATACTTAAATAACAATAAAAACTAATGAGACATCTTGCATCTTAAGAGTGTAGTTTATGATAATCAAGTCTTAAGTGTTCAAATCATGAGCCTGAACGTATTCCTTCCCATAGAAATAGACCAAATATCCTGATGATTAGGCTCCTCTATGCCTGGCTCACCTTGGTTTGATTGCATGTTGAGGTTGCTGCGGGAGGAGGAAGAGGAAGAGGAAGATGTGGAGGAAGAAGAGGAGGAAGAGCCATAGCCAGGCCCAGGGCCCTGCATCATGCTGCCCTGGGAGGAGGGTGCAGCGTGGCTGTAGCCGGAGGCTGAGGCTGCGCTACCGTAGCTGCTGGCTGGCAGGCTGAGGGATGCGGAGGGAATAGCCGACTGCACCTGACCAGGCTGCTGCTGCATGGGGGCATGGCTGGGGCCTGACGACACACACGCACAGTCAGAGCAGCCAGCACACGTTCCCATATGGTGCCACATCATGGTAATCATGGGCCCACATTCAGTTCATCTTTACAGGAAGCTTGCATGGTTGTACGAGGACAGTGTGATGAGGGTTAATGATGTGTGTAAAAATTCATTAGAAACAGAAAGAAGGAAAAAGTCGTTATAGCTGCAAGCAAATCGAACTATCAGACCATTAACAAAAGATCGTGAGATATTTGCAGGCAATAAAGACGAGAGACACCGAGATGAGACGTGGTGTTGTGTCTGCAGACAATCATGCAGCAAAGTCAGGATTAGACAAGCACAGAAGACGGGGGACGGACAACAAGATGGAGCTATATGAGTGCAAACCAAGTGTGGGTTTGTGTGGAAAATAAAGTTCACGGACCTGAGTTTGTCTGTAAAATGCACATTTGCGGTAAAATCTCACCATTGCTCATTTGGCTCTGCATCATTGATGCGGGGGGCAGTCCTGATGCCATGTTGTCATTGAGGTTGCTTGGAGCGTGTGTCCCCACCATCCCTCCAGGACCCATGGACATGTTGGGAGTGGGAGGCTAGAAAGTAAAAACATTGTTGATCAATTAAAACAGTAATTCCCCTATTTTATAGTTACTCCTATGTTGTCTCCTAAATGGTAATATTTGTGTTTGTTCTATAGATGTATCACTGGACAAAGGACATGAAAGGTTAATGTTTTCTGTGCTCTATAAAATTTGCTTTGTCTACCCAAAGAATATGCTCTCAAAATGGATTTATTAGGACGATTTACTTTTTTTTTTTTAAAAGGTAGAAAAGGTGAGGGATGGCAGGAATAGAACGAATCTGATGAAGATGGGGAATCTACGGTTACTTCCTCATGAAGGACTCACCGCAGGTAGTAGTGTCTGCATGTTCTGATTTGAATCTGCTATCGTGGCCAAGTAAACAAGATTCCTGTGCAGGATCTGCTGATACCTGTAGAAAAGGGGGAAAATGAAACTTTATTAACTGACTTTCACCCTAATATGACATTTACATTTAGAAGGCAGGTGGGGGGGGGGTGTACACTTACTGTGTGCATTCAGCTGTCTTGCCTTTGCTTTGGTAATCCATTATACATTGTATTAAATGATGGTTTTCATCCAGCATCTTTGGGAGACAAAACAACTTCAGTTCACAGTATAAATCCCAGTGCATGGTAGATTATACACTCAAACATGCCCTAAGACATTGCAGTGATGTTGTCCTGGATTCTAAGAACTTCAACCAGCCTTTCTGGGTCAGTTTTTTCCATAATGGAGCCAAATGAAGCAGCAGCTCCTCACAGTCTTTTTTTAGGACATCGTTTGAAAGTCCCCTGTCTGAAAGATGGGTTGTGCATTTATACCAGAACGGTTCAGTCAAGTAGCCTATAATAGCAGCAGCAGTCTGAGGAGCAGAGGGCTCAGGTTTACCTCCATCCTACACTACCATGCCTTGCTTAGTAGATCCTCAGATAGATCTTTGCAACAAAGCAGGTGTCCATAGTAACATTTAAACATGTCGGAACGCTGTCTGACAATACACTGGCACCTATAACTAATAAAAACCCAGTTCAGGTGGTGTGCTATAAAATGATTGGAAACAAGTCACACAATCTAAAGCTGATTATTTAACATACAGTAAAAAAATAAATATATATATATATATATATACATTTATCATTTGTCAGAAGAAAAAAGAAAAAAAAAGCAGAGAGATTGACAGCATCACACGGAAACTGCTCCAGTGATGAGCATGAAAAGCGATCGCCTCCATCACCGTCATGGCTTTGTTAGGTTGGCACCTTCAGTTGACTGTAACGTTACAATACCAGTTGCCATTTCTTCTGATATTCACTACAGGCTACTTTCTCTGCACTGGCGGACCGCACACTCCCATACAGACTGAAATATTTCATCACGACCCGCGACGTATTTGAAGCTTTTTTTTTTTTTTTTTTTTTTTTACCTTTTGAATGGTTTGCTGTGTCACCTCCCCTTTACTCCTGGGGCGCGCCGATGAAAATGCCACCGACATTTTGTCATATGTAAAATAAAAGCGCTTCTTTTATTCTAATATTTATTATAGTGAGCGCAGCCCTCTATTTGGTTACATAGCTTGTCCATTACCACCAGGAAATGGGGGGTGGGGTGTGTGAGAGGGGGGGGGGGGGGTATTGACAGTGACACATCTCTGTTATGAAGGAAGGAAAATAAGAAAACACTGGATTTCTCTGAATGCAATTAAAAATGGGATTTAGCGGACATTTGAGTGATTGTGCGCGGGCAAATAACGACGCAGATGATTAACAGTTAAGTGATAGTGGAACATCCCTCTCCCTCAGTGTTTGGTATAACCCGGACAGTGAGTAGCCTACCACTTTGCCTCACTGTAGACGGAGAGTATCCTTTGATTCATGAAAGCCAATCAGTCCACATTGTACGCGCTGCTCGGTGCGCAAAAGCTCTGCCCGAGAAGAGTGGTCGTCAAAGTTGTTTTTTAGCGCCTTCATAAAAATATGAATACGACATCATGATACAGTCTCGTGTTCAGATTGTCATACAGTAAAACACTATGCACCTGACCTGACCTCTGCATAGCATTTCCATCCTCAGCACAGTTTGCATATCAAGCGACCGTTTAAGATTTGTGTTGCTTGAGATTCTGCACATAATTGACGACGTTTACAGTTGACAAGGCAACCCAACATCCATAAACTGTCCCAGGATGATGGATCATAAGCAGTAATCATCAGCAGTGGAAGAAGTAGGCCTATTCAGATACTTTTAAGTGAATGTACTTGCTAATAGCCGACTGAAAATACTGCACTACCAGTACAAACAAAAAATGCATTTAAAACTTGGTCTGCTGCAACTACAGATTATTTTCATTATTGATTAGTTGTTTGTTTCTAGGCTATAGAATGTCAGAAAATGTCGATAAGGGTTTCCCATAGTGAAAAGATGATGTCCTCAAATATATCCAGTTTACTGCTATAGAAGAGTAAAGAAAGCAGAACATGTTCACATTTAAGAAGCTGGAATCAAAGAATTTTAATACCAATTATCAAAAAAAGTGATTAGATTAATTTAGTAGTGGTCTATAGGTCGATATTTCTTTGCGGCTTTATTCAAATCCAAAAGAAAACATGCAGGAATTATCAGATAAATGTACCAAAAGCAATACATTTTAGACCATTTGTAGCGTCGCCATCCTGTGAGAACCAGGAATCTCTAAAAAGATCACTTTTCATGAGCTCAGAAAAACTGTCTTGTTTACAGCTTTGTGACGAGGCAGTTTCCTGCTGGTTAAAAGAAGGGTTTTAAATAGTTTATTTATCCCAAGTAGTTAGAATTTTCTCAACCCATAAGGAACACTTCATCCTTTAGTTTATCAGAAACATTCAAAATCACAACATTTAGAGATGCATGATTTTGACTGAACAGGAAGGACATGAAAAATTGGAATCTGGAGAAAGTAAAAAGTAGAATATTTGCCTCCGAGATGTAGTAGAGTAGAAGTAAAAAAAAAAAAGTACATAAAAATGGAAACACTCTATAATAAAGTACAAGAACCAAGAATATGTACCCAAGTACAGTACTTGGTTACATCCCACCACTGTATATTAGGATGACCCACAATTAAAGCTCACTTGTGCAGATGTAACCAACTAATGACAATATAATGTATGAATCCTCAGAGACCACAAGACAAGTCCGTCAGCAATTTCCAGTTTATTTCCATTAGTCTCACTTGTTGCTTCAATAAGACAGAACAAAGCAATGCACACGATTTAGCCTTTAAATAAATGTAAGTTTAGTTCATTATGTTAATATTCATAGTTTACAACATTTGTTAGTCAAATAAATGCAGCCTACTCCCAAGAGGCAAATCCACATAGCTTTCTTTTTTTTTTCCCCCATTTTTTTTTTTTTTTTATAAATATGAAATCAAAAAACATGTTTGGGAGTGAAATTCTTCCAAGTAGAAAACAAAACAAAAACTTAAAGACTCCCATTTAAATTGAAAAGGGGAAAAATACTCAGGCAAACATTCTGAGGGGAAAACAACGATTGGCAAACAATTAGTGGGCCATGCATCCATATGCAAAATGAGGTCAAATGATAAAAAAAAAGAAAAAAAGAAATAATGGCATTAAAAAAAAAAAAAAAAAAAAAAAAAACCCGGGAAAAAGGGGGTTAGGGTAACTGAGTCAGTGAGAAAAGGAAAAAAAAAAAAAAAGAAATCCTTCTTCATACAGAGGCAACAAAACTGCTTTTGCTGATCATCATAATGGTTATAAGTCCAATTTGTTACAAAAAGGAAGCCATCATTCAAGGATGGGGTTGCTTTAGTGCCTTGGTATCAAACTCTAACATTTACAGTTTACCACTCCTGGTTCTGTAAGAAGCTAGAGTCTGAGCAGTGCCCCGTCCTCTTAGTCCAGGATAGCCACCTCTGAAGCCTTGGCCCCTCAGGAACCGTCCAGGGACACCAAAAGTCTCCAGATTGCGCTTCCGCTCCTCCGCCCATGTTAGTCTGAAACCGTTTGACACAAACAGAGGCACAACCCTGTAGCTCCAAATACAGGAGAAACGCGTGTTGAATTTTAGGATAAAAAAGGCCACTAGTTTACCTGAACTTGTTATCAGACGAGATGTTGTCAAAGAAAGACTTTGCTTTGTCGTAGTAGCATTTTGGTGCAAAATGGTTATCCTCTGCTGTTGCGTGCAAGTCTTCTTTTTCTTTCACCTCATGATTTTCAACTGCAGACAGACTCGTGCACTGCAAGTTACCTGGGAGGATACACACTATGAAACACCAAGCTAGGTGCATGTTTCCGTAGGCAAAGCCAGCGATTTACAACTCATGTGCTCATCCAATTACCATCCCAAAATCCTACACATTATGATGTAATTGCGTACACTGAGCAGAAGCAAATCTGACTTTTGAAGACTCACTAGACTATTCCTGTATTGTTTTTTTTTTTTTTTTTTTTTTTAATGAAGTGCAAGGACATGAGCTGAAGATGAAAATGCAGTGGTGCATTTGTGATCACATCAACTGATGAACCAACCTTTCATCCTGTCCCGCACCTCCCTCTCCAGCTCCTCTTTAACAAACTGTGCATTTGAGGAATCAAAATCAAAGTCTGTGTCAAACTTAAGGATGGCAGATGGGACATTAGCCACCATGAGCTGGCCTCTACTACGGTTCCTGCGTCTCCGAGGACCTGAGATTTATTTAAAAAAAAATGAAAGTTAATTAGGATTGTAATTTGCATTTTCCCTCTTTTACAAACCCGGCACCTTTCACGATTACCTGGTCTTCTTCTGGGTGGTGGCCTGTTTTCATAATTCTGCTGCCGAGGTCCCTGCTGAACATTGGGCACACCTGGGCCTGCCTTCACTTAAAATTTTAAAACATTTACACTCACTCTTAAGATTGTTCGCAATTGCAAATGGTGGACATTCCCTAAACCGAGTTGTAAAACGAACAAGCCAAGCTATTCACTTTTGGCTAAAGTAGTACGTCATTTTTCCTTTCATCACTACAATTTTGTATGCTTACTTGTGGCTTCAGTGCCCTTTCTGGTCTGTAAAACCTCTCCTCGTGGCCTCGGGGGCCTCCTTCTTTCCCACTGCTGCTCCTGCTCCTGGGATGCAGTAAAGTCTCCCCTCTGGCTAGATATATCCACATGGAGGGTTTGAACAGCCTTTTCCACCATAGGGCCCCTTCTAACATGCAAGCCTGGAAGTATAGGCCCTGCATGACAAACACAACCAAATACTCTAGTACACAATCAACCTGTATATAGTATAAAGCTACACTAAGGGTGTGGGTTTATGGTCAGTTTACTAGCAATAAATATGCATTCATTAAATTACCAAGGCCAAGAGCTGCAGCATATTGTTGATTAAGTAGATTGCTGGCAGCAAGCTGGTTGTAGGCAGGCATCCTTAGGGGGCTAAATGGTCCAAGAGGAGAGTAGACACTTGGAGAACCTGCACTGGATGACTGAACAAAAGAAGTTTAAACAATTTAAACCCACATTATGAGTCTTCATATACTTTTAGGTTCTCTACTGTGCAGCGTGATCCATGCAGTTCTTGTATACCTGTACTATTGCAGGATCTGGGGGGAGGCTGTGGTAAGACCTTGAAGGTTCACACAGTGTGATGTCCTTAATATCACTACCGCGGAAAGTGATGTACTCATAGATATCATCTTTGGGTGGTGTTGGTCTGTCAGTGGGACGTCCCTCCGTTCCAAAACACTTGACTAGTTGAGAGAAAATGTTTGATTAAAAAAAAGCTAACAAAACAAGTCATCCATGTTTCAATTGTGCCGCCATCTTTCGAAGTCTACAGAACACTCAGCAAAAACATTATTTTTGGACATGCTGGCAGGCTGTCAAGCATAGGCCCACACCACTCACCTTTAGCCAGCACTACTGTGGAGTTCACTTTATCAATTGTATACAAAATCCCCTCATAACGATTTTGGGCTTTTGAAATTAACCCTATTTTACAGCCAATATAGGGCTTTGATGAACTCATGGCAGTGAATATTCAGGACAATAGCTTATAAATTTCAACAAGAACTCGGGTTACAGCATTCAAGCCAAGGAGCGACCGGAAACCATTTATAAGCTACACAGGTGACTTGAAACCACGCCCACTGATTGAGGCCTAAACGCACCTGGCGATGAGACGTCTGCTAATTCCCTACGCTGAACTTTTCATCCATGACTCATGATTTCTGATACTTAGCAATATTGAATGCTGTTATGTATTTAACTGTATTCTTAAAATGTTCCGTCCTTTTATTTATTTATTTATTATTGTTAAGTTTCTCTTTCTCTTCACAATACAATATATAAACGTTGTAGGAATTCTACAGGGATGAGAAAGTATGAACAACGTCATGTGTAAGCCAGTGTAAATGTATGTTAACTCCTGAAATATCGTAGACTGTATAAGTATATATATATATATTTGTATATTTATTATTAAATGTATAATAAGTTGGAAAAGACCAGAGATTAATGTTGCAAAAACAACTATGTAAAGTGAATAGTTGATCTGCGCTCTCAGGAGCTTCACATCCAGATAACATCACTTCTCTGTCTGTGAGCGCCGAGGCAGCTGCTGCGGCTCCCCTGCAAAAAAAATAGCAACAACGCAGCCATTTTGAGTCGTCTACGATACAGTCAGATGTGTACAAAATGCTTCAATACTGTGTGTGAATCTGCAAAGACATGATGTGAAACAGAGGAACTCTCTCAGAGAGTCTCCTCGATGTGATAAAGTCCCACCAGGGGCAGCTCTGTGAGCGGTATCGTTGTTTTCCCGTGGAGCTGTCAGACCGAGCTGGAGGTCCACACTGCAACTCGCAACCATTTGTCCCAAGCTTTATTTTCTTCCAAGGACCAATCACAGCGTCCGGCTAGGACGCGTCACCGAGTTTGCATCCAATCGGCGCATGCGTCTCACGAGCGAGCGCAGCTGGGCAAAGATGGCGGCGGGCTCCGATTTGCTGGATGATGTTTTCTTCAACACAGAGGTGGACGAAAAAGTAGTTAGTGATCTAGTCGGATCTTTGGAGTCTGAACTCACAGGAGCGGGACGCGTCAACGCATCGACCGGGGTCCGGTCTGCAGCAAATCCCGCCGGCAACTCAGCTGTAGGTAGTAATCCCAATGTTCAGGGCAGAAAAATGGGACTTTCACAACAAGAGCTTGCTAAAGCAGGTAAGATAGCTGCCCAGTCCGGTTAGCTAACATTAGCTCATTTTCGTCACGTTGTTCAACTGATTTGAGCTAACTAGGCTTCACTTATGTGTTTCCCGAAACTAATGCGGATCGGAGAGTTGTTCGACACCCCCCCTTGTTTTCATGTGTTTCCGCTGCTGTAGGGACAGGAGTGCAAGGAGGTGTCATTAACAGTACGGGCTCCCCCCGTTCAAGCATGGACGGATCAGCCGGCACCACATCGAGCGTGACCGCCGCTCAGAGTCAGTCCAAGCCGGGGACAGCCGGCGGAGGCGTGACGGCAGTGTCGGATGCATCGTGTGCTGTTGGGAAACACGAAACGGCCAGTGGTCAAACTTTAAATGGAAGTGCCGTGTTGAGGAACTGTCATGTCACTGGAGGCAGCAACTCGCAGCCCGTTGTCACGCTTGTCAACAACGGACCCGTTTCTGTGAGTAAAGGAAGCGCAACAGTTTCGTCCGCAACACCAAGTACTATTATACGAACTTCTTCGACGAGTGCGCAGCATGCTGTGATTTCGTCCCAGCCGTCTGTCAAAAGTGTTCCCACAGTCACGCTCGTGAGGCCACCTATGCAAACGCCCACCAACACCTCACACAGCGGAGGAAATACACCCACAGTGTCAACGTCACCGGCCGCCAGTGTGACCAGCGCGGCAGGCTCGCTCGTCAACAAGTTCGACTCCACGAAAACCATAATGCAGACCGCTGCGACAGGGACAGCGGCGACCACGAGGAGCCCGACTGTTCTGCAAAACTTGAGGACTTCTGTAGCGTCGACAGTCGCTGCCGCTCCTCCTGGTGGAATACGAGCCATTGCTCCACAGGTGTTGGCCCCTCGAGTGGCTCAGCCTCAACAGAACGCCCCAAATATCCAAAACATCCAGCTCCCTCCAGGTAACTCGACGTTAAAAGTTCTCGAGCATCTGGACGTTTGGTCTGACGTATTAGATGTGCAGCGTATGTCAAGCTGCAATAACGTGTTGCTACCAAACACAAACGCAACTTTGCTTTATTTGGTGACGTTTCATAGCTGCTGAACGGGCGCGTAATGGTTTGATAATTTGTCTTTCGAGGTCACAAACAACAGATTAGAGGTCGACAAGGTTCAAACTGCTGACCAGATAAAAAGCCTTGAGTGCAGTCAGCCGACCTATTCCTATAGTGTATCAAAGTAGCATTCCGTTGCAACACATTGATTCTTATTACTTTGTCTTGTCAGAGACATGTGCACGCTGTTCTCATATCAACAGCTATTTACTGTGTATCTCTAAGTATAGATCCCATGTGTGTGTTTTGTACAGTTTGCAAAGGCTAATTATCTCTGTCCTCAGATATTGCTCCAAGGTTTTGCACTGGGAGATTTCGATTTTCCCCTCAGTGCTAGATTAATGTGAAGTAGAAATTGTGCAAATAAAGTAATATAAATGCATGGAAATGAGCTCTGCTTGGGAGTTCTGTATTTAGAGCTATCCCAGCCAGAGAGCGATGGACAGACTTAAATAAGCTACAACAAAACAGAGTAGTTAAACAACAGCATTGTATCTACACCATTTAATAACATTTATCTACCTACAATTCAGCACAAAAATGTTTTTTTTTTTTTTTGCATTTGTATTTGCTGCTTAACTGTCATGTCTGGCCTCTCTTTAACTTGGTATTACCTTGTAGGCCAGTGTATTACTATGTACTGGAGCCAAGTCACCTGCTTCATGGAGAAGCTATAAAACCAGACTCCAGTGCATAGTAATACTCTGGCCCACAATAAAGCATCAGCGGCAACAAAAAGGTTGTAATTTATTGTTGTGTTTTGTGGATGCTCACAACATCTAATTACACTTTGTGTTGTGGCTTGAAATGCTTTTGATTTATGGCTCATTTCTTGTCTGACCGGTCAGTGACACTGACTAGAAATCTCTGAACACAGACCTCACAGCTCAGGCAATGTCTATGCATCAATAGCCTACAGATGAGTAATTAATTCCCCTTAATGTCAGAAACTCCATGCACGCGTGAGACTGATCAGGACAGAAAAGCACTGACCTTTGACGTTGTTTGCCCGTTGCAGGCATGGTCTTGGTTCGCAGTGAGAGTGGGCAGCTGCTGGTGATTCACCAGCAGACCTTGGCTCAGATGCAGGCTCAGTCGCAGTCCCAAAGCGCCATGACACCACGACCTGCAGCCCCCGCCAGCACTCCACCTGTCCAGATCTCTTCTTTACAGGTACCAGGACTGCTGGACACAAGGGCACAGTCACACAGAAAATGTGACTCATTCATGTTAGGTAGTGACGCATGGATCTGATACACTGGATCAGTATTTACGTGAATAATAATCTTCTTTAACAGACTGGGTTTCAGACAGGATAGGGCTGGGCGATATGGCCGACAATTTCTATTATGATACAGGTCACGTCATATCTCGATAACCATATACATCATGGTATAGCGTGTTTTCTAGTAAGTCGATAAATAAACGGTCTGTATGAAAAAATCACATGGTAAAGGCTATTGTTTTTATACACCGATGTATTAAATGAAATACTTGAGAAATTTAAAATTCAAGTGAAGTTATATAGAAACGATAAATAAAATATAGTCCTAGATTATATTGCGATAGAAACAATATAGAAAAATATATATATACGATCGACATCTTTTATATCGTTTTGACGATATGAATTGTCGTATTTCCCAGCTCTAGACTGATGCACTTTAAATACTGTTTCTTTGTCACTGTTATATGTATACCGTACCGGCACAATTCTGCAAAGCCACTTACATTTGAACCATATGATCAAAATGAACACAAGTTTTACAAGAATGTTGGTGTAAACATATTCATGTGTCATCATTTTTAGAATGCAGTTTAATTCAATTACATATTGGTTTCACATGCACACCTTCTGCATGGTAAAAGATCAATTTAAATAATAAGAGTGAATTGATTTCATTTAGTCTTGCATCCGAGTTCAAAATAATGTGTAAAGAAAACTAAATAAACCACCAAAATGGAATTTGTTTTGTTTAAAAAAAAAAAGAAAAGAAAAAGAAAGAAACTCTATTTTTCTTCTTCTTACTTTTTTCCTTCCCAAAGGAGTTTAAAGCAGCATTTATACTGTGAAATGATGTGACTTAAAAGAAACATATTAGAGATTACTTATTGGAGAAAAAAGTAAGTAGCACATCATTACTTTCATATCCCCTGCTTTTCTGCAGGCTCCAGGTGCGACACTGCTGGCTCGGCCCGTCACCCCCACCACCATTATTAAACAAGGTTCCACAGGCCAGACAACTGTGACGGCCACCACCACGCTGCAGAGGCCTCCTGTACTGCAGGTAACTCCACCACACATCCCTTTTGGGCTTTTCATTTCCTGTGCTGGGTAAAAAGTTATCAAGCCCCAAACCCCATTAAAAGTTTTCAGGTCAAGCTGTGAGTGTCATTCACCACAAAGAAGTGTTACTCAGTTTCATTACACTTATCTTGGTTCGTGCTGTCACATGAACAGGCTGCAACTGTTGGACAGTCAAGTTAAAGCAAACTATTAACTAACTATATATTGCTCTGTAGGAAAAAAGGATGTTGATTGCTGGCCACACGTACACTTTTTGAGTTTATTTAGCCACAAACATAAATAAACCAGTTTTCTAAAACCAGCCGCTTTAGCCGGTAGATAACATTTTTACCTGCAACTTCTGGAAACGGAGCACAGCTTGCTCTGCACCTGCTGTGACTCAGAGAGATGACATCAATGGCATCTACATCCTCATTACTCCCCTACTCTCCTGCCTACATCACTCAAGACTCATCAAAACCCAACAAGTGGAGCTATTCCCCTTTCCCTGAAGTTAATATGACATAATGCGAGGCTTTTACTCCTATTCCGTAAATTACAGCTACATGCAACTCTCTTCGACGAGTTAGGACTGATTTACTGCTCTGAAATGCTTGATGCAAACAAATTCAGGAGCTGTTTCTTAGGTAGAATGATCACCTTGTTTTGCCTAATGAAAGGATGTGCTTTTCCATCAAGGGCAGCACATTTGTCTTCATTTCTGTGTCTTCTTTGTTTGGCCCGTTTTCATTGCCCACTTTGAAACCTTGCTGGTTGTGTTGATCTTTCTTGTTGTTCACGTTGCCATGGTATTTTCCTTTAAAGGTTAATACATTTGGCTGAACCTTATTAACTGGTTTTGCTGGTCTGTTTTACACATGATGTTTTTTTTTTCAATTGTAATTCACGGGGTGGATGAGGAGAATTGTTGAGCTCCCAAGAGTTGATGTTGTACACATAGTATATGAATATCAATGAGTGTTCTGTGATAGCAAACGTACAATATCTGGCACAGTTCGTTCCTGGAAAAATAAAGCTTGGGGGAGATGATGTCCTAGTCAAGTTGAATATACTGTGCCCAGGGACCAGACATGTCAAAACTGTTACGCTGACCTTGTCACTTTCTTGAGTCTCATCTTATGACTGGATATCACTGACTCATATAGAACACCATCATGCTGGGAGGAACTGCCACCACCCCGGGACAGCCGATAGGAACGCCCACCACAGTGCAGCCCGGATCTGCAGCAACAGCAGTTACACAGAGGGTAACTGGGGCCCCTGTCACTCCAACAGCTGTCACAGCTGTAAGAGAGAAGTACTAACCTCGAATGCTTTTGTTTTTGTAGTATTCCAAAAACTAAATATACAGATGTGTAATCCTTTTCGGGTGCTTTCGTGTTCTGCTACTGTATGTCTGAGGTGTGTATTTAGGGGAAAATGACATTTGTGTGTATGTGCTTGCAGGAGACACTGGAGAATGTTAAAAAGTGTAGAAACTTTCTGTCCACGTTGATCAAGTTAGCGTCCAGTGGAAAACAGTCCTCTGAGACTACGGCCAACGTCAAGGAGCTGGTCAAGAACTTACTGGTACATTTCTCTCCTCTTCTT
>CALSCE010009645.1:1167887-1179325 GCA_943593645.1 Bovichtus variegatus | reverse complement strand
CACTACCTCTCCTCCTGTATAAACACTAGTTCAATAACTGACAGTCAACAACTCTTTAGTAGTAGTAGTGTTGTGCATGAAGCTGAAATTGCAGAAACAGGACATTTATGACCATGGAATCAAACTCTCAAAGCAGTGACGTATGAATGGGTCAAACAAAGGGTTTATTATCAAGCATCAAACACAAGGCTTGTGTGTTAAAGTTGTATGGCACAAAGATGCTCAAACTGTTTCCAAAACCCTTCTGAAGCGGTAGTAGGCATGCAAAGTCTTTAAAAATAGAAAGAAAAGGAGTTATTTCTCTTAATGCATAGTGCATAATGCATCTGATTATAGTGCTTCCTGCTTCTCCTCATTACAAATAGGCTTTTCGTGCTCTTGCAAAATAAATGTACAATCATTGATGCTTTTGTGCACACCATACAGAGTGTATCTGCGAAGATATGGTGATATGCTCAGGAGTTCTTCCTCTCACTGACACCCAACTCTCTTACAACCTCTGCACTCCCTCATCCAAAAACACTGGGAGTTCAACCAACCACAATGTCATCTATCCCAAAGTTGCTACTGAAGGATGCCTTTTAGCTGGCGAATTGGAATAGCAATATAATAGCATAATGTATTATTATTATTTATTTATTATTATTATTATTATTATATATATTATCATATTTAAAATAAATGTTAACTGTTCAGACCTTCATTGTATGTTAAACTAAGGCACTTGCTTAGCGACCTGGGGTCTTTTCCTTTTTGTAGTTTTCCTTTTTTGTCAAAATTTAAGTTCCATGTCGATAAATAAATTCATTCGACCAAATCCACCTGGTTTTATGTTGCTTCCCTTTCACAAGACAGGGCCGTAACAACCGATCTATACTGTGTGGGAAGGAGTCGGTGACTTTATCAAAGTGAACTTGTGTTAACTCTGTCTGTTCTCTCGGTCTGCAGAGAAGTCTCCCAGCACTGCGTCAGATGACCCCAGACTCCGAGGCCTTCATCCATCAGAGCCTGCTGCCTCTGCCCAGCGCTCAGCCCGCTGCAGCAGCCTCCACGGCCCTCACCACCGTGATGCTGCGTCCTCCTCTCTCCACGGCCACCACTATGGCCACCAGCACTGCCGCGACCAAAACCACAGTTATCAGCCTCACTCAGACACCTCACAGTAAACCTGGACTGGTAATTCATCACTTACCTGTATCTCAATTCAATCATTGGCCTTGCATAAGAGTTTTTACTTCTATTCTCGTCTGTGCTTTTATTTTGTCTCGCTAACTCGTTGTCTCTGACCGTGTGCAGATAGTGTCCCAGCAACAGGGGACAATGGTGAGGCCACAGGTGACGCTGTCTCAGTCTCCCATAGTAACACTCAGAGGACAATCTCATAGCCGCATCATTGTGGGCCAGCCGCAGATGGTCAAACAGCTACAGACAGGTGTGTGTTCAACAGTCACTTACACTTCTTTTATTTCTTCTATGCGGTGAACTGAATATGCTGTTGCTTCCCTCTGAGTCTGTCTGTATTCCATCTTTTTCAGCAATTTAATACTACACAAATGGAAATTCTACCGCCTTGTGGATACTGTCTGTAATTACAGAATGCTAAGCTTGTATAGAGATGCCAGATTATGATTTAAAAAAAACAAAAAAAAAAATACAAAATGAAATCAATTTCACGTCGTAGTGCACGTCTTAAATGGTACAGACAATTTTAACTGAACATTCAATTAATCCTCCTCAGTTAGCAACAATAACCGTCTGAATTTGCTTCTGATCCTTCATATCTTTTTGAATTCCAGCAGTGAAGCAGACGTTCGCTCCAGGGGCCAAAGGAGTGCAAGTAGTCTGTCAGGCCCCTCTCACTGCTGCTCAGAAGATAAAGCTGAAGGAAACAGGAGGGGGAGCCTTCAGGTGGGTGACACATTCAGATACAAATCATCAGGGTCTCTTAAAGATTGGTCTCCAAATAGTAAGCTTTCCAGGAGTTTGTGTGGTCCCTATTTGCAATATTTTATATTTTCAAAAGCCTTTAATTATTTACAATAAGCATTATTATGTTTTATGTTGGAACTATGTCAGCAGTTAGCAAAGACATGCACACTTACTTTTTATAGATTCAACAGCATACATTTTTTAAGTTCTTTGCATTTATTTCTTTATCTTATTTGAAGGTAAACTAAATATCTTGGATTTTGAACCATGGGTTGGACAAAATAAAGGATTAGATTTTTTTTTTTTTTTTTTTACACTATTTTCTGAGGTTGAGGTGCAGATGTTCCTCCTTATTGAGTTACTGACTTCCACAATTCAAGATTAAGTCCTCACAGTCATTGTGCATTCATCTGGGGGAAAAAGATTTAGAAAACACTGCCGAAATGGTGAACAGCAGCTGCACAGATTGAGAATGCACCATGTAACATTGAATAAATAAAATTGGAAACTAGCAGAAAGGATTCAGCCATAACAGATTATGAAAGACTAAATAGAGGAAACGCAACATTAAGACTGCAAATACTTAATGTTTTATGTCTTCTCGGCCATTGTTTAGTGTGACATTACTTCACCAGTGTGGAACCACACGTTTATTCATATGTGTCCAGAGTGTTTTGCCCATTTGACAGTTAAGCCTTATCTACATAAGTAGGCCATTTCTGTCTCTCTTTGCGAGATTTCCAGCCTCATAAGCATAACTGGTTACGGGTAATATATATCATGGTAGCTACATCTTTTCCTGACACTGTGAATGATAATAAATACAGATATAGATATGGATGTTATTGACATGGCTCTGCTGTAGTAAAACCGTGAAGATGTACTAAATGCACATCTTGGATACTTTGCCTTGTGCGTTGCTGTGTGGTTTCTTGTAGGCTGTAGTGTATAGACAAGGACAACCCGGTGAAACATTTTACATCATTACCAAGGTTAGAATAGAAAAAGAGTAATATATAGGTGAATGGTGCATGGCTTTAAATGTCTCTGCAAGGCATTGTGGACGGCATTGTATCCTTTTCTTTTGCTAAAGGAGATAAGAAAGGAAGCATAAAAGCACCTTTCCTTAACATTTAGAATGTTTGACTAGCTCTTATTATGGCTGTAGATACTCCCGGGTCATTTGACTCTGTTAGGAACCTTTTTATGCAAAAAAAAAAAAAAGAGTTGGAGATCGTAATGTATTGCTGTCTGCCACAGTGTCTTTTTGCAACTACCGTCGGGGGGCACCAAAGATGAATATATTCAAATGCTGCACATAAATTGCATTAGAGGCTCACATGTGTGTGTTATGCTTTGATATAGGAACCGCGCTGATGGTTTTATAAGTGCAGTTGTTTGTTCAGACTCTGTAATTGCGGTTCATGATGAATTATCTTAGTATTTACATTTTCCAAGCTGTAAGGGTGTTTTTTTTTTTTTTCCAGCCATGGGAGATTACTGCAGCTTAATGACACTTGAGATTTTTTTTATAAATGTACACTGACACAAAAATGTGTAAATTGTGTTGCTGTTTATGTCTGACTCGTCACTTTAAAAAATATATATATATTTCATCCAGGGATGACGATGATATCAATGATGTGGCCTCCATGGCAGGAGTCAACTTGTCGGAGGAGAGTGCCCGTATCTTAGCAACCAACTCGGAGCTTGTTGGCACGGTGACTCGTTCCTGTAAGGATGAGGCGTTCCTCTCCACGTCTTTACTCACCCGGAGAGCTCTGGAGATGGGTGAGACGCATAAACTTAAGAGAAAATGTACGGCACGTCCTTGCTTTTAAAGGTCGACGCGGTTTCACTCTGTCTAAATCTTCATCCCCTCCGCTCGTTTTTGTGACAGGTAAGAAGTTTGGTGTCAGCGAGCTGGGCACAGATGTGATCAACTACATTTCACACGCTGCACAGCAGCGACTACAAAACCTGCTGGAAAGGGTGTCACAAGTGGCACAGCAAAAGAACGTAACGTTCAAGGTGATTATTAATTGCAGTCATTTGAGAGCTGCTGAGAGCCCGCTTCCTCCGTTTTACCTGTTGTACCTTTCTGTGCCTTTTTACTTTCCTCATCCTCCAGGAGGATGGCCTCCAGGAGCAGGTCAGCGATGTGCGAACCCAGCTGAAATTCTTCGAGCAGCTGGATCAGATGGAGAAGCAAAGGAAGGAAGAACTGGAGCGAGAGATTCTCTTAAAGGCTGCCAAGGTAACAATATATATAAACAAGGTCACACTGCATCAGCGACAGGAAGAATCCTACACACGATCATAATTGCATAGAGAAGGCGAGGGAGAGGTCTTGGGTCAGTGTCATTAATGTATGTTTCCTCTGCTGCTAACAGTCACTAGAGAACAGACTTTATAACAATGACCTAGTGAATGAATAAAACAATTGATTGAATAAATTGGACATATCCATCTTGAAATATTAAAATGTCCTCTACCTCACTGCAGTCTCGGTCACGGCAAGAGGACCCTGAGCAGCTCAGACTTAAACAGAAGGCCAAAGAGGTATGTATACGCTGCCATACGTGACCAGATGATTTGCTGTTTTTTTGGGAAGCATTTTGAGGAGTTTGTGTGTTCTTGCTTGTGTTCCAGATGCAGCAGCAGGAGCTGGCTCAGATCAGACAGAGAGAAGCCAACCTAACAGCGCTGGCAGCAATCGGCCCAAGGAAAAAACGGAAAATGGACTCTCCTGTTAGGGGCGCCAGTGCCGAGGTAAGGAGTACGGAATCATTTGGAATAAATTGCTAGTGCTTATTTTTGAATGACTTCAAATCTACAAAAGAAAAGTCGATCAAAGACTAAATGTCTTTCTTGTGTGCGCTCCGTTTTTTGACCCAAGGGCTCAGGGTCGGGTGCCTCTCAGCCCGGAGGCTCCAGTGGATCGGGCTCCAGGCAGTTTATGCGTCAGCGCATCACCAGAGTCAACCTCAGGGACCTGCTCTTCTGTCTGGAGAATGAAAGAGGGACCAGTCACTCACACCTGCTCTATAAAGGCTTCCTCAAATAGCCCCCGCATGACAATGACTGGTCTCTCTCAGTGGCTTTTAGGAAGCAGAGTTGATTGTCAGCTCAGACCCTCTCTGCCGGTGCTTTCTCTGCTCCCCCACTGCTGAGTGATGAGATGTCTGCGGGGAGAGAATCATCTGAAACCCCGAAGAGACGTCTTCTTTTAGGAGTCTCTTCAAGCACAGGTCTTTTGTATTTTCAGAGGAGCAAATATTTGAACTCAGCCCTGATTTCAGTGTGCCTCTCAGCTCGGTTGGCTTTCTAGAGACCAGTTGCACCCAACCACACTTCAGTCATGCACTGCCTCATGCTACACACCAGAAAAAAAACGTCTTTGAAACTGAACTGAGCACTTCAGACCCCGAGACCCTGTCAGTGTCATTTGCACTGACATCCGTGTTGTAGCAGAACAATCTCTGTGAAGTGGTTCTATTTTAGATTAATGTACAACATTCAGGTGCAGCAGCCTGATTTTTTTTTTTTTTTTTTTTTTTTTTTTTTTTTTTTTTACAAAACTGCAGTAAATGTGCAAATTTTCTTGACCATGTTAACGTGAACTCTCTCTGTTCATTTCAGTTCTTACCAGGGATTTTAATTCATCACACATTTCTACTATATTTTAGCACAGTTTCAAAGCCCGTGGATTGTTTTACAGAGACTAACCTTGACTAGCCTTGTCATCTGTTGAGTTGCCTTCTTAACAAATGAAGCCATATTAGAATGTGTTGATCCGCGTCAGTAACTTCATCCATCCATCAGTTCTCTCCAGATTTGTAGGATGCGTGCTGTATTGTGCGCTTTCTTTGTCCTCGCTTGATTGGAATCCGAGACGATTGTTTATTTGTCATGGGTTGGTGCATGACGTCATCGAAAGTGTTATATTTGTGAACTCTCGTCACTATACCGTTTTTGCTGCGAGAGTTCCCGACCCAGTGGGTCTCGAGCCAAATTCCACCTTTTTCTTCAGAGTCGAGCACATTTATTAGTACATACATGTACTTTACATTTCTGAAGCACAGCGTACTCGTTGAGATTTTGCTCCCACCTCACAAGCAGTGGGTAGTTGTCCTTCAGTTCTTTAGTGAGGATAAAAAAAGTGTAACTAAAAGGACTAAATCTTCTATTAATGTTATCATCCTCTCCTAAATAATTGTTATCGGCACTTTATCATAGCACGCATTCATTTCAAAAGTGCTTCTGGTGTGTTAACGTACGGGTAGCGAGCTGGTTGTGCGTCGATACAGAAGATCCAAGAACAATGACAGATCTGCATTATGAAAAATAATAATGTAGATTTGGTCCCTGTGTTAATTGAACAGTGTTACCCAAGAAGCTTTCAAATAATTTCCCTGCCTTTTCACAAGTGTCATCCAAAGAGTGACAGACTTTTTCAAATGAGAGTGTGTAATGTTTGAGTAAGCTTTGACTAAAATATCTTTGGGGAGGAGGTTCACAGTGAATGATTGCCCATCTCAAGCACATTTTAGTCTTTGCTTTTGTACCATTAAAAAAAAAAAAAAATAATAGAAATGGATGTATAAATGGATAAAAAAAAAAAAAGAAAAAGAAACCTTGAGACTAGTATGGTATCATTTGGAAATGAATTGGTTGTTAGTAATGTAAAGTGTCCCGGCTCTGTAGCTCATAGGTTATGATGTGAATTTAAAAATAATTGAGTTTGGAGAAATGAATCTCAATAATGTTATTGGTTACAGTCATGGGTCAGTCAGACATTTTCCAATAAGTTGTATGTCCACATTTTTATATTTATGAATGATGGAGGATGGTGTTGGGTAAACATGGCATGAGATGCAGAAGGAGGACTGCACTTTGACAGATGACTTTTGTTTTTTTTTTAAAAACTAGTCGATCAGATACACATAACCACTTTATAACTTTTTATATTTTTAGTGCACATACTAATTTTGGTCTTTATACCTTTTGTCATTTTATGAAAGAATGTTTATTAGCACATTTTATTACTGTATATATTTAAGTTTGCTATTTGTAGGTTTATCAGTTGACAACTTCAAATTGGGCAAATTTGTCTTATTTTTCATATAGGCTACAGTAGATATGACAAATATATGATACGTTCTTGCCAATATCTTGTAAATTTTGCACAGCCATTTGTTTATATGTAAATATCTGAATTTAAAAAAAAAAAAAAAAAGTTTTTTCATTGCTATTTTATAATGGATTGAAAGAGGATGATCTCTATTAAAACAAAAAACAACAAATATCTTGATTGTCTACATTGTTATGGGAAGGTCCGCTCTTTCAGGTCTTCATACACTAGTTCACATTGTGGTGCCTGAAATACTCACAGCTCGTTGTGAAGAAATGAACAGTGTTATTTAGCAAAACACTTTCCAGGCATACAAAGAGCTCTGAGAGTAGAAGCAGAAACAATATGCTAAAGATGATGTTTTCTGGGGAGGTTGTTAAACACCTCTTTGAGTGCTGTGCTTTGATTTTAAATGCTTTTGTTAACCCATCTGCTGCTTTTCTATTCTGGAAATCTTTTATCCACAGGATCTGTTAAATCCATGCATCAATCTCCCCACCGGTCAGTATCTCTTTTCACATTATGTATACAAAGTCTGACCTATGCCTTTAGACATTTTCCAGATTTGAAAATATTTCTATTTTCTAGTTAGTACCTTTTTTTTTTTAAATTTTTTTATTTTTTTTTAAGCTTTTGACTTTTTTTTTTTTTTTTTTATTTTTTTCATCTTTTTTTTTTTTTTTTGGGGGGGGGGGGGGGGGGATTAGAAAACAGAAGCACTTGTTTACACTGAAATATTACCAATATGTGCATAGATTAAATTACATTTAGATTTTTAGAAAGAAACATGAAACTTGATCATTTCAAGCGTTCCGTGTTTCTGGATTGCTTTGATTGAAATGGCATTTTCTTTTTGTGAACTGATCATCTCTACCCGTGCCTTTGTGCATGCTCTTAAAACAAAGGTCCTTATCACATGAAATCCATAAGAATGATATCACAAACCAACATCTCCTCCCATTAAAAGAGAAATGCTGTGTTATAAAAGGCAATCAGATTTTTAGTGGCTGTATAAATTGCCAAAATGCAATATTTCATGCACACGTATTCCTCTAAAAAGCATCATTTTTTAACATTCTCTACTTGAAGCTTATTCAGCAGCGCTGCAGAGGGAGAATGATGAGGGCAAGTCTCAAAATCAAATACTTAGGAGCCCATTACTGCTGGATAATGCAGTACACCAAAAATGACCCTTCTAACCTAGAAACATGATCAAAGGATGTTTTGTCCATAATAGATAAGATTCTAATCATTGGCTACAACTATCATCTCCCTACTACCTGCTTGTATAACGAGTAGTAGCGGGATGGTAATGGCTACCCCTGTCTCATTAGAGAACACATTTGACAGATCAATGTGTGTCCCAGTCTCTAGTGAGAGTTAGAGGAGATTAATTGAAGGATGGAGAATTAAAGAGGGGAGTATTGTACAAATTGTCAAGTGTAACCTTTATTCTGTCATGTAAGTGTGCAGTCAAACATTATTCAACTCTATTCTGTCCCCGCAACAGGATACTGAACAGGAAAGTGATGCTGTGTCGAGCAAATTCCGAGGTGATAGAAAAACTGTATTTTATTTTTTTTTCCTCCCAATTATTATTCGTAGTATGAATGTATTGTACTTGTCTCATCGTATTGACAATATACTATTTTTAGAGCTGAAAAAAAAAAAAAAAAGAAGTCTGAAATTCACATTGACCTTGGTTACAGAGTGAACCTTAAAATCGATAAATGATGAAGTAATTGATTTTACAAGAAGCGTTCCAAGTTTATTCCAGTATGTTTTGGCAATTTCTGAGGTTTAAAGGATAAACCCCAAAACAAATATGCAAACCTGTCATGTGATCGAGGTGTAAAATCTCAAACTGCCTCACAAACCGTGAATAAGAGCAAAGTGTTTTGGACTTACAGTGACGGTTGTTCTTCATTACAATTATACTTCACAGTATGAGCCAAAATATGTGTCCTCATCTCCTATACAGTAAGTGCTCTTCCATCACTATAAATTCATGCAATGCCTCTTGGCTTTATACCTAGATGACAAAACAGGCCTAAATCATTGGGTCCTTTGTCTTATCATGTTCCCAAAAATGGCGTTGCCTATTCTAGGCAATAAAGATAATATTTATGAGTTCTGGGATTGAGTGGATGAAGCTGTTCATGGTACAATAGTTACAGAATTCCATTGTCATTATTCACTTGCTGGTGTGACATTTTATGGATATGGGATATTTTAAAGTGATCTACTGCAAAGTATGAAGGCCTTTTGAGCTCCTTGGCAATAGTGTTACATTGATGCGAAGATGCAGTGCAGAATATATTTGCTCAAAATCAAGTTCCTTATGAAACCACGTGGACAGGCTTTTCCAGAGGTGAAAGTAACAACATACATTTACTCTCATTACTTTAACAAAGTCTCTTTTTTTGTGTTTTGACTACTTATATTTTTTAAGATCATTTTTACTTACTTTTACATTTCAAGTCCCATCCCATACAGAGCAAAAACAGAAGTCATGTGAAAAAGTCTTCAACCTTAATTAATCTCTGCTTTAACGCTCCACCAGCACACTATAAGTGACCCAAATCAAACGCACCAGTACATCCTGTTTCTGATTTCTCTGAGGAACTTTTACCTTCAGTGAGGTTTGTGATATTCCTGATGTGACTGCAGAGGATCTCAGTGGGACCAGAGAGGCCAAGTGCACCGGTAATATTATGCTTTGAGGAGGAACGGGCAGAGTGAGTGGTGGTGGTGGTTGTAACTGACTGTACAGTGGAGAGCTCCAAGGTTGCTCGTCAATGAGCATCGTGTGCTTGTGTGTGCGCTACACATTGTGTAAAAACTATGCAGATAGTTTTTTGCTGTCGGAATATGTGTGTTTGTGTCTGCAGACGCTGTGGATTCGATTAGAAGTGTCAGGCTAATATTTGTTTTAAATATTATTATTATTATGCATGTGCTTATGGGCCTAACATAAGTTGTTGCACCCGGCGTGGTGCTCTTTTCTTTTTATTTTTCATTAATTGTCTGGGTCTTGTCTCTTTTCTGGTTAATTCTAGTGAAGCTACACTGAGGAAGGCTGTTATATATTAATAATTTATAATCAGTTGTGTGCACAGGCTGAAAAGTGTATGATATACATGTGTATATATTTAATGTATATATAATTAAATAATATTTGGTTGGTTTGGATATTGGGGCACTGCTGTGTGATGTGTAAACGTTGACATGTTAATGCACTTTATATTGTAGCATAAATGTGTTTTTTAATTTAATAGGTCAACCATATAACATCATAATCATATACATTTGTGCTTTACCATCCAGCCCTTCGCTTTTTATAAAGGGAACGCAGTAATGTTTAAACAAATGTATTTTTGTACTTTTGTCAAAGTACATTCTTACACAAGTAATTTTACTTGTGCAATTTTACTTTAAATATTTCCATTTTATGCTACTTTATCCTTCTACTCCTCTACAACTCAGAGGGTAACTCAAATGTGTACTTTTTACTTAAATACATTTATTTTATACCTTTAGTTACATTGCAGATTCCTATTAATAATACAAAATTGCACCAACAAATACATTAGTATGTATTAGTATGGATAAAGATAAGACTTAATTGATCCCTTTTGAAATTCACTTATAAATTCAAGCTTAACATGAGCTCCACCTTTAGGAGTTGCAGCATTAAAGTAATCTACTAATTCATTTATCAATAATTATAATTCTATAATATAAATGTTTCTTCGTTAATGAGTGCTGTTACCTTTGGTGCTTTAATTATATTTTCATGCTAATACTTTCATCCTTTTACTTATTAAGCATCTTCTTTTAAATAAAAGATCTGAGCACTTCTTCCACCAGTGCACATTTAGTCCACAGTGTATTTGTTACTGGTTTTTCAAGCAGATGTCGTCTCATTGTGCTGGGACTGAGTCTAAAAAAAAAAAATGTGTCTGTGACTCATCATTACACTTGGCAGGTCTCAGGTCAGTGGAGAAAGCAGATCTAGTGTGTATTTACCAGAGGAGCAGGGCCGAGCGGCTCCACAGGAGGGCACTGTCTCCCCACCTTAGAACCCAACATATTCATGTCTGACCGAGCATGTGTCATCTGTCATCATAGCTTGTATGACCTGGGTGGATACGTTGTATATCTTTTTATCGCCATATGCTAGAACTTAGAAAATATCGGAATCCTGTTAATTAAAGCATTTCTCTTGAAATGCACATTTATGTTACCTTTTTTTCCCCCAAGGAGACCAGCTGCCATATGATTTGCATTTGCTTTATGATATTTTTTCTAATGATCTCATACACAAAACACACACACACACACACACACACACACACACACACACACACACACA
>CALSCE010009645.1:1156829-1167877 GCA_943593645.1 Bovichtus variegatus | reverse complement strand
CACACACACACACACACACACACACACACACACACACACACACACACGCAGATGGACATCTCCGTTAAGGATCACACCAAAGCACTTTCTCGTATTCCTCCAGATTTGGTGGATTTGAAGCTTAGAAAGTTGTTTGTTCTGCTCCCTCTGCAGACAAGGTATCTCATGCCTGTAGTTGCCCAAACCGTTGTCTTCGTTGTCGAGATATCCAGGCATAGGCAGACTTCTAAGTCTTCGCCAATATGAGTTGTCAGGCTATATTTGCTTATGTTACTCTGGGACACCAAACTCAATTCCACTGTCTTGTTTGATTTTGCATAATGAGAGGCTGCTGGCAGCTCACAGGATAATGTCTTTGAGTGACAGCTATGAAGATGAGTGAATAAATTCACACATTTTTGATGTATTCTAGAAGTGCAGTATACACCCACAAAAACTTGACAAATGGGACTTCATTGAGCCCAGATACCACTTGCATAGTCTTGCGAGTGGTTTAAATATAGCACTCTGGAGGTTATAGATGAGTTTTATAAATTTCTGGGAAATATGCACTTTGAAACATATATTGCTGTTTGTGACCAGGAATAAAGGGAACGTTATTCTCCTGCTATGAAGAGATAATGAGCCAACAATAAGACGAATAAGACCTGTTTATTATGTGGAAATGCTCACTAATGGTTGATCACTGACAGCTTAAGTTTAGAGAAATATATTTATGTCAGGAGCAACAGAAATAAGTGCAGCACAGCTGAAAGTGAAACTATTGAGTGATAGATCATTTTTAATGTCATGGAAATTAAACTTGGCTTCAAAAAAACATTAGATATTTGTAATTAGATAAGAAGAAAGCAGTTAAACAATGATTTGTGTGTCAAAATGTGTGTATAGAAATACCGGATCCAACATTTTACCTACCCATCGCGTCCACTTCAAACCAGAAGAACAGACAAAACACAAAAAGAGTCTACAGTGAGGCTGCACTAACGCTAAATGCTAGCCTCCGCATGCTAACAGAAATCAAAATCAAATCAAGTTTATTTATATAGCCCAACATCACAAATTATACATTTGTCTCAGTGGGCTTTACAGACTGTACAGGATACGTCACCCTCTGTCCTTAGACCCTCGCACAGCACGAGGAAAAACTCCCTAAAAGAAACCCCACAATTAGTGGGGGAAATATGGAAGAAACCTCAGGGAGAGACTGAGGAGGGATCCCTCTCCCAGGATGGACAGACGTGCAATAGGTGATGTGTGTACAGAACAAACAACATAGTTAAAAATACCCCGGATGGTGAGTTAGTAACATGCATTTAAGGGACATGAATGCATATCAATAGAGAGGGAGAGGAGGAGAGCGAGAAAGATAGGGAGGAGAGGAGAGGAGTGAGTCCCCCGACAGTCTAAGCCTATAGCGGCATAACTAGGGGCTAGTCCAAGGCAAACCTGAGCCAGCCCTAACTATAAGCTTTATCAAAGAGGAAAGTCTTTAACCTGCTCTTAAATGTGGAGAGGGTGTCTGCCTCCCTAACACACACTGGGAGCTGGTTCCACTGTAGAGGAGCTTGATAGCTGAAAGCTCTGGCTCCCATTGTACTTTTAGAGACTCTAGGAACCACAAGTAGCCCTGCACTCTGGGAACGCAATGCTCTAGTTAGTTTATAAGGTACTATGAGATCTACATTGTCACAGTGACAATGTTAGCATGCTGATGTTAAGCAGGTGCATAGTTTAACATGTTCACTAAGTTAGCACAC
The DNA here is from genome assembly GCA_943593645.1 of Bovichtus variegatus. Taxonomy (NCBI): domain Eukaryota; kingdom Metazoa; phylum Chordata; class Actinopteri; order Perciformes; family Bovichtidae; genus Bovichtus; species Bovichtus variegatus. Next base: position 1,166,120 of record CALSCE010009645.1, on the reverse strand, counting down.
AAAGTAAAGCCAAGGCTGATGGGAATGTCATTCATTTTGCAGGTATTTTGTCATAAACCAAATTATTGGACCAATCCAAATTTTGACTTGATAATTGCATTACAAGTCACAGGATCACCTAAGTGATAACAAATCATCCTGGGGAGGACATAAATGTAGTATGTAGCAAGTTTCATGGCAATCCATTCGATTGTTGAAACATTTGACTTAAAACCACTTATGTGAACCTGCTGGTGGCGCTAGAGGAAAAGTCCGGGGATCACCAAATCCATTAGGAAACCTCCTCTGGGGACCATGAATGTCGATACAAAATTTCATGGCAATCCATACAATAATTGATGCGATAGTTCAGTCTGGACCAAAGTGGTTAACAGACAGACAAACCGAAAGTCAGACTGACATTGCCCTCCTTAGATCAACCATAGCAAAACATTTCTCATGTGAAATAATCAGTGTTGTTCATGTAGCAACAGTGATTATTTAACAATTCTGCAATATAAATACAAACCACACAGACCAGCTATTGGTGTGTATTAGCAAGACTTTTGCTATCAGACCGGATCATCATCATCATTAAAAGAGTTTATTGGCGAAGAGTTTGTGTTTTCCTCACTCCTCTTGCTGTGCTCTGCTCAGCAGTGTTTTTTACAAAACACACTCCAAAATATTACACCAAAACCCAAGTCCTCTATTAAATGTGGGTGCGCCACCATTAAACTGTTGGTTGTCAACCCTACCATGGCAATCAGAACAGAGGGATTAATGTCCCCAAGCAGTCCAGAGAAAAAGCAAGCATATAGTGTACCTGTTTAAAATGATTTCAGATCCAAAGCCAAGTGTTTGTTTTTCTTTCTTACAGTTCTCTGTCGGAGGAATTCAGGAGGCGTACTTGAGGTTTTGGTTCTGTTGGCCGCTCTGTATTTTGAACTCTGCTCCCATCATTCGGGGAGATTTTGCTGGTTGAGCCTTGGCAGTTAGAAGGTGTGGATGGAGCTCCAGCTATAGGAGAGGATTGTTTTTATGGCCTGTAAATAAAATATACGTTTAAAACAAAAGCCAACATGAACAATAATCCCACATAGAAATGAATCAATTAGAAAGTAAACCCTATACAAAATATTTAGATGAGGTAAGAAAATGGTTTTTGTTACATCAGCCAACAGCAACCCTAATTGCAAAATGTCCTTCCAGCTGCATCTTAGACATTTAAAAAAACTCAGCATCGTGAGCTGGAAGGACTTTAAGAGCCTTGGAGCGCTACTGACACTTTCACACAATCGGAGTTTAAATGCAAAAATATTTAAATTGAATAAGTGATCTGTACCCAGCGCAGACAGATGCATACAATGTACAAAACCTTGTATGTATTTTTCATGAAATGCATTGATTTTATTTAAACTATTTAAATTCTTTCCTGATTCTTCTTTATGTTCTTTGTGTTTCGGGTGGGAAACAATGTTTCTCTCAAATGTAAACGTCAAAATAAGAAATTAATAAATGTACTTGATAGGATGTTAGTTGATTTATATGTCAATTGAAATTATATTACATTGGACAGAATACATAGTAAAAAAAAAAGACCAGCAATTTCTTAGTACAACAGTAAAATGTTACTGCATATGAATAGTAAAAGAACTGCATGACAAGAAGAAGAAAGTTTGAAAATATCTTAAATAAAATTTGGATGTTGATGCTTTGAAAATGAACAGTTCGTTGTCAAGATTATATATCATCTCACGGAATCAAAAATGTCAGTTTGATTTCCAAGTTAATAAATCGGTAGGAAAAAAAAAAACTATGTCTTGACATTCTGTAGCTGTCAGATCTGAAAGGTTTAGTTCAGGATTATAATGAGAAACATTCACGCTTTTAAATACTTGCATAGTCTGCTACTTTTTACCCAGTGTGCGTGTGCGTGTGAAGCTGGTATATAGTTTACTATGGCAGCACTTTTATTTAGTTTATTTATTTAGTTTTCTTGCAATTTCAAAGGGATCTTGGAAAACGGAGATAGGTGAAATGAACATTAACCAGAATTATCAGCTTTAATTGGTGTATCGACAATGTTTTAGAGCAAAAAATTCAACACATTTCAACAAATCATCATTTACTGCGTGAATTAAATGCCTTTGTTAAGATTTTCTTTTGACAAAAATAATGGTTTTGGTGTGGTTTTTTTATGGCATGCTTGGTTGGGAACAGCTGGTTGTTTCCACAGATGATTGACTGGTTGGAAATTGCTGGACTGACAATTGCACAGTGACTTGGCAGCCAAGCAGGAAGCAGGTTCCCAAATCACATTTTTCTCTAAAAGGTCAGGGTAAACCCATGCTGTAAAGGAAATTTCATGGCATTAAATCAATCTGGGGCTGGACAGCCTCTCATCGCTAACAATAACATTACGATTCTGAGTGATCACCATCATCCCATAATGCAGTTTTCTTGTGTATTGCATGACATTACTCCACTAAGAGAGGCAGGCATGGTTGTCCACTGGTTTCTTGAACATGTCATATGATGCAGCTTTCTCCCAGCTTTCTCTGCTCACAGTTGATTATTAATAAGAAATCCTGCCCTAATGAAGAAAAAGAGTCCAATGATCACTCAAAAATAATCATGCTGGCAGTAATTAGCATTGACTTTGTTCTCTGTGAAATGTGCCACAAGAAACATCCTGTATCATCACAGACCCAAGAGTTCCTGCTGGAGTTTTCTTTATTTTCACCATGCTTTATACTGTATCTTAGATATATGTATTTCCATTACTCAGCTCATTCTAAAAGCGAAGGCACAGGAGAGAGAATGTCCCTCAGGGCCGAGAAGCAACCTCCGCCTGCATCCTCTGCGCATAATTGAACAAATTAGCTATGAACAGCTGTTACCTGTTAAAATGACCCTCTTTCATTTTAACGCCATGGACAAGAGGTCTGATAGCATCTGCATGCTACAGCTGTCAGCCATTCTGATTAGCTCGCTGATTCCTGCTTTCAATATATCATGACAAACATAATTACCTCAACATCTCTTTTTATGGATTCTACAAATCGGCAGGCGCACAGAGCATGCCAAGTGTCCATCAATTACAGCCACGGTCTGCTGGTAGTCGGTCCACTTGGCTGCATGAACTTTGTCAAACCACTTTCCTTTAAGAGAAAGAAGGTCTTTAAAGCTACTCTAAGTGAAGGCCTAACGCTATTTCACTGTTGACGCGTGCTTATAAATGTAGGCCTGCGGTTGAGCTCGCCGCGTCTCCCCCTGCCCTGTGTGAAGTTGTTTGGCTGAGCGGTTCTCCAGAAAACTGCAAGCAGCAAGCGACCTGTTCCGAACAGGCACATTTTTGGCACTGCACTAGTAGTTTAAAAATACCAAACTGTCAAGAAAGTAATGTCCTTAGTCCCTTATCATCTTTCAGCGCTTTCCGACGAGGAAAAGCTACACCAAAAGGTGATCCGGTATTTGTCCCCACCATTGATCGCTTTCTTTTTTTGACTTAAAAATCCTTTTTTATATCTGGAGCGTCCACTCCAGACGCTTTTCTTAGACGCTTCTTGGGATTTTCCGCCATTGCTTCCGCCATACTCCTAGCTGCTGCTCCGTCGCTATGGTCTATCCCCACTTCCTGACCCTTTTTAGCTCTGGCTGGTGGACGTAAAATGCAGCATCACTAACAGTGCGCCAGCGCGGGAAAGTCGTCCACAGACCCCAGTTACCACCACTCTGTTTTCTCTGGCGGCTTTAGGCTTAATCAGCATTTTGTGAATTTGTTTGGCAAGGGCCTGAATGTAACAGAGGTTCATTTATATCGAAAAGTCCCGCACTGAAGCTTTAACAAGCAAGTGATGTTTATTGTATATACTGGAGAATGCAAGGTAAATATCCATTATCCATCTGTTCTACATTAAATCTGTTTCATTGCTGCAACTTCCATTGTAGTTTACGAATTGCCTGAAGGAGATGTAGGCAAATAATTCTTACACAAAACTAACACCTTCTACTGGCGTCTTTTTATGATACAAACGTGAAATGTATAGTTAGTTTCTCCCAAGAGCAGAGTAACAACAGGCATACTATACCAATACTTTTAATGTCTTTAATTTTTTACGACATAATGTACTACACTATAGAAGCTATCTATGTATAAGACCATACACAGCTTTAAAATGAGGATTTTGTCCAGTTCACATTGCAAATATTTTTCTTGTTTTGCTAACTTTCTCTGAACCTTGTTTGTTGCACAAGGAAAAAAAAGCTTGTTTGAACTTGGTCAAGAAAAAGTAATTTTTTTAATAGCTTTTATTGGATTTGCGTTGCTAAGAAACAGCAAACACTGCAACAATGCATACATTCAGGCACATTAAGAAAGCTGAAACTGAAACACGTACTGCAGGCAAATTAGTCAAATGTTGGAGTTATTTTTATCAAATAAATGCTTAATGTCCTTGCTTTTTTTCAAAGCACTTTGGTTTAATTATTGCAGTTCATTTAAACAGTAGGCCTAATTTCACTGTTGTAGAGGTACCTAACCTAATATCTCAAATGTCAGCATATCTTTTTAAAACAGTCCGTATAGTCGATCACAATTAAATATTTGCAACAAGATCAAATAAAAATAAATAAGGCAACAAATTGTTCAATGTGATATACATGATTTGTAGTTTAAAGTCCTAAAATAAATCACCAGTGTGATTTTTGCAGGCACGGCACCTTGAAGTGAATCATCACATACTGCAGGTCAACATTACAACCTTTTTATTGACATTTCGGCTCTGTTTGAAATCTTAATTTAGTGAAGACCTCCAGAAAAACAGAAGAAACCTAAAGGTAGAAAGAAGCTCAGTTAGCAATCAGTGCAAGCAGTCGAGGCAACACGAGGAGCAGCATTATATGACCCTTGCTTGTACTCTTTTAGCACAGCAGGTCAACGAACCAACAGCGGACAGCATCCCCTCCTCATTGATTGACCTGTCAGAGCACGTCAATGCACACGCAGACAGAATAAGCCCTGCTGTTACACACTGCTCACACATGAACTCACTAATCTCTCTCCTCAAACTACAAGAAAACCGAGGGTAAAGTGAAACCTTCTCCTGCCCTCCCACCAGCCAGACTCCAGGGTTGACGGAAACTGTCAAGGTGGATTAATTCAGGTAACAGTCACATGATTATCAGCATTGTCCCAAACTGAATTTTGACCCTGTATTTATACATGTTGGTGGTTTGCAACTGATATCGATCCAGTCTTATTTTTTATCAGTTTTACCAGCTACTTTTTCAAGGGTCACCACTTTCTCTGCAGGCTTTCTGGAAATGTGCCTTCTGTTAACAATGTAAGAATTGACTGAAAGATATCTTGTCTCGTATTAAAGAAATAGTTTGACATTTGGGTAAATATGGTTATACGCTTTCTTGCAAAGAGAGATAAATGACGAGAACAATATAATTTTCTTACCGGAGAGATATAACGGTGGTATCAATCTTCTCATCTAACGCTCAACAAGAAAGTGAACAATGATATTTCCCAAATTCAAACTATTCCTTTAAATTACAAAAACTACAATGACGAAGAACAGCTTCTCTCTTGCACTTGATTCAACACCACACAGAAGCCTGGATTTCTATCGTTAAACACACAAAGCATTGTCGCAAATGGAATCTCCGTCTGGTTGGATTTTATTTTGGCTACAGTGCTCAAGCTCGGATAATGCAGACTCAGACAAAACTAGCGTATAAACAGGCACAAATGGCAGTGTTACTGTTGCCAGGAGAGGTGATATTGTCAAATAATGTGCTTGTGGGGGAGATTAAGTGTTGTATTTTCTCCTTTTTGTGTACTTGACAAGAGCATCTCACGACGCTAATGTCACTGACATCACCAGTAGCTGCATTTTGTAAAAGCTTATTATATATCTGCTGAATGAACGGGTCAGCATTAACTAAACTCTAGACTCCATAAAAGCACCAATTAACCTTTCCATTTTAGTAAAATGGCTGCATTTCTGAAAAACTATGTAGCCAAAAGTAATCTGAGTTCATTCATGTGTTCTTGTTTAGCAAATAGACATGAAAAATATTGGAAAAACTAATTTACTCCTGCGAAGTGAATGTGCATTACTTTGTATTCTTTGAAATGTTTTTGACTTGATAAATGCAACAAAGAGCACATAGAAAGAAATTCATTTTGCCCTATTCTTTAAAAATGTTTTTGACTTGATAAATACAACAAATTGCACATGGAAAGAAATCCAATCTGCCCTGGAACATTGTAACATTTTATGATGAATCTGAAAGACCATGTATTTTGAAAAAGTATTTTCAATAAAATCCCCTCAAACTCCTCTGACTCATCCATCTTATCGACACTGACTTCACCATTTCTCTCTTCTCTCTCTAACACGTGCTTTTGTCCCTGTGGATGACGCTTTCATTTTAAATAATTCTAAAGTGATATATCAGAAACCATTAATGCTCTGATTAAGAACTCCAGAAATCCTAACTAAGTAAATTTTAAAGAAGAAAAGTTGAATTTGAACTAGGCAACGTCCCACCATATTCACAATGATGTATTAAACGCAACAAGTAAAAAAACGAGATCGTTAACTAAGCCGAATAAAGCCTTAATTTCTCTATCAACATACTAACACATGGGTGGTATTTGCCTGTCACAGCTTTGTGGTGAATTAAATAATGATGTCAGGCTACTAGGTATGTTTGAAAAAAACAAACCGCATAGTCTAATTATACATTTGTGTTGCAGAAATATATATTTTTCCATCCAAAGAAACGGCTTGCAACCCCCTCCAAAAAAATCTCATATCACTAACAAATTCCAAGAAAAGAAGTTTATTACTAGACATATATTTAAACAATGAGATGCTCTGCAATATAATAACCTTTTTATAGGGAGAAACTGTGTTGTAATGATAGTAGGTCCTTTACTTGAGTGAAAAGTAGCAATACCACAATGTACAAATATTCAATTACAAGTGCAATGTTCAAGTAATTAAAAAGTACTCTTTCTGGGTAAAAACTGCCCATGTGAGAATATGCAGTCACATAAATCTGAAATACTCAAGTATAGTAAACAGTACCACAGGTTCACATCTTTTCCAGTCTGTCTCTAAACACTTATCAAATGCCCACATGTGCATTGAAAGTATTTGCTTGGTACGGTCAGAAAGAACAACCACATTGTTTCTGACCGTACTTCTTAAAGGGTAAGTGATGGGGGACAAAATCCACAGGCCTCCTTCTGTGCAAAAATGAATTCTAAAGCTCAGGTGAAGCTTATGAGAAGCTTCAGCATTTGGAGTTAGACAAATCAGATGGGTATCTACCAAAGTTGCACTTTACATTATTTTAGCATCAAATTCCCACATTGTGTCACTGTCTCCCTGCCATGGCTCAGCAACACTAACTGTATTGCATTTAACACAGAACGAGGACTGTAGATTTTGTCCACCAACACTTGCGTATGTTGGATATTCACTGTGCAAAGGGGTTCTCTTGTACTTAGTGTGTACTTTTTCTGATATTTGTGAAATGACGTTTGCCAGGTAAATATACATATTTTTTTCTTTCCCTGAGGTAGCTCTGTAGACACAGTCAGACCAGTCATCCATCTATCTATACCATTTCCTCATATTCTCCATCAGTGACTTTCATTTCCTCTATGATGGCCAGAGGGAATGGCCCAAGTCTGATTAGATATCTATCTAATGGCTGCTTTAGTGGACTGCTGGACCGCCTCCGGACCCAGACACAGCACGCATAGAGTGAAATAGAGATGGCAGGGGCGGTCTGTGTTCTGAGTCCTCTTCAAGTAATGCATTTATTCTCCAAATGATCTAAAGTGCGCCACTCTGTGTAATAAGAATAAACAAATAGCCGTACCACATTGGCTTTATTGTCTTACATCAATGTGGATTTATTCACAGCCGTAGTGGGCTATTGTATGCAGATTGCCTGATGCCCCCGCAGTGAACTCCTCATCTAATCCTCTCAGAGAGTAACTGCACTGTAGGGGGGAGTGGGTTCTCAAGAGAAATGAGAGGAGGGTTCAAACAGTCAAGAGAACCACAAAACCACGCAGGGAAACAATCCTGAAAGTTTACACTGGCCTTTTCCACCGGTCACATCAACAAAAGATATTCGATTCATACAGAGCTTTCTAAGGAACCACAGTTTGGATGGCAGCGGGAAGGTAGGATAAGTGTTATGATATGATGAGAGTCATTTCAAAGAGGCACAGAGGCCTCTAAAAGCTGAGATTGGAAGCGCTAATGTTCCCCCCCCCGGGTCAGGGAGACCACACCCCGGAGAGAACAGATGCAGCTGACCACATTATGGCTGGCGAGGGACAGAGATAAAGGAGTGAAGCTCTGGGCCCATAGTACTGCCTGAAATCAGATTTAGATTCCATTCTTACGTCCAAATCATATTACGCTCCACAGCTATTCACAGAGTAGCTATCTATCCCTCACATACACACACTGTCAACATGATCCGACCATCTGTCAGTACTTACCTACACGGAGCTTCAAGATACGGCCCTGATGGAGCTGCTGCATTAGATGTTGCTTTAACATCCTCTCTGCGGTGTGCGTGATGTGATGTGAAAAAAACTGTTACAGAACTCTAAATTGTTGCATCAACACATTACGCTTTATTAATAAGCAGGAACGGCAGCATTCTTTTTCGCAATCTTCCGATTAAAGCTTTTCATCAGAAATAAGCAATCCACATCCAGACGATTTATTTCCCAAATAAATGCTCGGCAAAAAGTGGACTGACATGTTTGATTTATGAGATCTTAGCGAGACAGTAAACGCTTTGCTTTTATGACTAAAATCTAAAATATTAATCTGAAGATATAGTACTGGGAATTGGAAAAAGTACAATAGGCAGGCTGAGAAAACCCCAGACAGAAAAAAAAAAAATGTTCTTGTTGTTTTGCTGGGTGTGAAATGTCTTACATTCAAATCCCCTTTGTACTCTCATGCTCTGTTCCAAATCTTCTATTTTCTTCATTTCCACACAAGATAGGGTCTCAAGAGTTTACGGTCTCCCGTATGGGGGACTTAACTAATTGAGTCTCTATCTTCCATTGGCTTGTTTTGTTACTACTGAGCTCTTTAACTAAATTTCATGATGGTTTGCGTAATCACTGTAGCCTCTAGGACTGGAAGTTTCCAAGTTTGGAGTTTTAACATTGTTCTGTCCAAACGATATCTATTCCAAATCTCTACTCTGCACAAATGAGACAATCTGTTGATAACCTCTGTCTCTCTCTCT
>CALSCE010009645.1:1113038-1155997 GCA_943593645.1 Bovichtus variegatus | reverse complement strand
GAGTATACCTGTAGGGCTGTGAGTATACCTGTAGGGCTGTGAGTATACCTGTAGAGCTGTGAGTATACCTGTAGGGCTGTGAGTATACCTGTAGTGCTAAAAAAATAAAAAATATCTTGAAAAAAGTCATAGTATATGTCGAAAAATATCATGAAAATGTATAGTCTAGTATTTCGAAAAATATTGTGGAAAAAGTCATAGTACAGTATGTCATAAAAAAATATTGAAAAAAAAGATTTCCATGACATTTGAAACACAGAAAAACAAAAAAGAAATACAGATGGTATTAAATTGAAAAAAATGTGCATCTTTGTTGTTTTCTCTAGGAAATACTTCATTAGTCCCCCTTGGAAGACAGCCCTGACGGGCACAGTTGACACATGTACAGCCTTAATTGTTTTGATTATTTTAGCTTATGTTTGTTCATGGCTGGCACTAAAACTAATTTGGTATATAAAACACAATTATCCACATATTAAACCAGCGCAAACGGAGGCAAATCATAATTTAAAATTCTTTTGAATCTAAAATTGTGAAAATGTTTCCTGGTCTTCATTATCGTCTGTTTATGCAGAACTAGAAAGACCACTTACATGTGAGGAACACGCTTTCTTCTTCAATTAGCACACTGTCACAATGACATGTCCATTAAGGCGTTTGTCTCAATGAGATGTATGCAAGTGCGCGCTCTGCTGCTCTTTAAGTGCACACGTGTACTTCTGTTGCTTGTAAATAGTATTTTGTTATGTCATTTACTGTGAAAATACAAAATTTAAAAAATGGCAGTGTATTTGATAATTTTTTTACTTGAAATGTATGCAGTTTATCCATCCCTTTCTCCTGGGGAGAGGAAGTCTGGTCCTCGGCTGATGTGTTCTTCACTTTTATGAAGGCAAGTGTTAATCTATATACTATACAGTGCCTTCCATGAAATAATACTCTGCATACTGTGGGGTGAGGGGGGATATTTTGAAGAGGCAGCGCTTTCTTTTCAAGCAATTCGGATGTTCTCGCTATAATGTATTACACCTTATTAATGGGCGATCCCTCACCAAAATAAACTATGCATGTACTAATGTCGAACTGAATTTAAATGTAACATGTGCAAAGTTGCCTGAGTGACAGGGACCCTTTCAGTTAATTTAACAATCTCTGGCCAAAAATAACCACTTAAAGAATAACACGAGTGTGAGGAGATGCATCGTTTGCAGAAATCAGCGGGTGACACAGAAAGGACAGGAGGCAGTGTACTCATAAGGAGGGGAAATTTTATTTATAACACATGGTGCTGAAAGGGAGTCTCCAGCTCAGCTTCTATATTACAAGGTTGATCTGCAAGGCTGCGCATTTACTGTACTGTATTTGGAAACCAAGATTGCAGTGGCACTATAAACACACGCTTGAACAACAGATTCTTTCCCTATTTTTTTTTTTTTTTTTCCATTTTCTTACAAAAAGGTACAAACAACAATACAAAATATTTGTGCTGTTGACAATTTACAAAAAAAGTATTTTTAACTCGATAACTGTGCAATAATTTTTTCAGCTTTTTTTTTCTCCTCCATTTGAAACTATGCGAGTATGGTACACCAGAATCCCTTCTGGACTGCAACCTCGGTCATGCGGGCTGCAACACATTTTAAAATGTTGTATGGTTACTGTAATAGAACTCATCTGTCCATTATAAAAAGACACATGCAAAAAGCTCCAATTGTACAGGTACAGTTTGCCTAACTTGGTCTGTTTAGCTTCAAGCAAATACTACATTATGTACACTTGGACTTGAGCAGTATTGGGAGAACTTGTATGAAACACTGCTGCCTGTCTTTGTAGTTCTGGCCATAGCAGAGCAAAAGTCTGGCTTTTCTGCTGGAGCCTCCCGTCATGTGTGTGTCCATGGTCAGGCAGTGTCCCGAGTGAGACCAAGTGTCCTTTAACTAACAGAGAGGCAGAAGAGCCGTTGTGGGCACAGCCAGAAGACAGCAGTGCAATAGTTCTTCCTTCTTTCTAGCAATTGATAATTCTCCCCTCACTTAAGCAAAAAGAACGTCAATAAGACAAGTGGACCAAGTATGTACCAAGTAATGATCCATCTTCCTTCATTTCCCCTCACAAATTGCATTTGAACAGAGGTCAAGTGTGACCAACTCTTCGTACGACTTGTTGCCACGTATCATTGCGAGTCTTTGATAACATTCAGTATCCTAATGGCATTGTGTCACGTATCTATGTATCTATGTATGTATGTATGTCTGTATGTATGCCACAGTTACAAAAAATGTGTTACCTTGTGTAAAGTGTGTTTGTGTGTGGGCCTCCACGTTTGGCCCCAAACCCGGTCTTTACATCCGATTAGAAAGCATGAGCATTTCATTAAGCACGCCTTTATTCTGTGAACACTTGATGGCCTTCAGTAAAGTTGGAGCTCTGAAGCTGAATTAGAACAATGCTGAAAGAGCTCATATAATACAGAACACTCACATATATACAGTAAGGCCTAGAGGAGTGAGTGTGTGCTAGTATGGACTGTACAAGTTGGTCTGAAGTGGAACTTTTTCACCACGAACCATGAACCATGAAGCGAACCTTGAACTGTATGGCTGTAAGCTCATAGAGAATCACACAGATTCTCTTAAATGCACATGGCTTTTTGACCTTGCCAAGTATTCATTATAAACAAAACTGGAGTGAAATAAAAATGCAAAGACCACACAGAAACAGATAAATCATGTTACCAAATGTATAAAAATGTTCTGTATACACAACATTTATATATCAGAAATAATCACAAATAGCAGAAAGTAACAGCTGTGTTTATTTTGCGACGATAGGCTGAGGAGCAATCGGATAGATAAGCTTATCCAGCGGCAAGCCGTGGAAACTACTCCGTTTCCGCTCCAAGCTGACAGCTATTCTGAAAATTTGCCGCTGTCAATTTCTACACCTGAAGGTGCAATTTAGCAAAATCAAGACATTCCTACCCTGTTAACCTTATTAATTATACGATGACCTTTCTTCCCTTGTTAGAGTCAAATCAAACTCTCGTCCTTATCTCATTGTTATGGCATTATGAACATTTGCATGTAATAGTTTCCATTTATATATCGTCACAAGTAAATTCCTTTCCGTCTACTCTGAACATATAGTTACAGTTTCTATTACCATTTGTGAAAACTAAAGATTGTTTTTATCTACAGCGATTCACATGAACTATAAGCGGTTGAGGAACAGTTGAAAAGCAGCTAGAGAAAAAGAAAAGGATGACGATCCCTCATCTGAAGAACATTGCCGTTGCTGAGATTTCCTCAAAGCATTCGATCCAATCATATTCATAATTAATACAAGATCTGGTCAATCCACGTCAAGCTGAAACTGGCTACAACCGAGGAGTGTTTCATCGGGCACTCAGAAGATAAGGAATGATTAAACCTTTCTATCATCCACCAGCATCTCCCTGGTCCCTTTTTGAAATGTTTTGCATATTTAAATAATTTAATACAAAGACTAAAGTGCTTTCTTTTCAGTTCTCCATATGCAGTTCTGGGGGTCTGAAATGTGATTACAAAAGCCCATGGGTAGTGCTGCTTTTTCATTAAGTCACAACAAAACTGTCTTTTAAAATGTCTGTCTTTTTAAGCTATTACTAAAGCTTTAGTTTTGCAAGTCCGCTTTGATAAAATGCAGAACTTCATGACAGACTTTCTCTTCCTCGAACTTCTTTTCAAAACCTCTTGAACTTGAAGCCAAAAAATTCAGGAGAAAATTTCAGATGAATGAAATGCTGCCTGAAGAGAGACAGATTGTGAGGCGCTAAATCCCTGGCTGAGGCTCAATTCCCCCCAGTTTCTGTGACATGGACCAGCACCAAAGTTTGTATATTAAAAGTTTGCTGAGAAACAACAGTGAATCAACAAAGGAAAAAAATTATATGAAAGAGAGAAAGGGATCTCAGAATGGGGCTCGTTCGAGCTCACAACTCCACATGTAATGATATCAGAGCTATTTCAAGTCATCTTGTATTTTCTTTTCCCTTATGTTTGTACAGTTTACAGAGTTTTCTTTGACACATTTAGCACACAATTACTGGTGCCATGTTAATGACCTTTGAGTGAAGGGATAAACATGCAAACCTTAAATGATCTTAAAGGCAAACTCTCCTTAAATAACCCTCATACGCACTTCATATACAATAACATTAGAGAGGTAACACACGTGACTTGTCAATCTTCAAAATTTAGTTACAAGCCTTATCAAGTTTTGTGCAAATACTGAGAGCTCAAAACAAACACAGCTGCTAGTGAAGCCACAATAAACAAAGACACGCAATGCATTTTCTTCTCTAAGACAGTCCCATAATGTATTTTTGTGATTTCAGGAATCACATTCAAGTTGGCTGTGATCTAGGAGCCCAGTTATGCCTGACTTGAAAAGTTAATGATTTGTCCATAACTTACAGACACACTGTAGGCCTATGTACAGAATGTCTACATAAAGCGCCCTCGTAAAGCCAGTCAATGCTCCTCTGAAACCGGCACTGACATCTCCTGCAGCTACCACAGCCCTGGAGGACGATCGAAAATGACAAGGGAAGGTCTGAGTTAAAGGGTCAGGGGTCATATGGGGGCATGTGAGCCCAGAAAAATGGCAACCAATCCTGAGTTAGCGGGAGTCTGCTAAAATATGCGCACCACTGAAGGCACTTTTTAAACAACAGTGCTTCTGTTCTAAGTAATTCAAGTTCAAGAAAGAATAAACCAGAGCCCTCCGTGCAGGAAGGACTTTCATATCTGTGTTCTTCTTTTTCTTCCTTTTTGCTCCCCTCAGACAAAGCAAGCAGCTCAACCTAAAGCTTCTGCAGAGAGGCAGGCGGGGCTGACAGTGAGGGAAAAGTGAAAGCCCCCAGGAGTAGGGAACGGCTCGAATCAAAAAGGAGCGGAGACAAAACGAAAAAAAGCTACACAAACTAAAAGGAAAAACAAAATCTAAATGCTAAAAACGGAAAAACCTGTATCTAGCATTAAAACCGAAAATGAAGAGAAAAAACTATGCGGAGCCTGCAATTCAGAGCTTCTGTTCCAGGCTTAGAGCAGGAGACGGTTGAGAAGAGCACCCGAAACTGACTCACGACACCGGTCCTCTGTGGTGGGTAATTTGATTGGTTGGTTGGTCAGTCAGTTGGTCAGTGTGAACATGTCATTGTTAACTTGTGTTCAATAAGGGTGTAATAGCTCCATGTGTTAGAGAGACAGAGCATGGCAGGCCAGCTGACGGGACGAGGGTGTGTGTGTGTGTGTGTGCGTGTGTGTGAGTGACCGGGCAGATTTAATCATCATCCCCTCCTCCGTACATGTCGGCCAGCTTCTTGAAGCGGGGGCCCCAGTCGTTGAGGTAGTCATAGTCCTGGTCCCCCGTGCTGGATGAGTTGAGGGAGCTGACGGAGCCGGCGGTGGAGCCGCTCCCCTCATAGTCAAACACCAGCAGGGAGTCATACGGAGGAGCTGTGGGGTCATTGTCTGCTGCTCGCAGACCCTAAACAGGGCAAAGAGGAGGAAAGGTATTGTCAATACTCGCATGCCTGCAGTGGAGAATATGATATAGAAAAAAGGCAGGTCCATGGAAAACCGACAAGTTGTTTGAAGTCAACTCCAGCAATTTAGTTTTGCACTCAGTGTCGGATTATACCTTTTTAATAGGTCAAAATTGAAGCAGCAGAGGCTTAGATATCCTGACACATGTCACTAATATGAGTGAAGCTCTAAAAATGCTGGATCCTACATTTCCCATGATGCAACAAAAAGCATATGTTCCTTATACCTTCCCTTCCTGGTAAATGCCTACGTCTTTCAAACTCGATCGCCCAGTTTGTAGCCAAAGTTCTGTTATGAATGCGTAGAGTACGAGCCCAGGTCGATGACGTCACTGTGACGTCAGCAGGGTTATTTCTTCAGAGCCATAGAAGACATTAATGCAACTGTTTTCACAGGCTGAGCAGTACTTTCCATGACTGTAGGTGTAAACTGGTATTGATTGTAAAGAATGACCCCTTTCATACTGTTATATTTTTGTACACGTTATGTAATTGAATTATTAGCAGCATTTTGCTGCAGCTGGCCATGGTGGAGTAAATAGTTGCTTTTCTTTGTCTACTGCTGGATAGTTTAATCTACAACAATGCTTAATATTTTACAAGATGATATGTGTATGCACAATCTAAATCAACTACTTCTAGTAACTATAAATGTGGTGGTGTAAAAAGTATGATATGAGCAGATGTTAGAGGTCTAAAGTGCCATAAAATAGTAATACTTAAGTACCTCGGAATTATGCGACTGGCACTTATCAATTAAATGTGAGTCAAATGTTGGGTCTCAAAGCTGCTTGAAAAATTATATTGTATGCAGTTAAATAAAGGACACACAGCATTATACATGGAAAACTATTGTATATACGTAATATCAAAGTTTTACTGTACTGTACATTTGGACTGCGATTCTGTTGTCTCAGTACTTGTACTGAGCAATAACAATAAAGTTGAATCTCATTTAATCTAACTCTAGTTTATCATTTCATTATTACTATTTCATCTTCTTTTCTCTCTATACTAAAGTATAGAGAGAAAAGAAGATACTTTTGGTGGATTTTGGATAAGTAGTTTATCACTACAGGTTTCATAGAGGCAAGTCCCTGTTGTAAGGCTCAGTAGGCCTAAATTATTACACCCTTTATGTAATCAAGTAGTCTCATTGAGATCAGGAATCTATTTTGCAGCAGAGGCCCGAGTACAGCAGGAGAAATAAAACAGATATGAGACTCACAGCCAGTCACACACAAGCACACAAACAGCATTAGAAACAATCACACTCATCTCTGAAAATGTACACAATTCATAGGGTCAGATGTGCATAAATGACGGTGTCTCAAATAAATAAAAAAATAAAAAATAACAGGATACATAGGCCAGCTCTAAATTAGATGTATCAATGTGTGATCAAACCCTATTCATCAATATTTTGTTGCTACTTCATGTTTACTGTTAACATGTAAAGAGATCTGTATGCTTTCTGTGGGCGCGCAAACCTGCACTTGTTTCTCAGAATTACCAAATGAGGGCCATTGACCTGAAGTTTAGGCAGGTGGACTTCATCCACTTCACTGAAATACAAAGAGATGCTACGGATGTAAACCTAAAAAGCCTCAACCCCCAGGGGTACAGTGCGTGGTAGGAACATCATGTGTTTGCTGTGTTTGTGTTTTACTAGACTGCTGGAGCGAAATCAGGTGAGTACATGTGTGAGTGGGAGAGACAGAGAGAGAGAGAGAGAGAGAGAGAGAGAGAGAGAGAGAGAGAGAGAGAGAGAGAGAGAGAGAGTCAAGGCTGGATGGATCAAAGCTGAACAGCTGCCAACACCTCTCGAGTGTGAACGTGTTGTCATGAGTCTGTCAATCAGCATTTTCTCGCATCAGTGTGCCAACGCTGGAGTTGTGTGTATGACAGTGTGTGTGTGCGTGTGTACGAATAAAGCTGCCGCCGTGAGAGCAGCTGTAAAGTAAAGCAAAACTCTATGCGGTGCCCATCACCATACTAGAGTAAGAAATGAGTAATCACATTAAATGTCAGATCGATGGAAAGTGAAAGTGAGAGGCCAGCTCACTGTGGGAGGAAAAAAAAATCTAATGGCGGTTGAGCTGTGAGTCCGCTGTGAGCGTAAATTCACCTCGTGGATGAAGTCCCCGATGTCTCCAGGGTGAGGCACGACAGGTCTGATTGGGTACTGGGACTCGGGGATGATGGGACGTTCATCCACCCTGCGGACACCAGGCGGCTTGCTGATGATGTGCTCCAAGGAGTCAGGCTGCTGCAGCTGGCTCAGGTCGTAGTCCTACACACCCACACGGGCATAGAGATGTTAATCGGCACCGAGGGTCATCAAAGAAAGCATTCGCGTGTACGGGTGTATGTCTGTCGCGATCTTACCTGGTCCTCCTCTCCTCCTCCCTCTTCGTCGTATTTGAGGATGTTGTCTCTGACGTCGTCTTCGGGGTCAATAAGCAGCTGCTTGGTGTGCCTCTCCTTCTCTCTGCGCTTAATCCACACCACAAACAACAGCACCATGCCTGCGCCGAAAAAAAACACACAAATATGATAAACCTTTAGGCTGCACTGCAATAATCTGCATCAAAAACTAAAAACACACAATCAGGAAATACTTAACCCGTGCCAATAATAAGAGTCCGTGAGGCTGCACTCGGTGCTCTGAGTTGAGCGCTAAGGTCGGCATGCTAACGTGCTAACGATGACAATGCTAACATGCTGATCTTAACCAGGTATATAACGTTTACCATGTTCACCAGCTTAGTTTAGCATGTTAGCGCAAAACAAAAAGAATAGTTGAGGTTGATGGCAATGTCGATAATATTAATGCGGGTATTGGTCATAAACCTTTTTACAATGTTTTTGACTTGATCAGAGCACTAGAGTAAAAATTCAATTTATCTCGAGGAGGACATGAATGCGTGTAGCAACTTTGATGGTGATCCATTCAATAGTTGTCGAGATAGTTCACTTAAAAACCAATACACGAGTTTGTGCTACTACATCTAGATGTCGAGATATTTTCTTTTCATTAAATAATCTTTTTTTCTTTTTTTTTTTACGAGTATCATTTAACTCTATTTTTTGTTGCTTTGTTGTCTTTCATGCTCTGTGTGTTGTTTGTCTTCCTTGAGAAAGAAATGTCAAATCTCGACTTGGTCAAATAAGCGCTTAAAAATAAATAAATGTCAATCACTTCCAACACTTGTATTAGTGGTAGTAGTTATAATGAAAAGAATGCATTTTCGCGCACAATATAACATCCAACATTTATAAAAAAAATGCTGGAAAAACCAGACAGCAGCAGGGGAATTTGTATATAAGACTTGTCTATATGTATGAACAATGCAACCCACAGCCTCAAAGTAAGCCAGCGGCATGAATCACTGGCATGACAGATAGCAGCAGATATTTACCCTACCAGGAAAAGAAGACAGAAACATCCTTGTCAAGAGATGCTGGAGAAGATTGCAGGAGTTGAGGCATTAATCCATTATACAAACTATTTTTCATGTTGTTCTATTGCAACCTGGTGAATGTTTAATGACTCGCCCTGAATTGCACTTTTTTTTTTTTTTTTTTTTGTTGACAGAAAGACAAACCAAAACCACAAGCAGCTTTTTGTTTTTGCTTGGTGCATATGTGATATGTCTAAAAGTAGGGAGGTGTCAGTGAGGGGGGGATTGTGATATGAACAGCTGATACTCACTGAGCAGTATGATGATGCAGATGAGGATGGAGATGATAGCTCCGGTTCCCAGGCCAGCAGCTGCCACGGCCCCGAGAGTGGTGCAGTCTCCGTGTTCATCGCAGGGACACACCTTCACCTTGATGACCGACCTGTTGGACAACGGAGGGTTCCCCGAATCCGACACAATTACAGGAACCTCGTACACCCCCGGCTCTAAATATATCTGATACCGCAGCCCTAGACGTGCGTAGTCACCTGTGTAGAGTGAAGAGGAAAGAGATGCAACTAATCATCACGTTTATTAACATAAAACTGCAGACTCCATTTCAAAATCAATATTACGGTATTAATTAGAATGCTTTTTACATTATCAATATACAGGCATATACATGGCAAATGTATACAAAATCACATGTACACTTTAAGTTGTTGTTTAAAATGCATCCCACATTTATGCATTACATGATTCTAAAGCTTTTACTCAAGTAAAACTAAAACAAATGTTGAAATCACAAGTTTGGACAACAGTATTTTACAAAAAAAAAAAATCTAAAATACATATATAATAATATATCAAATATGATAATATAATAATATTCCACAAAAAGTTGATGATATTGAATAACTGCCCACACTACTTCCGTAACTAATTACTTTAGTATAATTTACAGTGTAGAACGAATGGGCAAAAAAGATGCAAGTGAGCTTTATAATGAAGCATCTGAAGAGATATTGGTCAGTTAGTATATAAAATAATCGATAAAGATTAGTAATAAATAGTTGTACTAACGCTCCACTGTGTTTTGCTACACATGTATACTGTAAAACTGATAAATTAATTTCCTGCTGTTGTTCTTCACTGACACTCCTTACCACTAATCCGAGAAATCGTCCAGTTGCGTCGGATGCTGTTGGGATAGTTGGGCAGCTCGAAGACAAAGGGTCCAGCGTTAGGTTCTGTGTCCGCGTCAGCGGCAGTGATATTGACACCGTGGACGTTCTTGTTCACCCGCTCACAGATCTGAGACTCCCTGGGTATGAGCGCTGGGGGGTTGTCATTAATATCTATCAGATAGATCTGCAGCGTGCCTGTGCCGCTGGCTGCAGGAGAGCCTGGGAGCAGAAAGAAGGAAGGGAAAATAGCATCATGACGGGAGGAAAAGATGACAAGAGAAGATGTGTGCAGTGAAAGTGACGATTGAGAGGGAAGAGGGACAGGAGTTGAAGGCAGACAGAGGGGAGGCAAGTAATGAAAGAAGAGAAAAAGAGATATAAAAAAAAAAAAAGGAAAGAGAAGAGGTGAAAGGAACTCTGTCTTTTCACATTGGTGATGTTAGAAGTAGGGATACTGTAGACCTGGAGGAGAATTTCTGCCCCTGACAGAAGTTCTTTTGACAGTTGTGCTTTGCAGCTCCTCTTTTAGCCTCAGAGCCAAATCAAAACCATCAGAGTCGAGCCAGATGCAGGCGTGCCACATCTATTCGCCTAGAGACGGCTTAGGTACAATAATGATGACTGTAACGCAATCAAACAAGTCCTTGTCTGTGTGTATTTACACAAAACTAGGAGAGCCATCTAAGATCCTGCAGATAAAAGCATGTCTGCCTGCAATATTAACATTGTATTTCTGAAAGGTGAACAGGGCATTCTCATTGTGGTGCATGCAGTAAATACACTCGTAAATGCACATAGTGTACGCCTATGTGCTAATGTGTTGAGAGTATATCTCCACTGCATGCTCACATGCGTACATACAAAATGAGTCCCTGCTCACACATAATCAATCACTCTTGAACATGATTTATTCAGCGTGAAAGCAGTTGAGACTTTCCAACATTGCAGACGAGCAGCCTATTACATAATGTATTGTATTTAACAGAGACAATATACCTTCATTAACCCCAGTATTCTGTGATGAAGTGTTAGATTTAGCCAAATAGATATTTTTTGCCTGCTCTCCTCTGGGTAGTTTGAAGTTAGTGGAGCGACTCTGTTAAACCTGAAGTCATAGTGGCATTTCTTTTTTTTTTTTATGAATAGTTTAATTTTGAACTAAATGTGATCAAATTGCCCTATTAGTGTAACTGACTTTACTCACACAGTTGCTATATCTGCATTTTTAGCAACAATCTTACTGCACATACAGATGTGGCCAATAAGGCAGCTATTGAAGTTGCAATATTCTCTTTGATCAACTCCTGTAGACTTACGCCAATGTTGCACAGTCCATGTTGTTCTGTGGAAATGATTAAGGCAATTGGAGAAATGTGGTCTGATGCTACTGCAGGCAGCCATTGCAGGTGCTGCATCACTACAATGTTGTCAGCCTTGGACTGTAATAACATGCACTAATGCACACAGACACACACCTCATCTGCAGACACAATCCGGAAGCCCTTTGCATTGATTGAACAGAGCAACAGACCATCAGCAACAGCATTCATAGAGAATTGGGAGTAAAGAATAGGCACTTTCAAGAATCGGAGCGAGATAGTAGAGTAGGGAGAGAATGCATGAATGTGTACGTGTGGTATAAAAATGTGGCACGGAGATATCTTAAGAAAAAAAAAAAAAGAGTGCTTAGCAGTATAAAGCTCAGAGCTGTTTATTGAGTGTGTCAGGGGGTGACGACCCTTAGCTGCCTCCAATTACGAGTCATTTCCCCGCCATGCCCCAGTAGCTGAGCCATTGGATGGAATCAAGCGACCCCTGGGCCCATCTCTGGGATGAGATAAGGGCGATGTAATTTACAAAGATTTATGCAAAGCTGACAGATCTGCCAATTAAACATGGCAACAGAGCAAGACATTTGCCACAAGAGTGAGACACCGTTAAAGACGGGCTGTAAGTGAGAGTTCTGTCTGACTCGTATTACTACGATTAATATTGCAGATCACTACATATTGAAGACTTCTCAAGTGATCAGAAATGTATGTGGCACCGGAGCTCTAGAAGAGTGTCATCACGATTTCAGCTAGAGTTTACAGAAATAAAAAAAAAAAAAAAACATAACTGAAAAGTTTTTTTTAAAGCCTGTGTTAGGACCCGTCAGGTTCAAGGTTTAATAATCAAATAGATAATAGAGTATTTCAACGAATAGCTGGTTTAATCAGAACTGGACAGTTGTCACAGCTGCCACATTATGTGCAATGGCAGCACTTTACCAAGAGAAAGATGTAAACTGTTCAGCTGACAAACAACAATTTCTTTTTTTACTTTTTTACTGCATACATATTATAAAGGACATAGAACTTGGAGGAGATGCTCACACCATTACACTTGTTTTAAAATAGATTCATCTCATGTCTGTTCTGGACATTATTGAGAAATACTTCTTCATTGGTAATAATCATTTTCATATTGCATAAACATGAGCAGCAAACTCTAAATACCGCACCTCTCGTGACACCGATGAATTAACCATACAATAACTGTAATATTGGCCAAATAAAAACGGGTGTAAGAGGAATATTCACTACAGATTTCAAATGTTAAGTAAACGACCAAAAGGGCAAGTAACGTGTCGGGGAAAACTATATATAGCCACACAATTCTACACCATGCTGCTTTACCTACCCACCCACAGCACTACAATATTTTAATTCTCCTTTGTTTTGTCTGCACATGTGCAAAAAACAGCCGCCCATTGGTGCCATCTACAATAAAACAATAAACACACACACACACACACACACACACACACACACACACACACACACACGGAGGCTTTTCCATTCTGCAGCTTTGTTAATCCCAGCCATGTATGGGGGACATGTGGAAGCAGCTTGCCACAGCTGATAGGAGAATTATGTGGGTTTTAACCAGCTAAATAAATAATTATGTTTGTGTAAATTCCTCAAAAGGATTTGTATTAACTCCTTTTTTTGATGGGGGCTCAGAGATGTGAGGCAGGGTGGAAAGACTTGTAGCGAGCCTAGCATATGTTCTTTGAAGAGCACATAAACAATACTATAGGTGTGTCAGAAGGGTCTGAGGCAGTCAGATTGTGTCGGGGGGGGCCGATAGCAAAACAAGTGTACTTCTCACCCTGCCGTCACCAACTCTCCATGTCCCGTCCTACTATCCCCACTGTCTCATAGTACTTCTTACCATAATCCCTCTCGCATTATGACAGCTGGCACTCCAGCAACACCCACATAGTCAGACTGATGTGGCACAAACATGCAGACGCACACCGACTTCTCATGTTTTGGACTTCCTACAGTTCCACTATCAGCCGTGATTCTTCTTCCTCAAGGAAATAGGTCACACATTGAAATAAAAAGGAAATAGCAGGGGGAAGAAAGGAGATGTTCGTGAAGTTCAAACAGCAGTAGAAAGTCAACCTCTAATCCCACTGCCTCTTCCTTCCCATCAACACTGCAGGTCACGTGTCATGGTGTCTGAAATTGTCAATCATCGTCAAAAAAAAAAAAAGAAACACATACACACACACACGCACACATATGCTCACCTCAATGTGTTTCAAATGAGAGCATTCTTCACACATGCTTACACCTATAAATACAGCAATGTTTCAAAGCCAGCTCAACTCAAAGTAAACACACCAGCGTGCTGCACGTCACTGATAAAGCAAGTTGGTGGTGGTAGTGGTGGGGGGGAGGGCAGCATTCCCCTTTTTACTTGAGAAAAATGAAACTAATTTGTTTGCTGTGATCGAGTTTGTGCTCAGTTAAACCCGAGTTTCAACTGTGAGGCAGAAGAAATATATGTTCCACAATTTGAGAAGGGATAAGGCAGTCATGGACAGAAGAAAAGAAGGAGGAGCGGATCAAGAGTGTGACCAGGTTGTGTGAATCCCGGATTTTCTTTAACACTACCCCAGCTGCACTGCATTTGAATGCTGCTGATCTTCCATGTCCTTATATCCCTCTAAATCCACACGAATGTCTTCATTTTCATCAAACAGAAAGAGATATTTTTCACACTTTTTCCTCTCACATGTATTTACTTTCTAACTTTCAACTCCAGCTGCTCTGGCAACAACAGTGATTGCCTTGCTCAAGGATATTGCAACGTTGCTTGAGGGGTTGCCGTCGTTTTTACTTTTCCACCCTCGTGTCTGCAGCTGGTTTTGTGGTTTTGGTTTTGTAGCTTCAACAGGTGACCTGTCAGTCACGAGCATAAGTAAAGGACCCATACATGATGCAGGCAATGTGAAAGTGCTTTAAAATTACTGAGAGCAAATTTCAAAGTGGTTTATACTCTGTTTAGGAATAAATTATGCTATCATATCAGGAAATGGTTTTTTACCAAATCAGAATGTTTTGGAGGATTACAAAGCAATTGCACGTTCTGTGACACAGGACCATAATTCAAAAATGTTAAAAACTGAAACCGAGAAATGATCAGTAGTAAATGGATTCAGAATAGAGACGGTAGCATGATAGTATCTCCATAATCAAAAGCAGAAATTGCTCAAAAATCAAATGTCAATTATACATTGGGCTATTTTTTTTTTAGCAATTGGAATGAAGACATACACAGGAAGAATAAAACTGATAAAACGTGCATCAAAAGAGGCTCTTACCATTGTCTGTTGCCAGGAATGTGGCTTCATATATATTGTTTTTGACATAGATAGACTCCCGGTCGAGCATTGCTGTGGTTATGATCTGACCATTGGTTCTGTTGATGGACAACCAGTCTGCAGGGTCGTTCAGCTTTGAATACCTAAGGACACACAAGGACACATTGATGGAGAAGTTAACGCTGGCGTTTCAAGTTTACAAGCAATTGAAGATTTTCTCTTGTGTCTGTGCATATAAAGATTGCCTGCACATACACACAGTCGCACAATCACAACAGCCTGACCTTCACACAGTTTAATTCTTCATTGACTTCTCCTCCAGAGCCTGCAGCCTACAGTCAATTTCACCTCATTTTTCACTCCTGTGTACCAGGCATTGAAGTCAATTACCTCCCTAGTTAAGCACTGCTGCATATGCCTGTGTGTGTGTGTTGCATGTCTATATTCTAGGAAGTGTTTGCTTATGCCGAGGAGGGCTTAACTGCCTAGCAGGGTTATATACATGCATGTTTTAGTGCTTGTATGTTTGCAAATGTCACTGTGTGTGTACGGGGGAAGCCGTGCAGAGACAGGTGGAGACAGGATAATAGGATCTTGGTGCCGATCGTCAAACAGGAAAGCGATGTGGTCACAGGTGGCAACATCCCCTGGGATAAAGGGCCAGGAAGGAACAGGGGATCATCTCCAGGATTGAATCCCAATCTCACTCTGATCCAACTGTTCTTGTTTCTAAGGTGTTTGTCGCTTTCGGCTCTTTCCATACTTTCAATTCTATCAGATCTCTCTCAGCCCATACCGCCTCACCTCATCTTGCTGTGCTTTAGTATTCATACATTTTCTTATTCCTGTCTGTATCTTCTCTTTCTCGCCTCATTTCCTCTCTGATGCAGAGTTCATCAACTGCCACCTCTCTTGGCCGCAATCTCACTTTTGTGTGTGAAACATCGTCTGTGGACATGTGACACCTTGGCCTTACACAACAAGGTTTCTGCATCAGTCTGATTTCATTTGACTGAATGCCATGTTATGTGACCAACATTTCCAGCTTTTAAATTCATCCAGGTTGAAATGGACTTGACCTTAACCTTGCCTTTTATATTTATTGAATTGTAGTGTACTTACGGTCGGTGTATAGGCCACTTGTTTATTCCTATTTGATTAAGTACTGCATGTGCATTTCTACTAACATGGAGGAGAGTGAAAGCCTGGAGGGTTGGGTGGCAGTGTGGAGGGGGGTGGAGGGAACAGAGAGTATAATCTCTCTCCTGCAGTTAGGGAGGTGGGATTTTCCCAGCAGGCAGTGGGCATGATCCCAGGCGTAGCGCAGTGCAGGGATGGGGATCACAGAGATGACATTCCCACACTCTAGACGGTTTCACGCAGGCTAGCCAAGCCCACCGCCACTAACTGGCGGACTGTGAAATCACAACCAGGACTAGAGCGAGTCCATCTCAGTGGGAGGGTGGGATAAAAGAGAGAGGAACATGATCAGAAATGGGTAGGAGGGGAAAGAGAGACAGAGAGAGGTAACATTCGGAAGTAGCAGCATGGCTGTATGATCTGGTTTTAATATCCTCATTAGGACATGACTTGATACCTACTGCTATTCTGTGTCCAACTGCATCTCTATTGGCTTTGCCACGGCAAACTGACTCTCTCCGTCTTTGGGCTGAGAGAGAAAAAAACATCTCTTTTTTTTCTTTCCGCTGGAGGGGAGACAAACTGGCGCACTTTCCACTGAGCACAATTTAAAGGGTCAGTTCTCCCAAACACCAGGAAACATTTCCCTTTGAGAAAAACATGCAATAGAATGTACTGTATTTAATAATAGTTTGACATTTTGGGAAATACACTTTCTTTTCAACAGATAGATGAGAAGATTGACCACAACTCGTATGCAGTGTATGTACGCTAAATATGAGAACAAAGTCAGCAGACAATTAGCTTAGCAGTAAGGTGGGGAGCAGGGATAAACATCTAGTACGACTCTGTCCAAAGTTTAAATCAGCAACTAAAGGTCACTAATTAACGTGGCATACTGTATCTTGTTTGTTAAATTTGTCCACAAACTGGATTTCTGGATACTGCTAATTACATGGCAACCTCCCAGTGATAAGTGACTGGTCTCGGGAAAGAAATAGCCCAGCACAGAACTCCCCGTAAAACCACAACTTGCAGTTTGTGTACAAAAAAAAACAAAACAATGTATAATGTGTTAATTAGCTTGAGAGGTGTTGGTACTATTAGTGGATTATTTTGAACCTCTTGACAGAGTCAGGCTAGTCCAGTCTTTATGTTAAGATAAGCTAATTGTCTGCTGGGTCCCATCTACCTGCATTTCCCAAAATGCCGTACTATTCCTTTAAATATGGCACAAAAATAATCTCCCTTTACCTCAACTATTTTGGGGTTTGAAGCATAACAATTTTTTGGCAGATATCTCAAAACCAGGACAAATAAAACGAAAATGACGTGCTTAGCTATAATATTATAAGGAAAGTCATTAAATCTGTTTTTTTTATAATTTGGATTAACTGACCCCGAGAGAAAAATGCAAAGAAAAAAGTGTGAGAGCCTCTAACATAATGGGCTATAAAATGCCACCAGAAACTATTCTTTCCTGTGTGGCTGTATGTGCTCTGGTGATAAAATCCATGGCACAAAGGTTGGTTTCCAAAGCAGAGCTCTCTGTCCACCATCACACTTTAAAAAAGGCTCCTGAACAGCCCCCACTACAGATGTAATAAACCTTAAAATAAGCAAATAAAGTCCTGAATGAACAGTCTTTACAGCCAAGCTAATTTCCAGCACACTGAAAAGATAGTCCACTGCATTAGTTCTGTTCATAAAAAGGTACACTCCAGAAAAGTTTAGGTCAGGATGCAGTTGGCTTTTTGTCATATTCACTTACTTTACTTTTTCTGGTCCCCCTCAGTAAACAGAAGGACCACCGTGGCCATTAGAATGGTGACTGTAAAAACAGCCACAGTGTTTTTGTTTACAAGAAACCAACTGTCAAGAATGTTAGTGTGGGCATTTGGCAATCCCCATCGCTAACTTTTATAATAAGGTGCTATGCCAATTGTTTTTCTCTTCTTGGAAAGGTAAACAGTCTATGTTTACTCAACACAAATCTGGTTTAAATGTTATATTTTGTGTAAAAGTTCAATTATTTCCAATGCTTTCCCGGCCTCTCCTCTACCTGAAGGTTTGTCTCATTTGGGAGTTGGTTGGTGTGTGAGCATAGCTGGATGTATGATTAGGCCTGGCAGGTTGGTGATCTTAGCAAGCAGCAGGGAGAGACATGACATTTATTTTTCAAACCCCCGACCCTGAGGATGAAAAATGCATGTCTGAAGCTTAGCCAAGGAGGTTTGGGTAATCATTTATGCCAGTGTCTCCAGTCCCACGTCCCGACCTTACTGGTTGGGTGTCTGACAGGTGATGCATGATGTGTCACTCCCCCTCTCCCTCCCCTCCCATGCTCCTGTCCACATCGCCTCCAACCCAATCCCAACAGGACACTGTCAGTCTGTCCCTCCTTTGATAAGCACCCCTCAAGATCAAACCTTGACCTGGAGTGAGCTCCCCATCCTCAGCTCCTTTCCGCCTCCCTCCACTAGCTTATTATTTTTTTTTCCTCACCTTACTTTTGACTTTTACAGCTCCCTCTAAATCTTCTCCTTGTTTTTCTTTTCTTCATGCATTTCCACCGTCCATTTACAAAGACATACAGCTCTCTGTCATTTGCAAAGACGTACACGCCATAAATTTGATCCAATTCAAACTGTGGTGTCATATGTAAATGTCTCCCCGCACGTCAGCTAACTATTTGATTGATGGGGGTTTGATGTATGCACACTGAGATCAGTTCTGTGTGATAGAAGTTTGAAAATGAAAGTGTAATTGGGTGATGCAAACATTGTACAGGATTTTAGCTGATTGGAAAGAATAAGCCCCTGAATTTCTTTTTCTTCAGAATAATGAGAATTCAAGAGATGGAGGGAACAGCTGTGATTAGTGTCCTTACATAACAGTCTAGAGTAGATACCTATTATGGGACTGCTGTAAAGCAGGGGGATTGATAGTGATCCTATCCAGATGGATCCAAATGAATGAGGTGGTGGATTTGCCATCTCTACAGTGCTGCTTTCTCGCGTTGTGAGATCAGAGGAAGGAGATTTGGTTTGGGTTTGTGTTAAGGAGACCGTGACAGACCACTACTTAACTTATTTCCAAGATGTAAAATACTGCAGTTTTGCACGGGTCATGGAAAAACAGGGAGGAAACCAGAGAGGTTAAAGTGATTCAACAGGGAGAGAGGATGAGATGAGAGCGAGAGAGACAAAGAGAGAGCGAGAGAGAGAGAGAGAAAGCGAGAGAGAGAAAGCGAGCGCGCGAGAGAGACAGAGATAGAGAGAGAGAGATAGAGATAGAGAGAGAGAGAGAGACAGAGAGATAGAGAGAGCAAGAGAGAGAGATAGAGAGAGAGAGAGAGAGAGAGAGAGAGCCCAGCTGGTGACTTTGGCGTCTTCCTAAATTATAATGTACACCCAATTTACTCTCATTTGCTGGGAAATTAGCTGGGAAATTTGTTTAGATTTTTTCCCCCAGAGAAAATAGCAAGGAAGAGGCTGCTGGAGTGTGAGGGTCGGTCGGGAGGTGGTGTTAACGACACAGCCGTGTTATCAACTCAATTGCTGCACTGCACTGTGCCAGTTACACACTCTACATGTGACCGTGAGCGAAAACACACCTGATCTAAAGCTTTCTCTTTACAACATCAATACAGAGCAAAGTGAACTGAATAGATTACCTGTAAATTTGAAAGGCAATAATGTAGTCACTGCTACCGTCACGTTGACAGGCGTGAGGAAAGGCCTTCTGGTCATTTAAAGGTTAGTTTACTTTTAAAATCCGGAGAGGCTTAGCGCAGAGAAAGAACACTGCAGGTGGACATAATGCTGTGTCAGGCGTTTGGGCTCGAGCCAGCTGGGCGTGTGTGTGTGTGTGTGCGCGCACCTGCATGTATGTGCTGAGGAAAATCTACAGAATGCACACACTTATGATTACTCCAGAGGCTACTGCTCCCTATTAACCTTACCCTCCTTACTGAGAGTTCTCCAGTGGCTCATAAACATCGCACAGTAAGACTTTGAGGGATGAGTGATGCCAAAATATAGTTCCCTTGTTGAACTTTGACCCCTAACTACTGACATGGAACCTATCCAAACTTCTTTTTTAGCCTGCTGTTAGTGCATATGGAGGGATTTCTGGCAGGATTGTATTTACAATGCAGCTAGCCAGACTTTACTAAGGCAATACTTTTCAGGGTCTAGAGACCGTCCATATGTAATGTAACAATTTGTTTTTAGCTACCAGACGGAATTTAAACTAACGGCACGCTATTAAAATGTCAGAATTAGCTCAATTAGGATTACCATTCTGTAATCTATTGTAGTCACTCAATACCTGATTGTCTGCTGCATCTGTAGTCGGTCGGGATCTGAGGCCGAGAAGGTCGTCAGGCTGGTGCCAGCAGGGACGCCCTCCTCGAAGCGGATGTGTTTTGGGTTGGTGGGGAAGTAAGGGGGTTCGTTGACATCCTGCACAGATATGGTGACCCCGGCCGTGGACTGGAGCGAGGACTGGATGCCACTGGCAAGGTGGGCCTGGTTGGACACCACCACCGTCAGCATGAAGGCACGGTTCATCTCAAAGTCTACTGGCTGGAGGAAGGACGGAAGATAATGGTGTGAGGTCGAACTGAATTCGACAACTTTTTTTCTTGGTAATCAGTCATAGATGGTTTGTAGGTAATGAGATGCAATATGGGGAATTAAATTAAGCCCTGTGTACTTCAGAAATATTGCACGAACATCCTT
Source organism: Bovichtus variegatus (assembly GCA_943593645.1). Classification (NCBI taxonomy): domain Eukaryota; kingdom Metazoa; phylum Chordata; class Actinopteri; order Perciformes; family Bovichtidae; genus Bovichtus; species Bovichtus variegatus. Next base: position 1,135,277 of record CALSCE010009645.1, on the reverse strand, counting down.
CATTGTCATATTTGAACATTACAATATGTACATTTTTCTTCTTCTTTTTTTTTATTTTTTTTATTTCACTTGGTCAGTTTTACACATCTTAATACAAGATTGTCCAAGTATGAACAAAAATGCAGCTTTTAATACAATCCAGTACAACCCGGTCACCAAGTGAAGCCTAACAAAATATGGAAGTGAATACTCACCTCTGTCACACAGTCTGAACAGAAATTGAACATTATAAACTGCATCTATATGGTATTTATTGCAGTGTTGTTTTTGTTCTGGGCTGTATTTAGGATGTCCATCTATATATATATACATCCATAAATACATATATACATAAATGTTTTATATATACTGTATATATAGTATATATATATATATATATATAATTGTATCTTACTTTTCAGTGTAGAAAATAGGTGAAAGTTTATTATTGTTACATTCTTTGCTTGAAACTAAAGCCTTCATTAGTGATTTACAGGTAATAAAATAAGAGGGAAAAAAAAGTTTTATTATCTTTTACCGTCAGCGATTATGACAACTATTAGTAGTATCATTATATTTAATACTTTTTATGAGCTAAACATGTCAAGTATTCCAGCATATATTACGCTGATTATGGTGTGAAAACCCCTGTCAACGTTTCTCTTTTGTGGCTGGGGAATATGCATCGAACCTTGTTGACGATAAAGGACATGCTAGATGAACAGATGCCGTGTCAAGTGTTCCCCTGATGAATTGGACCCATATTCTCTCTAACTACTAACCAACACACACACACACACACACATATCCTGATAAGAGGCAGCAGGGCTTAGACTATTCATAGGGTGCTGTCATGACTCTGCCTTTTGAGTGTGCATGTGTGTCACACAGTGCACGTATATGTGTACTCTACAGAGGTTTTACCGACTGAGCCTAAACCAGAGTGACAGTCCTGTGCTCTCCTAATGAAGACTACACGATCAGGTTCAAATGACAACATCAACAACAAGCAAGGAAATATATAAAAAAAAAAAAAAAGAGAACAAATATGGTGCTTGTAGGTCCTGCTGGCACATTTCTAAATAGACGGGTGATGATTACCGCCGCAAGGCTTGTGTCTGTGGTGTTTGATGGTGACGTTAATGATTTTGAGCACATCTGTATGTTGCATTGCCTGAGTGTTATCAGTGGACAGTGCGGCAGCACAGCTCTGATATAAAAAAGGCATTCTTAATCAGGCAGCTTGGTTGACAAGGGCACTGGACTGGATGTGTTTGTGTTTGTGTGTGTGCTGGTTAGTGTTGCAGTTTGTATGTATATGCTGGGAGATTTGAGTAAATGGATGCACACAGGTCTATATGTGTGTGTGACACCTTTGGTGCACTTGGAACCCATTTACAGGCAAACCACGCTCAAGGATCTTTGATCTACAGCCAGTGGTATTCAGAGCACAGGGTGGTCTAGAGTATAGCTGTAGGCTAACTAAAACACGCATATACACTCGGACACACACACCCTGAGGGAAGCCAGAGGGGTGAGGGGTCAATAACACAGCTTCCATCTTTTGCCCATGAGCCGTCACATCTTACATCTCCTCTGCATCGCTTCACTCGTTCCTGTCTTTCCCTCTAACTTAATTTGTTCTGCAGGACTCCAACTTTCCACCCCCCTCGTCTCCTCACCTCTGCCCCCCTCCAACCCCCTGTGATCTACGCTCTCTGCCTCTCTCAATCCTCGGAAATCTGTTTTAGCCTCACTTCTCTCCTTCTCTCTACATCCCCAGTAATCTTCCGTGTTTATCATAAGCTGTGATTTACATATCTTAATGACTCATTCGAACCAAGCAGCTCTGTTTGTGTGTTTTTATGCGTGCATGTTAGTCTAGTGGTTCTATTACCGTGCGGAAAAATGAGAATGCTTCTCATAAAGTCCCAAGAGAGCAGTAGAAATGTGTGACATGTTCTGGTTAAGACCTCAGCCCTTGTTTACAGAGAAGCCCAGCTCCCTCGTGGGAGATTGCTGTGATCCGATCGCCTTGGTAGAAATAGGAACACCAAGGTGGCGCCTTCTTTCGTCTTCTTAACTTTACCAATATCGAGTCTGATTTGAACCATTGGCTCCCTTTTCCCGGAGCAAACTGAAGCCCCTGTGTTTACTTGTTAAGACAGTCTATTTCTTGTTTCTTCCCAGGGGGTGTCCTGTCTCTTATTTTATGATTTCCTGATAATCTCCCATGGGTTTCGATGGAAGCTCACGGCTACCCGGCTGCCTGCTGAATTTTACATCAGGGAGTGAAAGGAATGGATTATAAAAGGCAGTCATCTAGAGATAATGAAGAGAAGCAAAATGCCAATGCTCATTGCTCACGGTGCTGTGGGAATTACAGGATGATGTTATTGCTATTTTATAAACATTATTGTAGGATGTGAGATGAGATTTGCAGGAGTCAGATGCACAAAGAGAATACCCCTGGGTTCTCAGGGTCACGCCAATAAAAAATACAAAGCTATTTCTACGAAACACATGCGACATGATAAGCACATTTACAGCGATCCACTCAAGGATGAAGACAGAAATACAAACGTTAAAGGCCATTCAACAGGATGTACATACGCACAGAATATAAACTGAATATTATACGGATTTTCATCCTGTCGTCTATTTCCTATATTTTTTTTTTTCAAAATACAACACCCTTCGTCTGAGAGGTTGAACACCAACACAACAAATTGTTACAAGACATGGTTTTGTTGTTGCTGTCATTTACCACAGCAGCTAGAACATGAGTGTGTAAAAAGCGGTGCCTTGTAATTGAGAAATCAATACCTAATTTGCTACAGTTGTCTTGCTAGCCATTGTTTCAAGTCTGTGTCTGAAGGGCACAGCAGACACCAATTCCTCATTTGGACATAAGGGGACATATGAAAGGCAACAGACCCCAGCCTGTCCCCATGTTACTGCGTAGTCTATTATTATAGCTTAAATCCAGAGGGGATCTGACAGACAGCACAGAAAAAGAAACAACACTGTTTCTACGATGAGCATGGTTGATAGGCTGACGTCTTACCTTCACCACGGTGACCATGCCATCGTTACTGACAGGGTCAGTGCGGATGGTGAAGTGCCCAGATGGGTCTCCACTGATGATCCTGTAGATGGCGTTCCAGTTAGGGGAGTGCGGTTGGTCAGCATCTATCACCGTCAGATTGGCCACAACTAGATCCACTCGGTTCTCTGGGACCTCACCGGAAAACTGCAGAAAATAGAGTAAAATGTTTGTGATCTGTTGCTTCAAAATATCTTTTTTTGTGACTGTAGCTGAGGTCTTTTGGGAGCCGTTGAACAATTTGAGTGTGGCAATTTCAACAAAAGTGCCCATCTCTCATTTGCATTTCTTCTTTATGGAGCCAGTCCTCCGTTCAGGTAGAGTAAGTTTAACAATCACGCTTTTACCACAGCTGAGCAGTAAACAAGCCGTAAACACAGTTGCACAACAGCAAACACATGCACACAGGGGCGTTGTTCCAGTATCAGTTTTTCTGCATTCCCAGTGCCCATCCTTGACAAGCAATAATACTTCATTCCTTTGAAAGCCAGAGTGGAAAAGGAAGAGTGAATAGATGAACAGAAAGGAGCCAGCAGTGGGGAGGGTGAAAACAGCTGTTTGAGTGTATATGAGTGGCTTTTAGTTGTTTCTGTTCTGTACAAACACATGTGCTTTGTCCAGATAAGCCTGATGAGGAGCGAGCCGCTGTCTGTCATATGTCTGTTATGGCGGGGATTGATCAAAGCTGTGCAGGCTCAGGGGATAAAGCCCCCAAAGAAGAACCAACAGCAGCAACGACTGCACCGCCACCCTTTAAAAACACAATTCGACCGCAGCCCCACCTGCACGGACAACCCATCAAATCTTGCGCAATTACGTGGGCTCAGAAGATGTGCACGTTTACGCCTCTTCACCTCATCTGGAGGCAACAGGCATGTAGCATCATACATTTACCGTGTCACCATGGGTAACAGGCGTGGAAGAGCCACTGAGCCGCTTATGTGAGTGTAGGATATCAAAGAGCAAAGCCCCAGACCAAACACTCCAACAGACCATAATACCCTGCCTGGCAACCCTCGCATCACCCTGCAAACAGCCAACAGCGGCGGGCAGATTAGAGGGCTGCGTCAGGAGAGCTGTTCAGAGACTCAATGACATTCTTAAGACAACAGACATGTCCGGGTGGTCGTGATGCATGGCTGCATTGGATAAGTAGGCAGGCTGTCGTGTGTTTGTTTCAGAGTGAGTGTGTGTATGTGTGTGTTTGAGCGGTTTATTACTGCGGTTTAGTTCAGGGAATCCCCGATGCCAATTCAAAAGAAAAAACTTCAGAGATGGCTCTTGAGCTCCTAAGGGCCCTTGAGCATCTTCTTTATCAGCACACAGCTACATATAAGGGCAAGAGTTAACCAGATCTGATGGAAGACTTTGAAGGGTCCACCACAGCTCTTATTATCAAAACCCCAGTTTAAGATTTATTTTCTCATCATCTCTTAATAGGGTGGGTGGGGCACCTTTCAGGCATCCAGAGCTCGAGTAATAAAAGTCTTATTATTTTACCCATAGGAAATATTATATGGCCAAGGCACTTTTTTTATTCCCTATACATAAAATTATATCATCAGTACAATCACTTAGAAAATTAATTTCAGACAGTTCACCTTAATGGTGAAACTTACAAGACTATGTAAATACCAACTTTAGGAGGTACAGGAAGTCAACTATGAGCCTCATAGAACTTAGCAGTAAGTACCCTCCAAACACTGAAATGAAATCTGTGATTTTACTGTAGAATTACATTCTTTTTGAACATACAAAAAAGAAGAAAGCTTGTGAATTGCAGTTGATGTAAAGAAGGTCAAAGAGACAGTGGCATATCTCTGTTGGGTATTCAGGTTGCATTTAAGAGTTACCTTTCAAATAAGAATTTAGAGTGAATATAATTTTTTCCCCCCTATAGCCAGCCGGTCCCCCCAGTTCTCCATTATTTTCAGTACAATTGAAGGATTGTTCTTTTTCTTTAAGACTACAGCTTTTATCTTTCTGTGAGAAACGGTGAGCTTTGACGTCTGGTAGTGTTGTTGTCAATAATGGATTGTGATTCAACATTTGTGATTTTGAACAGAGAGCATTTCAATATCTCTTGGAAAACCCTCGGGGTTGTTCTCTTTCTTTAACTCTCAATTATTTATTAGCTGAATACTGCGTTGCACGGTACTGTACTTACATGTGGTGGGGTTTGTTTCAACAGTGAATTGTGGTATGACTGAGGTGTCTTTCAGAAGAGATTTTCTCTGATAAGGTAGTTTTCTTCATATGATATTGTATCTTGTCCCCAACTGCTGGACTAAAGGGGAAGGAGGAAAAAGCTCTTTGATTGTGATTGGCACAGAGTGCAGTTGGCTTTCTCACAGCACTTGACAAAATACCTCTTGCCAACACTCTCAACCTTCTGTCACTATTTTGGCAGGGGGGGAAAGACTAAAGGAGGCAACGGGAGGTAAGAGGAGAGAGAGGAGAAGTGACAGGGAACTTCATTATAGGAACTTTGAGAGGATGGTAAAGGAAGGAGTCCAAAGGAAGGAGTCCAAAGGAAGGAGTCTAAAGGAAGGAGTCCAAAGGAAGGAGTCTAAAGGAAGGAGTCCAAAGGAAGGAGTCTAAAGGAAGGAGTCCAAAGGAAGTGCTGCAGTAAACCCTGCACAGAGATACCCCTGATTGAATGATTGTACGTCTTTCTACACATAAAAACCAAAACCTCATATACCATGTGAGATGCATTCATCGTTGCAGCACCGTGTGCATAAATAAACAAGAGATTAATAACTTCCTTCATTTTATCTAATCCATCTGCATCACAGACATAATGCAAAACATGTATGCAGGCCTGAATATGCACCCAAAACCTTCACATCCGTACACATACACCACCCTTTGCCGCCTTGAAAAATAGGGCAGCCTCTGATAGGCGTGATGAAATATTAATCATCGACATTAAAGACAAATTCCCCAAACTTTATATTTCTGGGACACGTTGAAAGATCTATGGGGTTTATTGCAAACACTAAATATTTGCATAATGGCCTGCATTCTCAACAAAATGGCTTTTATGTTATCCCACTACTAAAATGGGTGATTTATGAAGGGAGTGGGTAAAAGTGCTCCACTCATCACGGCTCCAAAACCTCCACTGAAGTTTATCATCAATATCCATGATAGTATTAACTTCCCTCTGTGGCGATGATGGAAATGCACTTAAACATGGTGGACTACAGTTAGAGAATATCAATCTATTACTAGCCAAAAATCATCAATACGCCGCCATCAGTAGAGCATCTTAAATCAGAGGGGGATGCCGAGTCAGGAAAGGCTTTTGATTTACAACAGGGCATGTCTAAGCTTTATCACTGCTGCTGTAGAAAAATAGCTCCTGTGACCAAATTATCCTCCATTCTTTCTCCTCTTCCCATCATTCTCTCATCACTTTTTCCTCTCTTCGTTTTTTCGTCGGGTGTCTACATGGTGGTCCGCTCATTAACTCCTCTTCCCTTTTCGCTAAACATTTCCTTTGTGTGCGTGTCCTTTTTCTTCCTCTGCCCTTTCTCTGTACATTTCCTGCTGTGTGTGATGTAGCAGCTCTCTGATGAGCTCTATGGTTGACACATGCTTACCGCCAGTGCTAACTCATCATCATAAGGGTTTTGATAGCCCCCAGGGCAAATGCTAATGCTAGCTCCTCCGCTACCACCTCAAAGAGCGCCGCCGACTGTAGCGCTGATACCCCCTCAGACGCTATCCCAGCAGTTGCAGAGCTAAGCACCTTATCTCCCCAACAGGCCCGTGCTCTCATCACTACTGAGAGCAAAGCAAACACTGAAGAATTCTGACACCTGAAGCCAAACAGACACCTAGAAATAGTTTTTCCTCCTAACATGGAAATAGAATGCAGACACACGACTCCACTTTCGACCACATCTCTAAACAAATGCATGTCTCTGCCACATCAAATAAAAATGTGACTCTTGAGAATTTTATTAAAAGCCATGAAAATAATCGCACAAAATTTGTTCCACTTTCCAGCCGCCGGGGAGAAATACTGCTGCCACCTTAGCTGTTCCACTCGCACATCTAAACATTTATCGGCGCTGAGAGAAATGACCAGAGTTAAGATTAAGTTAAGAGAGAGAGGGAAAAAGTAAACTTTCTTAACAACAACTAAATCTACCGCTTCACTTATTAATTTAGTGACGATGTTGCTGAATTGCACCACATTGTACAGTACATTACTTTGGACTTTACATTTTTACCTCGCTCAATAATGACCTTCTGTAACGTAATCATCGTTTTAAATATCACTGTCCCGACAACAGTCATTAACGATTTGCTGGGTCTGATTTTCTTGCTGCTGAAAGTCAATAATATGGATTAGTTTTTTCTTGTTTGTGTGTGTGTGTGTGTTTGCATCGGCATCCTCTACAAGGAAATGAGTTAAGTACCTTTTGCACTTCATAACCCTCCTCCACGGTCCTTGTGTAAATCTTCCTAAGCAACGATATTTTCTTTTTCCTTTCCTAATTCCTTCGCTTTTTTCATTCTCCTTTCGATCCTCTCCCCCCTCTTATTCAATGTCTGTCACTCTCTAACCTTATCTATTTATCCAACACACTAATCATTTCCACCCCCTTCTTTGAACCCAACCCCTCTCCTCGTCTGAATTGCTACCCTTTTCCCACTCTTTATTTGTAGCAACTTACAGTTCTGGAGGTCAGCATGGGAGGGTTGTCGTTGATGTCGGTGACAGTGATGATGGCAGTGGCTGTGTTGGAAAGGCCAAAGTTTAGGTTGCCCTCCATGTCCGTGGCCTGCACGATGATGGTATACTGGGACACTTTCTGTAAAAGGCAGAAACAGAAAAGGAGTGAGCAGTTATTCATGTGCAAAAAAACTTCCCCTTCATCGAGTCTACAGCAACAACCACAGAGTGTGACTCCCAGAGGAAGATAAAGCTGTGTTCTGTTCTATAGTGGCTTCCCGTGCTCTTATTTGAAACACAGAATCACAACGGCGATGTCTTCCAGTCGACTGGGTTGAAGCCTCCACAGCGGAACGTATCCAGACTTCACACCATCTGAAGGCTGCACTGTGGAGCCTCCCCATGGGTATGTCATCAAAGACATTTCTTATCCAGTGCCACTGACGGACAGATGTGAAGACAATGATCCAACTGACAGAGATTAATAGACCATCTATGGAGCAATAATACGAGGGAATGATAAATGCCATTTTATCTTTTGAAATGACACAGTGTCTCTTCACTGGAAGCTGAAATATGGTTCTCTTATGTGTATTTGAGTACTTGGGTGCACTCCCTCTCTGTGCCAGCATCCTCTCCTCTTCTGTCCCACGGTGCAGTTAATGGGCTGCAGGAAAAATGGAGCCTGGGAGCCGAGTGTCTGGGTAACGTGTCTCGTCACTGAGATTCCCAATTACATTCCCAGTGTCTCTTTCACCTGCTAATTACTGAGTAAATATCCCAATTAGGCCCGGACGCCACATCAGGAGGATTAGACAGCTCCTCTCAGTTCCTGTCATCTTGATGTTAGACGAGATGCTGAACTCCAACCTTGTACACACACTCTCATTAACACCCATACGTACACACAAACATACATAAACATACACACCTCTCTTTCTCCACATATTGTTCAGAGGCAGTGCTTGCCTGACTGTCCCATCAGCCGGTGTACAGTGTGTACACAACACTCTCACTAATTAGACAAGGGAGTAATTATGTAGAGCTCCTCTGAACCTCTCAGCATTGCAACAACACCGCAGCATAGCCAGTTTCCTCTGGAGGACTGAGGTCTGTTACTGTCAACAAGCTCTTAAAAGTCCACTGCAGACCAGTGGAAACCTTTAGAAGAGAAACAGTGTGGGAGTTTATAAAGGAAAGGAAGAAAACATTTCAAAAGTGAAACACAGAGGAGGGGATAAGAGACAGCAGGGGAGGCAGCCAAGGTGCAAGGGAGGAGGACTACCAAAAATAGCTGCCTGCGTTTTTTTTCTTCTTGTTTGTAGCACCTAACACCTCAAACAGCCCAGCCCATGAAGAGGATGCAGAAACTTTCAAAGGGCCAAAGTGCTGAATAAAAGCGGACCAGGGAAACACCGCAGGGTGCTTATGTACAGTACATAAGTTCCATTTTTTTTCCCCTGCAAGGTGTGAGACTTCTCATCTCCTCTATAAAGACAAATGTTACAGGAAAACCGATATTAATGTATAAAATGTATGTACAACTGTATGTGGGAGACCACATAAGGTAAATAAATAGATGCATGTACTTGTGTTTGCTGTGCACATACATTATGGCGTGTGTGTGTGTGTTTATTGTTTTATTGTAGATGGCACCAATGGGCGGCTGTTTTTTGCACATGTGCAGACAAAACAAAGGAGAATTAAAATATTGTAGTGCTGTGGGTGGGTAGGTAAAGCAGCATGGTGTAGAATTGTGTGGCTATATATAGTTTTCCCCGACACGTTACTTGCCCTTTTGGTCGTTTACTTAACATTTGAAATCTGTAGTGAATATTCCTCTTACACCCGTTTTTATTTGGCCAATATTACAGTTATTGTATGGTTAATTCATCGGTGTCACGAGAGGTGCGGTATTTAGAGTTTGCTGCTCATGTTTATGCAATATGAAAATGATTATTACCAATGAAGAAGTATTTCTCAATAATGTCCAGAACAGACATGAAATGAATCTATTTTAAAACAAGTGTAATGGTGTAAGCATCTCCTCCGAGTTCTATGTCCTTTATAATATGTATGCAGTAAAAAAGTAAAATAATAAATTGTTGTTTGTCAGCTGAACAGTTTGCATCTTTCTCTTGGTAAAGTGCTGCCACTGCACATAATGTGGCAGCTGTGACAACTGTCCAGTTCTGATTAAACCAGCTATTCGTTGAAATACTCTATTATCTATTTGATTATTAAACCTTGAACCTGACGGGTCCTAACACAGGCTTTAAAAAAAACTTTTCAGTTATGTTTTTTTTTTTTTTTATTTCTGTAAACTCTAGCTGAAATCGTGATGACACTCTTCTAGAGCTCCGGTGCCGCATACATTTCTGATCACTTGAGAAGTCTTCAATATGTAGTGATCTGCAATATTAATCGTAGTAATACGAGTCAGACAGAACTCTCACTTACAGCCCGTCTTTAACGGTGTCTCACTCTTATTTGCTGTGCACATACATTATGGCGTGTGTGTGTGTGTGTGTGCGTGTGTGTGTGTGTGTGTGTGTGTGTGTGTGTGTAGTGGGGGTAAGAGTTTAATCCCACATTAGGAGTGACTGGCTGGATTAGCTGTATATAGAAAAAACAGAGTAAAAATACGCAGCCGAGACATTTTTACACCATGTTGCGCTCATACCTCTTCCCTCCCTCTGGCACCCTCGTGTCTCATCCTGCTTCTCTGTATCACCCGATTGCATTGCCAAATTCACACTGACTTCTTCCCAACTCATTGTAATACCCCGTCTGCCCAGCTCCGTTTTTTGTTCTATTGCTCCCTTCAGTCCCCCCCAAGTGCCTGTGTTTTATCGAGTGTAGATGTGATTATATGGGCTTTTGTGTTTGTCTGACAGGTGTCAAGGGCATTCCATCTCAGATATTTCCACTTTATCTTTACTACACAACGACATACACACAGGAAACACACAGGAAACACACAACACAATGTGAGCAGCTCACTGCAGCGTGATGTGTTCTTAATAAGTCTGTCACTGGTGACAGGTTGGGAGGATGATCGGTCTCGGAGATTTCTTTGCGGAGTTGTCACTGGCACATCCATGTCACGAGAATAAACACATTTGGATCTTGTCGCAACTTTTATAGCTCCATAAACAAGGTGACCGCAGAAGAAGGCAATTTACTGTAAAAAAATGTTTATAAAAAAGACAAGTGTGTGTGTGTGTGTGTGATGACAAATGGCAATTGTAGGTCACATCTCAGAGTGTCATCAGAGTAAACAATGCAGTTGGGAACTGCGCTCCATAAACAAAGATAAAGACGTATCATCTGGCCAGCTATAGGTCACTCAGACTATGAGGACACTACTCATTGTTTACAGACCGTATGACTAACAGCCTTATAGAATCATCATAACGTGCGATTGCTTTGCTTAATTTTGCATGATTTTATCTCCGTAAGACATTGAACGTGACATGCGAATGATGCGGCGTTGAGCAGACGAACCTCTCGATCAAGACCTGGTGCCACAGTCACAATGTCTCCGGTCTCACTGTTGATGGTGAACATGTTAGGGATGGGACTGTGCGGCGTCTGGGACAGGATTCGATAGCGCACCATGCCGTTAGCTGTGGTGTTGTCGTCGCCGTCGAACGCCGACACGTGCATCACATACGTTCCTGATGAAGAAAATAATTAGTCAACATAAATGTCCAAGCAGCCAAAAGCAAGCAAGACTAGGTGAAATAACACAACCGCCCTTTTACAAAAGAAAATGAAAAACACACCCTAGCTCAATTCAATATGCTCAGGCGTTTTACTAATGCAGGGTCTCGTGTGTAGTAGTTTATGGTGCCTAAGGTTAGCTAACTTTATATATTGCTGTGTAGCTGACATTACTACGTGACTTTCTGACTCCCCTCTACTTTCACTGTATGTTTCAACATGTCACAGATAAACATTTCATAGGATTTATCAGACAAAAGCAAAACACGCAACGACCAATAGTTGCTCTGGTGATGGCTGTTCAGCAAAAGTTGCATTGTCTCACTTTAATATTTTAGAATAACTTAGAACTTGTTTCCCCAAAAACAAATGACACACTTTGTAACATCGATCATTTTGTGCTATTGTGGATTTTATTTGATAAGTTCAAAGTGAAACAAAAAGAGGGAGAAGCTACAAAATGCTGTGTTCACTCGGCACAGCCTGATCAACCGTCCTACAAACAGATGTTAATGACAGATGCAGCATTGAAAAACAAAAACTTGGATGAGAAAAAAAAAACTTAATTTCCATGAAAAAAGCTTGAATGCAAAAAAAAAAAAAAAAAAAAACTTAATTTTCATGAAAAAAGCTTGGATGTAAAAAAATATTTCATGAAATATTTTTTTGAAAAAAGCTTGGATGTGAAAAAAAGTAAAAAGTAAGTAAGCTCAGCTCGGACATAAACTCAGTAATAAAAAATGTAGTTTTTATAATAACATAATATAGAAGCCTAATAATAAGAAATAATATAAGTACAATTTAAATTACTATTTATTTTATTTAAAGAATTTAAATCCAAAATTAATATAATCAATATGTAATATAAATAATAAATACTAAGAATAATAATCATAATAATAATACAAACTGAATAATAATCAACATTAAAATTCAGCCTACATTTTATTTGACGGGGGGCGGTAAGGGACCTGGATAATGGACAGGGGGGCGCTGGCCCAAAGAAGAACCACTGCTCTAAAAGTAGATTTCGATGACAGCTATTGCCAATCACATCGTTCTGATACTGATTACTCACTGATACTATTCCCATAAAATAAGCTAATAAACCGCATTGACGTTTGATAAACCTTGCTTACATTGATTAAACTGTTTGAGACCTGTTCTAATATAATAATCACTAACTACAAGCACAAGGAAGCACAGACATATAGTATACTGTATCCGAGCCACTATCCTGCCATGAATGCACCACTTGTTTGCTGCCTCCTCATATAACTCTGTGGCATCACTGCCTGTCACCTAATCACTCCATCTCTTTCTCTCCCTCTCGCTCTCACAACCGATTCTAATTGCCAGAGATAGTGATATCATGCCAGTGACAGCCCCTGTCCGAGGATAATTGTAACCGCAGCTCCCATTTCAAACTTCATTACATTTCAAAGCAACATTTGTCAATGACTCGGCCACAGGGAGCACTCTAAAGGCCTCTCAGCGAGACGAGGAAAAAAAGCCAGCAGGAAGAGAGGGAGGGAGAGGAAAAGAGAGAAATAGAGGACAGACTCCAAATTTGGTTTGATTCCAAGAGTCCTCCACCCTTTGCTTTTTTTTCTAGCGATGGAGGGATAGAGAGAAGGAGATGAAGAATCACAATGTGTCACACATCGCTGGGGTAATTTCATTAAGCTGCACTCTTAGGGGGTTTAATGTGGACCCTTTGTACGGGCGTCCTAAGCTGTGCCTGACAGGATTAGGTCCCCATAATGACTCTTTAATTTGCAAACTAATTCAAGTTTGTAATTGGCCTTGCATTGAAACCACTGGAGCTCTAAACTCTAAAACTCTCCTTTTTTTATGATTATTGTTCAGCTGAATGTCATGCATGCCACAGAGACTTGTCTGCTGTGTGGGGCGATGCTGGGGGCGGGGGTGGGGGGTGGGTGGGGAGAGCAGCAGTGATAAAAAGAAAGAAAGACAAAGAAAAGGAAATGAGAACCTGGACACCTCTTGAGATCACCTCTGGGGCAATAAACTCTGGCTCATCAGGCTCACACACACACGCGTGCACACAGAGAGCTCAACTCCGTGATTCTTCCGCTCTGAGGTTAGACATAAAATGACCCAGTGGTGCTACAGCGTGGTACATTTAATCCTCAATCTCCTCTCCAGCCTGAGCACCCTCTTTGGTTTATGACCGCCGCTGCAGCAGGCTCAATGAAAAACCACTGTCGGAGACAGATTCTCCGTCTGTCTGCTAAATCAAGGGGTTTGGAAAATTCTCTGTCGGGTCGAATATTCACTGTTGTAGTCGTACTTTTAACGACACCAATATTTCCAGATACACATGTCTCGCTTCCTCGGTCCACCCGGATCCAAACATGTCACCCTTCACACATTTCTTTAATCTTTTTTTAATAATCACTCATCTCTTAACGTCATACTTGACTTCTTGTTTCTCCCATCTAACCACACACACAGGCTTCATTACCTGGTTTAGAGCCTTCATCCACAGAGCCATTGTAGACCTGGTTTTTGAACTCTGGTCTGTTGTCATTCATGTCGATGACGAAGATGTACAGATCGATGGGGTTCTCAACCTGGTTCCCATTCATGTCCACGGCATGGGCTCGCAGCTTGGGGACACAACAAGAAGAAAAAAAGTTAGCTTATAACCTTTATAGGATCAGGAAGTAATGAACTGATAAATAATGTACGGACGAGACTGTGATGAGTGCTTGTGTTGGTTTTATGGAGGAAATTGGAAAAAAAGGGCAAAACATATGGTGTTTGATGGATGCAATGAACAAGGGATTTATACATCTAACAATATTTATTAACATCAAGGGGGTAATTACCACTGAGGATGGGCAACCCTCTTACTTTTGAAATTCCTATGTTTGTCTCTGCCACTTTTACAGTTTTAGTTTTTTTTGTTTAAGCCTGAAAGGCAAATTCTGCAGACACTAGTCAGAATAAATGCTTCGGCCTCCTCTGCATGTGTTTGTGGGAAAGAGATCATCGAAATGGATATTTTTGATTAACCGGTGAAAAGTGTGTAATTTTACTTTTCTAATAAAATATACAACAGTTAAACAACAGTGTCACACATATTGATTTATGTCTAGTTAAGTTCAGTTTAAAGTCTGTGAAAGCTTCATTTGAATTTTTTTACATGTGTGGTTAGTGGATGGAAATGGAAATACACAAACAACATCTTTTAATAGTTGCTGGCATGTTTGAATGTAATATTCATTCACTCGTGGGACTGACGCCCTCATCCTCTCAGAGTATGCCCAACTGTTCACAGGGATGGACAAAGGAAAAGAAGAAGCACCATAAATAAATAACAGTCAAACTGAAAGTGTTCTTATGCTTCAAGGCGACTACATTCCCAGAACTTCTAAAGCCAAACAGAGAAACACATCTGCACTCTTTTCTGAATTTGTCCTTCAACTCTGCTCATGAATACACGGTCTGATCAAATCTGCATCATTGAATTATACAGTGAAACCGTAAAGATTTCCTAAATCTACACAACAATATGAGCTAAGGTCAGAAGTGCAACGCTGGATATTTTTCTTGCAGAGCAATTGCCTTGTGATCATGTACTTTCTCAAGCCTTTTTTATCTCTTTTAAACTTAGTCACCAGAAGTTTTTATCTCAGCAGAAACCAAAACAAGAACCATCTTATTTATTAGAAGTTGGCTCTGTTGTAAAAGCAAGGTGTCTGTTTCAGGATCACTGCGTTGGATCCCAGGCCAACATTCTGCCTGCTTTTGTTTGAAAGAGAGAGTTCTGAAATCTCTCCACTTCCCTCTGAGTCCACACACACAAAGTCGGCCCATCTCAAATTCAACTCAGCTGTGTTTAGATCAATGGAATCACCAACTAGGATTCCTCACAAAGTTTGGACGTGGAGTTATTACTGGAATCAATACGTTGTGTAAAAAGTGTCTCGACTGCTTTCTCTGGAGGGAAGAAAAAGAACGAATGAAACCGAGAGCAGAGAAAATAACCGAATTATCAGGGAAATGTTGAGTTTATATAAATACTTGAGATTTGTCTTTTCACTCCATAATTGAAGGTCATATTAACAGACATAAAGGCATTTCAAAATGTTCTCTCTAAAGCTGTTTTGATTCACTTTACCTTACCTGTGAATGTGTACATCCCTGAACATGACTTATTCAGTGATATTCCTGTCCAGCCCGGGATGTTTAGTTTGTATCATACAAGGGGGGGGGGGGAGCAGAGTTCAGATGCTATCTACATCCTGCTTCTAGCAACATAGGCTGGTAAATATTTATTCAGTTAAAATGTCAGCAATCAATTTGAGCCCCCTCCACCATATTTGATGTGAGGGACATTCATCTAAAAGGAAGGGGAAAGGAAAAGGGACGGAATAGGAAGCGGCTGGAGGAAAAATGAAACATGTCAGAAACAGAGAGAGAAGAAAGATGAGAAATTGTTTCTCCCCCCCGTCATGTATGGAGAATTAATGGGAATGGTGCTCTTTACATCTGAGCATGCCTGATGGGTAAACTACTACCTGGCCATTGCAAGAGCACTGGAGCCCATCAGGAAAAAAAAGCCTCCAGACTTGTTGTGGCAGAAAATAGAATAAACAGCACTCTCCATAGGCTCCTTCTCCTCAGGGAGGTGCAGATTCTCCCCGCTGCCGCCCATCCTCTCCTCTGCACTGTCTGCTTCCACTTGGCACCTCCACCAAAATCTTGTCTTCCGGTCTCCCTGAGGTTAATTTGACTTTACTTTTTCCACTGCATTGTCTGATCCCAATATCCATGGGCTGCCATCGCACCTTGCATCTTGCTGTGCTGTTACAGGCTAGGAGCCAGGCGCCTTATCTCTACCCACCCTCATCCCTCCATCCCGCATGCACCCACACCCTAATTCAATAACAGCAAGAGTCAGAGATTACCGCTATGTTTAAAGAAGGCAAAATGTAATTCTGGGTCCACATTAAAGTTATTATCTTGAAAGGCAGGTGGAGAAAACAGACCGTACCAGGCATTTGGCAAAGAGGCAGCATACTGATAAAGATAACAGCAAACCCAGAAGTTTCTCTTCCTCACAAGTATGCATCTTGTTGCACGGCTGGTTTTGAATTTCAGACTAGTCTTGAAATAAAAAAATAAAAACAAGACCGTAACTTTGTTATGTCCTTGCATGAAATATGAAGTAAACAAAAGAAAGGGCACTAAGTCAAATACAACTTTGTGTGATGTTGCTCGGCAAATAAAATATTCCATGCCTTTAAAGATCTTTGAGGATTGAGGATGTTCATGTTTTATACAACACAGTTTAATTGCTTTCCTGTTGCTTAAACAGCATCTTGTGTGAGGTCTTTAATTGAAGTGCAACCTCTTTGATCGTCTGTTTGCACGTACATCTTTACCTTGTCTCATCTGGTTTCTCCCTGAAATTTGTATTCAACACCAAATAACGCTTTTCCTCCACAACAAACATGCAGTTTAACTAAAGCAGCATTTAGCAAGCCTCCGCCTTTCTTAGCAAATCACCTCATTGATTTGAGTTTGTCCCGGGTATAAATCTGCTCAGTTCCCACTAAAAGGTTGGGCTTGCCAGCTCACTAGGACTGTAAGTCAAGACCAAGTTGCCATAAGAATGGATAGCGGCAGGTACAAAGACAGAAAAAAGTGATGAACCTACTGTGGTTGCTTACTACATCAAAGCCCTGGAGCGCTCTTTCCACGGCAGCAGAAAGACTAGCTTAGGCAGCAATACAACAAGTTAGTACCTTCCTAAACTTTAAATGCACTTTTCCCAACTGTTTGATACTTCCAGGACTTGACCAGCATGCAAAGCACAAAGGTGAGAGGAGAGGCGTCGTTGGAAATGTAATTTAAATGAGGTAGGACCAAGACAGGTGTCTTGTCCAATTTGGTTTTGCACCAGCACAGCATCGACGAAGCAAAGATGGCCATGCGTGGTCTTTATGCTAAGCTAAGCCAGCGGCCGCTGGGTGTGGCTTCATATTTAGCGTGCAGACGTGAGAGGGCTCTCTCATATAACTTTTTGTAAGAAAGCAGATAAGCACATTTCCCTAAATGTCTAACTATTCCTTTAACGCACAGACATGAAAATGACATTGATATTTTCATCACATTCTCAGAAAGAAGGCAAATAAGAGTACATATGTATATATTTATATATATATATATATATATATATACATATGTTGCATTTACATTTTGTCACTCAGTAAGCTATTTTACTCTCTAATTGCATCAGTTTAAAAAGGCTACTGTATGCGAAAAATAATGTGGCTGGCTGAGAGCTTAAACATTAATTAACACATTGTCAAACTTATACTTCACCTTTACGGCACCTATTAGTGAAAAGGTGCAAATAGTAATTCCATATTAATTCCATCATGGCTGTGCATTAATGATTTAATTGTTCCCCACAGTGATAAAAGTACAAGAACACACACACATAAACACACAGCTCTTAAAGGAAATGGTTTTAATTGCTGTGCTACAGAGTGTTCATGCATAATGAAATGCAATATGGTTATGTAATCTTTAATGTTGTAACTTAATGATTTCTAAATATGATTTGTTTTTTTCATAATTTGATATGTTGAGCGAATAAATGTAGAAATAATGAAAGAAAGAATAAATCTAATCTAAAGCTTTTTCTCATGCATCTTTCATATTGGAAGTTCGGGTAAGTAAATACTGCAAGATATCACAATACTACTACAAGAGAGGGTTTTTATGTATTTTTTGGTTGTATTCATTTTCACACAGAACGGCAAAAACATATATATATTAAAAAAAAAACTGACACACAGATAATTACAATATATTGATGTTCTATATCATCGTATATATTTCTTTCTCTTTTGTGTTTTATTGTCATTGTTTTATCGTCATTTTATTATTATTCTAAATATTTTTTCTTTTCTTGCAATTATCTGTCAGTCTTATTACATTAATCCATATATCCTAACGGGGCATTATTATAAGGTAGAACTGCACTGATTCTGACTTAAACCCCTTGATGTTGACGTGGTATAGAGACTTTATGTGTTAAAGGGTTAACTGGCTGTATAATAATGTTTGTGGGTTTCATTTCAAAGGTCATAGCTGTTCTGTGCCTGTGTTTGTGTGAGACAGACACACACACACACACACACACACAGTCACTACTCACATGGTAAGAAGAGCGATGTTCTCGATCAAGAGGTTTGGTGACGAACATCTTTCCAAGCACTGGGTCGATATTGAACACCTCATTGGGTGGTTGATCTGCTCCCACCCCCGTGATGCTGTATCGGATGGAGATGTCCTTGTCCTGATCGGAACGAATCTGCATCAGAACAAACAGAGAGGAACAGTCAATCAACCGATCAATCGTTCACTGAAGGCTCGTACTGCGTTTCGCCGAGACACACGACTCCCTTGCACAGAGAAAACTAAATAACACACACAGCCAACCTAAAGTTATTGGTGAAATATGTGCTGTGGGGTGTTTTTTTTTTTTTTTTTTCTTTTTAAGTACCAGTTTGTGATATACAGCCCAAGTTTAATATAAATCCCATCCGACATCCAGGCCATGTTTAAACTATAAACCCCAGCCCGCTCACTGCGCTCTGCATTGGCCAATCGGCTCGCTACTCCCTCACTGCGAGTTGCACCAAGATACACCGCAACAAAAACCCGCCTCTTGGCGATCCCGGCTCCAAAATGGTGGAACGAGCTCCCCGTTGATATCAGGTCAGCAGAACGTCTTCACATCCTCCGTCGCAGACTGAAAACCCATCTGTTTCAACTGCACCTCGGCCAATAATAATAAAAAATTTAAATATATATATTTTATCATTTCTGTATACAGCACTTAAATTGGTTTGGCCTATTTGAAGCTAATGTACTTGCAAGATTCTTGCTGCTCTGAGTTTGTGTCCTCATGGTTGTTTGCACTTATTGCAAGTCGCTTTGGACAAAAGCGGCAGCTAAATGAAATGTAATAATTTTGTCCTTACACAACCTCAGAAATCTGATATTGCATATTATTCACCGGAAACATGCACAGGCACAAAACCCTCCACACCCACAGCCACACACACACACACACACACACATTCATCACAGTTTGGCATTTCTAGCTACCACATACTCAAGGATTCCATTAGTGCTGCCGCAGGGAGCGCTATGTATTCTGTTTGGCAGAATTGGAGTGCATCAAAGAGAAATTTAAATTCAATATTTCGGGAGAAGGAGAAATGAAATCAACATATATTTACTGTTAACTCTCAGGTAGTGATTTATTAAGATTTGCTAGAGCCAAGCTGGGAATACAGACAGGAACAGACAATACAGGTTGTGAACAGAAATTCACAATTATTACAATTAGATAGGGAAGTGAGGTTGTAATTATTGTGTAATTAGGGAAGCAACAACAGGCATCATAACAATAAACATATTTTGAGGAGACTGAAATTGGCTAGAAGAAAATAATAATCTCAAATCCAGGGGTGCACACAAGGAGAGAATTATTGAATAACTGCGGGAGATGGGAAGCAGAATGTTCTTTAAGGAATAGATTTGTTTACTTCGCTTGAGCATTTCATACCACAGAGACAGTTAATAGGTGCATTAAGTGCACTGTTCGGCCTTTGATTTGTGTAATTGGATCTCATTTGGAGGACTTTTTCAATGTATTGGCCAAATAGAGTCCAAACCTCTAAGCATCCCATCTCTGCCCATTAACTACATGACAACCCGTGAACGTCAGCCGGGGACTCAATCATTCACTTACTCCTGTATGCGGGCACATGCTGTACACACACACACACACACACACACACAGACACACACGCCTATTTCTTCTAATCAATCTCTATTTCAGTGGAGAGCCTGAGTGCACCAGAAGAGTAAAGAATCCAAAGTTGTCTCCATCTTTACCAATCGAGCGACCAATTTAGCTACACTTTTGACACACTAAGAATTCTGCCCTGCTGAGAAAATAGCTGAAGCAACTAACAAGGACAAGGAACGGACATAGAGTATTAGACAGATGTCATCCCGACTCTTCCTACTGGTGGGAGAAGAAAAAAAAAAAACCCTGTCACCATCACAACACTGCTATTATGACTATTTTCCTTCTCCTCCTCTTGATCAGTCTTGACATTATCATCAACTCTCCATTAGAAAGATCTGGTCAGGGTATGTCTTCCTAATCAAACAAATGTGATCAGTTACAGACACCTTCCCTGTAAGAATGCGAGGGGAGCTGTCACAACATCCTGCAAATGCTATTTGTGCACGTCTGTATGTGTGTTTTCTTTGGGGAATCGAGGGAGGAGAGCGTCAGAATGCTCTGCACATATCTCAGCGAATTACTGTTGACAGCTACGATAATTAACGAGCTGCAGGCATCGACTGCAATTACTTCAAAGAAACTCTACCCGTTAAACACCAACAAACTAACAAATATCCAGCCAGTAGCTCAGTTGAACTCTCAATGTACCGCCATTACCCTCCTCTATAGGCAAAGCAAAGAGACTGCAGCACACTGACTCCGTCTACCTCTCCTGTCGCATTAGAAAATACAAGCAATTATTACACATCCTACTGCCAAACTGTCTCCCCTGCTCATTCATCCCCCTTTTCTCCTCCCCTCTCCTTGTCTCTCTTTTCCTCTGCCCTCCCTTCTCCTTTCCAGCTCCTTCTCTCTCATCTCCACTCCTCCCCTTTCCTCTCATCTCTCCCCTCCTCTGTTCTCTCTCATAACTCTCTCTCTCTCTCTCTCTTTCTTCGCTTCAGGTCTCCGTGGGGACAGAAGCCATGCATGAAAAATGAAATTACTTCAATCCGTTGGCCTTGGCAGTGGCTTATAAATCCTCACCAGTTAGGAAGTGATAGCTCTCCATAATTCCATTTGGGTTTTCCCCGCCCCCCTGATTTCCCACCCGTTTTCAAGTCATCCTGCTTGGGGGGAAAAGAGATTCGGCTGCACGTTTCGACAGTCATTCCAGCCAATTAGCTCTCCCTCCCACAGCGTTCACGTAAACGCTTTTAAAACTGTTGATGGACGCCGCCAGAATCCTTGTCCTCATTTGTTTCTACCAAACTTTAACATAACTTAACATATGCACATTTAACCATGCACAATTGGGTTTTGTCTGGCATATGATTTATAATGTATGTAATAAATCACATACATATATACATGGTTACGCATTAACGGATCCAATAATGGATGTTAGCTAGCTGGTGTTGCATGTTATCAGTCTCCTTTTATCACAGAATAATGTGAGAGCAGAAAGTCATTTCAATAGTGAGCAGCTCTCGCTAACATTCTGCCATTGTAGCTTCAGAAAGGGAGGGAATGTGTCTAAGAGCTTCTCATAACTGCATTAATAATTTTTATTTCCTTTAATGACAAAAGGGACACCCTGTCTCTCTTGTTACACTGCTATCTTGCACCTCACACAATAGCACACAGTAACACTCGCACACAAATGCCTCCATCGGGTAATAAATAACAAAGGAATTCAGTTTCAAGAGCGCCAATAATAATAATAAAAAGCTGTTTTTCATTTTATTCTTTCTTCGGGTTTTGTCCTGTTCCTTCTAATTTTTCTTCTATTGTCTTGATAGTGTGTGTATGTGAGTCTGTGGAGAGAGTGGAGGAGAAGCGCTCAGCTAAGAGAGATTGATAGTGAGAGTGAGAGAGAGAGGCAGAGAG
>CALSCE010009645.1:1084192-1112638 GCA_943593645.1 Bovichtus variegatus | reverse complement strand
AGACAGAGAGAGAGAGAGAAAGAGGCAGAGAGAGAGGCAGAGAGCGAGAGAGAAAGAGGCAGAGAGAGAGACAGAGAGAGAGAGGCAGAGAGAGAGAGAGAGGCAGAGAGAGAGAGAGAGGCAGAGAGAGAGCGAGAGCGAGCGAGAGCGAGAGAGAGAGAGAGAGAGAGAGAGAGAGAGAGAGAGAGAGAGAGAGTCATGACTGTATCATCCGGCATCAGAAACCAGACACTGTCTAAATGACCTATTTGTCGACGGATCAAAGCAATTCCTTTCATTACTGACAACTTGTCTGGTTCTTAAGGAGATCT
The DNA here is from genome assembly GCA_943593645.1 of Bovichtus variegatus. NCBI lineage: Eukaryota > Metazoa > Chordata > Actinopteri > Perciformes > Bovichtidae > Bovichtus > Bovichtus variegatus. Next base: position 1,112,327 of record CALSCE010009645.1, on the reverse strand, counting down.
TATCAGTGAGCTTAGCTCCCTTCTGCCAGGCAAAACTGAATCAAATGAGAAATTATCATGGCACCGGGTCTTCGGGGAAAACAGAGAAGAGGAGATGAAGAGAGGAGAATGAATAACACAGAAGTGCCGTTCTACCACCAGTTACTGGGGTGCAGAGGAATTAATGCTCACTTAACACCAACACTTTGAAATGTAACAAACTACTACTACTTAGATATGTGGCAGCACTGCATGTTGTAGATATACACAGCTACATATTTGTTTTAATTGAACTGATGATTGAGTATATTCCAATAACATGAGTCCAAATTGCAAGTATTGAGTAGGTGATCTATAATGAGTGCTAAACGCTAAAACGGTAAGAACAGCGTGAGATATGTACAAAGATATAAGTAGTAGAGGCCTTTATATTGAGAGACCAGAAATAAAAAAATAAAAACCTGTAGTCTAATGCAATTAAATTAAATAGAAGTAGTATTATAGTAATATAGTAATAGTAATATAGATATGGGTTTAAAACAAAATAAAAACACCTTTAAATATAAGGCTATTCATAGAAATACCAGTAACTTAATTTTTTTGGTTCACTCTGAATACCTTTCTGCCGTCGTTTTCAGCAAAACAAGCTCTACAAAGTCACTGTACACTGCCTGCCCAGCAACAAATGGCACATTTAACGACTCATTTAGCACCTGAAGAGACAGATATTTCCCGGCAGTAGTTGGTGGAGACCAAAAATGGAGCTTTAAGGGAAAGTACATATTGGAGTATAATAATAATAATAATAATAATTGTGTCTGCTGTAAAAAAGGCACAATGTTTCTATTTTCTTTTGCTTTCTATTTTTTCGTTTTTGGGGAGTAAATAAAAAAGCATCCTTTTTAAAATCTAAAACCACGTGTCTACCCGCTCTGCCCCTAACGGAACCTGAGATAGCTTGACTCGAGTCATCCTGGTTCGTCTTGGCTGGCTCAGTTTTTAAAGGTGTTTCAAGTTCAAACTCGGGCAATGATGCGCCTCTCTGCTTTGAGTGATACCAGAGCGTCTCTGAGCGTCTCTGAGCGTCTCTGAGCGTCTCTGAGCATGTTACCATTGCACTTGTTTGCCTTTCAGCCCACGCAACTCTCCCCATGGCAGATTAGGATAGAAAGCGCTATATGTAAACAAAGGTGAGGAACACGTTGAGGCTTAGGGCTCTAGTATACTCTATTCAAAATACAATTTTCTGTTTTCACAGACAATGTCTATGGCGGTATACTCATTATGTTTACAGGTCGATCCTCCTAGACCAGAGAACGGAGGCGCTGTGAAGTGATGATCCTGGAAATAGACGATAACTAGAATTACTGTATCCCGGGTAGTGTGGATGTTTCACACAAATCTTCAACTTGATCTATACAGTCACCACAGTTTCAAGATGGGCACCCTAGATTAATGTCACAAATTCAGTGTCTGATTAAATGTGAAATATGGTCACACTCTCCCCTTCTGTGCCTGAGTTACAGCATTGATTATTGGCCTGAAAGTGTTTTTGCAGAACATTATGATTGCACAGTGAAGTTGACCTTTTGGATATAAAATGTCATCACTTCATCATTTTATTTTATTAGAAATGTGTGTGAAATATTGTCATAATTAGCATATTAATTCTTAAGTTATGGCCAAAGACCGTAGACTGTATAAAATATGGACATGGTCTCTCTGATGTCACCCATATTTTTATGAAGCTCAGAGTGTGCAGCTCCTGCCGTCACCATCTTGGCAGTGACGCCACCGTCTAACTCCGGACTTATCTAAAAATGGGCATCGTCGGTGACATTGAGGCGGGCCCGGGTGACGCAGCAGAGCTGACAGCTAGCGGCTAGCAACCCAAGACGGCACCCACCTGTCACTCAAAGTGCATTAAAGTTAAGCCTTAACTTAAGACCCCCCCCCCCCCCTCCGGTACAGTTGTCATGAATAGGAAAATTAGCTATAGACCAAAACCATTTTCTGCACCAGGCTGTACACGTTCTGCTGTAAAGTTGGGCATTCTAACATGGAGATCCATCTATGGCGATTGTTTCCATTCGATGAACTTCAGTTTTTGGCACTTCTGCATAGGCTTCACTGCTCAGCCCCGGAGGTAAACGTATTTTGCGAGGTCAAAGTGAACTTGACCTTCGACCACCAAAATGTAATCAGTCCACAGAGTTCAAGTGGACATTTGTGTCAAATTAAAAAAAAAAAATTCCCTCACGGTGTTCCCGAGATATCACGTTCTTGAGAATGGGATGGAAGGACAACCCAAAAAAACTCTCAAAACCCACCCATCCATCCATCAATCAGGTTAAAAGCAGTCCATCTCCTTGACAAAACAGTACAAACAGTTAGCTCCATGTCAAAATGAGTGCATGACAAAAGTATTTCAAACATGATGTATTTTCTTTTTTTTTTTGCATGGACCATAATTCAAACATAATAACTGCTTTGCTCCTTGTTAGTTTTCTGTATCCTACATTTGATTAACAGTAAACTCTTCTTTAATCTGCAGGCTACCTGACATGCATAAAAAAAAAATTATTGACTGGTGTTTTCTGTTCTTTTTCTCTAGTGAGCCGGTGCATGTATAGGTACAGCCATTACAGACCAGGCCTGTACATATTTTAATTGGTCTTATCCATACTTGGAAGCATTTTAATTACAGGTATGATTGAAGGTAATCTAATCTTTAGTATGTACACAGAACTTAAATTACCTTATGCATTGATGTAATGTTCTTGGGGCGTTGTGGGTGTAAAGCAATTACCATAGAAATGATACGTTAGATCTTTGTGTATTCAGGAAGTTGGTTTCGACGTTTAGTTTTTAATTGCCAAATCATAGTAATATCCAGTAAAACTAAAACAAATGCAGCATGCACTGGATTAGTTTCTGATATTCTCTCTGCATTGGATACATTGTAAAACCACATGTATATTTGTTAATAGAGAACAGCCTCAATGTTATACATGACTATATTGTTTTTTATTTAGTCTATTTTACTTAGGCACATGACATAAGACAGCACATATATCAGATGTGGCTGACAGTGGTTTCAAAATGGAAACAAACGGACCACATGTGACTGTTGTAGCCAGAGAATGGTGCAGACATAAACCACAGTAAGACTTCTCTATAAACATACTGAGAGAAGTTTCCTGAAACCGGTCTGCATTTGGTTACAAAAAACCTTCAATTTCAAACATTTTTTACAGGAAGGTGTCCTTTCAACTTGAATCACCTTGCAGCTTGCAGCTTTGTGCATTATATCTTCCACAGAGTTCAAATGATTGGTAGGCTGCCGCTGTTTGAAATAGAAGACACCTCCTGTTTTTAGATGAATGAAAAGTATTTTTCTTAGAAATGTATAGATTCATTTGTGGCACAATTGTAAAAACAAAACACACAAAAAGCAGTGCCATGAGATGGAGCAAAACTATACTTGGAGTTGGTAGTTGAAGAGGAATCTTAGTAAAAAAGTATCACAATCTGGTTTATGCATGTCACACACACACACACACACACACACACACACACACACACACACACTGCCAATCAGGTGCGCTTTAGAGCGCTGCTGGTACAGAGAATGATACTGGTTCAGTGAGCAGTAGGACAGCAGACACCGGCAGACAGCAAAGTCACAGCAAACCCCTAAAGAGCTGAAAGCTAGGCCTTTCACGGCTCTAAAGCCCAACAAAAAGGGAAAGCGACTCCAAACACAAACGCTGACAGGAACAAACAGAGAGATATGTTCTTCAACAGTACAGTAAAGACTCACAGGCAGGCAAGAGACACAGGTATTGGCCCAAAAGGCACAAACAAACTGGTTAACTCTGAAGAGAAAGCGCCTGTACAAGAGAAAAGTTTTTAGGTGCCATTGCATATCACATGCCCACTCCATCTGTCAAATGCACTCTGGTGCACCCATAAAAGATAAAAACACACCTTGTGTGTTTTGCTGTGAGTCAGCAAAGTGTCTACATTAAAAGCTTTTCTTTTCTTTTCTAAAACACAGACTTTTGCTCAGGCTTTGATGTTGAGCATTGTATCTCTTCAAAAGGTAGCGCAGGATTGATGTTGAGTATCTCAGTCTGAAGTTGGTATTTTCAAAAAAATTGCACTTCACTAACTTAAACATAAAACAGAAAGTGCATAACGTCTTGTATTCATTGGCTGGTGAGGATTCATGAGTCTGCATTAACACACGTTGCTGCGGCTATGTGTTTGAAAAAGGGAGTCCACATTAAAGCGCTGCTAAATCTGGGAGAACGATGCACATCCAGTGTAACATTAAACGGGAGTGGTGTGGCTCTGTGGATGCCAATGTTGGTCTGTTGGTCGGTCCACTACTGTGGTCCAGACGGAAATATCTCCAAAGTTAAGCTGTGCCGTGAAGTTTTGCCACATTCATGGTCCCTACAGGAGAGATAGCCTGACTTTTGAAATGTCTTACAACTATTTGATGGATTACCATGACATTTAGTACAGACCGTCATTTCCCCCTCGCGATTAATTGCATTAACTTTGGTGATCACTAATTTGTCAACCAGTGCCATCGTATGGTAGGAATTCATATTTTGTGTTTATTGTCTATAAACAAGTAAAGGTATGCTAACATGCTAAGCAAGGTTAGTGAACATGGTAAACTGTATTCCTGCTGAGCATCTGCATGCAAGTCCCAGCTGGTAAACTCTCAGTTGTGTTCTCTCCTGCTCTCCTCAATCACCTATATTGTGTTTCGATATAGCCAACCTCATGATTTACAACACTGTATTGTGTGATCGACTATATTGACATTTTAAAACGAATGATCACAGAGTTAGTCAAAGGCAAAAGAAAGTTGTTGTTTTAACTCCACTGCCACACAGCTCCCTGCCGTGTACGGACAGGCCTCTGTCTTTGCTTTTGAAAGCTTATTTTATCCTGTCGGCACTAAAAATGCGAGAATGACATTTTTAGATTTACAGAGAGGACAGAGGAGAGAAAAAAAATATGCGTTTTCCTATTTAACCGGCTTAGTTGTCCATGTGAGACGGAACGAAATGGAGAGATAGTGTGCTTTTGTGTCATTTGAATGATAGCTAGAACTGACGCAGGTGAGATTATTAAAAGACCTTCCTCCACATTAGTGAAAATAACATGGAGTAATGGAAGTTAAGCAGTGAATGACTTTTCCAATTATTGCCGTCTGAAAGGAGTCTGGTCTTTAATAGTGCAGGCTTATGGCAAATTAGAGGTGCTATTCTCCCTGGAGGTAACAATGGAATGACTCGCCCTCCTCACTCCCCTCTTCCAGTCAGGGAGAATAAAAAATAAGGCAGCCATTGTAGTGGCAGACAAAGAGCGACCGCACCCCTTTAGCTTTGGCTTAGCAGGGTTAAAGTGTGAGGGCTACCATCTCACTATTACCCCTTTCTCTCTCTCTCTTTCACTCTCTTTCATTAGGGGATTGATTAAATTGTGAAATCGGGAGTGTGATGGATGCATTGATGTCTTCTCCAGTCGCTCCCCATAGGCTTTGACAAGGACAATATCAAGGACCCCACGTTACTCCCTTTTCCTCCCTCGTCCCTTCATCCCCAGGAAACCCAATCTGGGTAATTAGAGGAAAAAGTGTTGGCGACTTGGAGGAGAGAGAGAGAGAGAGAGAGGGGTGACAGTGGCACAAAATCTGCTGCTATTGCACTTTCCCTAGCCATTTACTCCTCCCCAGCCCCAACACATGCACACACACACACTTTTGTACTGACCACCTTTGAAACACCGCTTTCTCCCTCTTACCCCATCCCCTTCCTTCTTTTTCTTCCCCTCGCTTTCAAAATCCATCAGGCAGCAGTGAAGGGGAGAAATGCAGACTAGAGGGAAAATGGAGGGAAGAAAGAGTGAGGAGAGTGCGAGTAAGAGGGGGAAAATGAAAGTGGCTGTGAATTGACTGCATCAGCAAAACTCTGTGGAAGAGCATGAGCGATTTTGGCTGGAAAACCTGGAAACAGGAAGTTAAGAGAAGTTGCCAGGACATGTTTGACAGGACATCCGTTTGGCAGGATGCATCTATATTGTGAGACCAGACATGTGATTGTGGGATCCTATGCTGATGGAACAAATGGTCTCACATTGTCTTTTTCAGTCTAGTCAGTTACATCATTGCATTGACACGTTTCCTGTGGACACAGCTGAAGGGCTGTTTGGATGGAAAAGCGTACAGTGCATTCCACAAGGCCAACAGGGGCAAACACTTCGAGGTATCATGAGGTAAACAGATGTCTAAGGACCCAGATGCGAGTGGAAAAGCAAAAGAGGAAAGATGTTCAGGTAGAGGCAGGAGCAGTGTGCACGTTTGATGTCGACTGGAAGCCTGACAAAATGGGCTTCTCCCTGCCAAGCCTGCCCCTGCCAAGCACAGGCAGAAGCTGAAGAGGGGCTGGACCTTGCCATGCTGCTGCTGGGTGTTTTTGAAAAGTTGCACATTCATGTGTACATGCACGCAAACACAAAGACAAACTCGCTCACTCGTGTACACACACGCGCACGCACGCACACGCAGACACAGACACACACGCGGCCGCACTGCAGCCTCTAAGTGTGTGTCAGAATGTTACCCAGGATGTTCTGGCTCCCACTAACCAAGCGAGGGATTCTGCTTGGCAAACTGCACCTCAGCAAGAGTCCAGCTGTCATGTTGACAAATGAACCTTGGAAGAGTGAGGAGGTGTGTGTATATGTTTGTGGAGCCATGCATCTGTGTCTGTGGATTCACGCCTGAGTATTTTTTGCCCGGGCACAAGCACGTGCATCAGAAGGATGACGCACAGATGGCTGATGTACATTTGCTTTTTTTTTTTTTTTTTTGCTTTTTCAAAAGCAGCTGGCCTGTCATTCCTTGATTGATACGGATCAGAAAATGGATCAGAGCCAGCTGAGGTCAGTTTCTGTGAACCTCTCTCTATTCCTGGAAGTCATGATGAAAACATTGCTGAAAATCTGGAAATGCCCCACCCGCCCCAGCCACTTGGCTTGTCGCTGAGTCCTCTTTAAAGTGACGCGACTACACAGCAACCTGAACAAATCACCTTATATAAAGAAGCATTTTGCACGGCCTCAGATAAACCATAACATTGTCCCCTGTACGCCACAACGCCAGGCGCTGTGCGAAAAAAGCTATGCATCACTCTGCTTTTATGAACAATGTGGGATGTTAAAGCTTTTATAGAGCGTTAGGAGGAAATGTTCTTTTCTCCTGGAAATAAAGAGCAAATAAAAATGTGGAAAGCAGCATGAGGGAGTATTGACCAGAAATACTCATAAGCGAGAAGCAATGAGAAACCTACAAAGTTAAAGGACGAGTTATAAAATACCAGCAACCTTTTATCTAGTACTAAACTGTTTATCTTAGGAGCTGTTTCATCTCGAGATGTTGTAAAGCATTTCATTGCACAGTGAGGAATTTTATTACACACACATGCACCGTGGTGCTGTAAGCTTGCTTGTACCAGATCTTAATGCGTTTGTCTGTGCTCCTTCGTGTGTGTGTGTGCGTGTGTGTGGTTAGGGGATTTTACCAGCACACAACAACACGATCACCCCCTGACAGTATTCATTATACTTGCATGAAAAGATTCTGACTGAGGCCTTTCATTTTAAATAACAAAGTAAATAGGATCAGATTATTCTGGTGCAGGCCTCGATTTTGATTTTTACCTCCAGGAAAGAAAGAAAAAGAGGGGAAAATGGAAAAATACAAGCACATTAAGTGAGATTAGAATTTTACGTCACATGACTTGCATCCAAAAGCGCTTCAATTCAATCTCATGCCCAAGGACTTTTCCCCTCGCAATTACTCTTTTCTTTCATTTTCTCTAAATGCTGTTGCTTTGAGTTGAATCAGATTTCTTACCGTTATGTCCGTCTCTAAGGCAAACATCGCTAGGCAGAGGTGGGAGGAAAGTATTACATGATGGGACAAACGCATTGCCTGCATCTCTTTCTTCTTCTCTGTCTGTCTGTCTGCTTGATGTGCCTCTCCTGCCTGCATGATTTCCCATGTATCTACTTTTCTGTCCCTTTGTCCGTGTGACTGCCAAACCCTCTGTCAACCTGTCCTTTCTATTTGACCGACCTCGTCTCATATCACCGGCAATCGCTGCCACCCTCATCACAGGTCCCCGCCTCCCCGAGTCCCCCTCCGAATATCTTTCTTCCAATTTCACTGCACATAATTTTTCACGTCTTCAGAGGAAAAGAGATTTTTGGCTCTCCTTCATCCTACTGATCCACAGGGTCCCAGAGGCCAACCTCCAGGGGACCAGACAGAGGCTGTTTGTTAAGCTGTTATTTATCTCCTTCATAAAGTTCTCCTCATCTCCTATTAAGGAGCCCAGAACTGTTGCCCTTGACTCACACATAACTCTCGTGTCTTTTGGTGCGATGATTTACTGTTTAATTTAACACCAACTGAACCCAGGACGGAGCCCGCCTGGTGCTGCCGGATGTTATATCATTGAGGAATGTGTTTGGGGGGATTTGAGAACATGTGTGTGCTTATCTCCATGTGTGTGTGCATCTGTGCTGTCTGTGCCTGTATGAGTGAGTGGGTGGCTGAGGCAGGGTTTTGTGTTGTTTGTTTTGTTACTTTAAAGCTTTAAGTAGCTGCAGCTCTGGGCTGGGTGTATGCAACAGGGCCGAGCACTGTACGCCCGATGAACATGTTTACTGGGACTTTACGCTACTAATTTCAAAATAATGAGATATTAAAACTGTGAAAATTACATTTCAGTCTCACTTCCGTAACACAACAGGAAACAAAGGGCAAATGCTCTTGACAAATATGCGAATGTGGCAACAATCCGTTTTTCACGTCAATACCAGGATATTGTACGACACTCCATTTCCTGGGGCTGATAAATGTAATTACATTGATCTCGCTAATTTCATTAGAGGAAAGGAAATGGAGTTCATAAGGTATTTGTTATATGTCAAGACATGACTACGGTACAAAAAGCGTGGGCTCTGGGTCTTAGGGTGGATTGTCGAGGAGAAAGGAGAATCAGAACTAAGCCCACATAATTCAGCTGTTAAAGGATCCATAAAGCTATCCCCTTTCTCTCCCATGATTTCTCTCGACCACCTCCTCGCGTGACATACTATTGTGCCCTCAGGTGCTCACCTTATCTCTTAAAGACCCCGAGTCTCACTCTATTCAGAAGATGGTCAAATTGCTTTTATGTTCAAATGTTTCATTAATTATCGGACTTGCCGAAAAAGAGACAGGAGTGAGCTTGTTCCTCCATCACAAAGGCTCCATTAGCAAGAGTAACAATGTAAAGCACTCTCAACTTCTGCTGGTGTTTTACTCCTGCAGTCATAAGTCAGAATTGGATACCCAGCTTCACCCTTGCTGTCAGAGGAGACTTCTTTTTTTTTACTATTTTTATTTTTTTTTTTAAATAAATGAATAGTCATATCTGAATGCTTTTATTTTACACTTGAATGTGCCAAGAACGATATGTACTTGTGCATGAATAGAACAGGTAATATCTGAGATTATCTTTTTTTTGAGATAATTGTGTTATTTGACACACAATGGTGCCTTGAGCTCATAATAACATTACTTAGTTTAGCGTATTACCACGAATAGAATGACATTAGTTTTGCAGTTATGCAGTCATAAACAAAAGTAGTGAGTACATTTACATTTTTATCTGACGGTGGCGCAACAGGAAAGGTTAAGGGATCGCCGAAGTTATTACAATACATCCCGAGAGTGTCATGAATGTCAATATCAAAACACATGGCAATCCAGCCAATAGTGGTAGATATATTTAACTAAAATCCAAAAATGTCAACCTGCTGGTGGCACTAGAGCAAAAGTCAGGGAATCAAGTCATTAGGCTTCATCTTCTGGAGTTCATGAATGTATTAAGTTTCATGGCAATCCATCTGATATTTTAGTCTGGACAAAAATAGTGGACCTAATGACCAACAATGCCACCCATAGAGCCGCTAGCATGGTTTGAAAAAGAGGATCAGTAAGTATCAAAGCGTATATTTAGCCAAACGATTTGCAATGTCTCCAAACGGTTTGTTTGTGCTGGAAGAAAACTCGCAGCTGGGGTTAAGAAAGGAAATACCTCGTGTGAATTCTTCAAGAGGGGAAACCTAACATAAAGCCAAGAGTTTAATCTAGCCAAGATGTGTTACTGAGTAAAACAAAAAAGCAAAAGAGATGCTGACCCGACTGTTAGCACTCTTCCCCCAGAGTGGACCAAGGTCGCTCCCTAATTTTTCCTCCCTCTTCATACTCCACAGGAGGTCCACGCATATCTGAAAGCAGCTTATTGTTTCTTTCTTTTCTTACCCAGCTTGATCGAGTTTATGTAGTGCGTGTGTTGAAGTTGTACGCCCGCCAAGAACAGGACCTTAGCACTGCACAAGAACATCGAAAGAATACAAGACAAAAAAATAGCCCTGAACAAAATATGCTTGAATACATATACAGTAGTTCACATCCTGTTCAGTTCATGCGTTTGATAGACTTATTGTAACCGCACATTTCAGTGTTTTCACAGCGTGAATTTATTTTGCCTAGAAAAAGGAATTCTGCGGAGTTCAACATTAGTAAAGAGTTCCATATGGGCAGCGATGTGGTTTCCTTAGTGACCCGATTTCTTTGAATCGAACTGTGATCCTTAAATACTCACAACCCTGCCTTTCGCCGTGCTGCGGTTTCGCTGGTGGACTAGATTAAAAAAAAAAAAAAAAAAACAACAAGATGGAGTCCTGTTTTTTTGGCTTAGCTTTTTCTTGTCTTTGTTCACGGATAAAGCAGAAATGCGACCAAACAAACCCCCAAACAATGAGCATATACAAAGGCAACAATGCAGCGCATGTGCTTTACTGATCCTTTGTTTGCTGCCTGTGTAGGACAAGACATTTCTCTCTGCTTGCGTATGCATGTGTATGTTTGTTTGAGATTGAGTGTGTGTGCTTGTGAGCGTATGTCTCAGCAGGAGGGAGTGGAAAAGGATGAAGCGGGCAGACTGGAGCAGTGCAGTGCTGGTGTTGGCCGGGCGGTGGGTGACTCGAGGGAAGAGGCCGTGAACAGCAGTTCTCCGGGAAGTCTATCAGACCTAAACGCATACACAGATGTGCCTCTAATCCCGGTCTAGCCCTTCATTCCCGCTCTCTTTCTGCTGCTTTCTTGTGTTTTCTATCAAACCCACCCGTCTTTGTCCCCACCTCCATTCAAAATGCAATCAGCTCCAGTTCACTTGTACAGTATGTTGCTTTTTGTTTCTCCTTTTTCTTTTGCATTCCTTTTTAGTGCGTCCTTTTGGTGTTTTTTGTTGTTGCCGTGTCTGTCAGTGAAGCAGAGCAGTCATTAATCACTGGTAAACGTACGCAGAGGAGAAAGCAGATACCTCGGGGGGGTTCTCTCATTCTGCTCAGAAAAACGCTGTTCTCAACGCGCTCCACGGAGAGAGCTGTAGACTGTTGCAAACTGGAGCACAGGTGCTGCATCGAGTACAGTAAACACAACCAGATGCACTGCAACGCACATCAAATCAGACACAAATATCCGTATTTTGTGTACTGTTTAACATTCAGGCTCCATTTTTATTAGACATATTTTCTAAAGCTTCTCCCAAGAAATAAATGCCTACAAATTACTGGTAGAAGTTACGTGTCGATAAAAGTGTAGGGTATCAAATAAACCTCTTTCTCCTACTATCAGTCAATAAAGGGCTTTAGACAAGCACGCATTTAGTTGGCTTATTGCTCTCGCTGCTGCTGTTGCTGTCAATATAATGTCTTGTGATCATTGAGGGATGCAGCCACATTTTATCTGACTGACTATCTGGCTTCTCCGTCTCAAGGACAGCAGACAAAGAAGACAAAGACATAAATGTATATAAATGTATGTATACGTATAATATCAATTCTTGGTGCTTCCAAAGAAATATTTTTCAATAAACCATTTTCACATCCCTTATTCCAGCGCTCAAAATAAATGTCTTCGGTCTCAAAATAATATCGGTTGGACCATTATTAAAATATTACCCAGACAAGAGGAGGTTTAGAAGTGAACCAACGGGTTTCAGGAAGGAGGGAGGCTGAAAAGAAGACCGAGGACAAGTACGAATAATGCAATAATGGGTTAACAAAAAAAAGAAATAGTAAGAAACGGACAAAAAGAGGCGAACGCTGTGAGAAATGATAGTTATACCTACTGTTGATACACGTCAGTCTCATGTGAGGGAAAGATATAACTAGCAGAGCTTCAAGTCACGTTTTATGCGTGTCAGCCTCAGAGGAATTGTTTGACATTTTGGGAAATATGCTTATTTGCTGTCTTGCGGAACAACTAGATGAAAAGATCAATAGCAATGTCATATTTTTCCATTCAATATGAGCTTAGCATGAACACGGCAGAAAGAAATGTAAAGAAAAAAAAGCTAGCTTGGCTCTGTGGAACGGTAAACAAGTCTATAGCTAACTAATTAACACATTCAATCTTATTTGTTTAGTCACGCTTTGCCTCTTCTTTTAGCCTTAATGCTCGGCTGGTCGTCTTTGGCTCTCGCTTCGTATTTAATGGACAGATATGACAATGGCATCAACCGTCTCATCTAACTCTCAGTAATAAAGTAAATAAGCATTTTTTTCCCAAAACGTTGTATTCTTTTAAATGATAAATGCTTATAAATGTATAGTCATATCTGTGTTAATAGATTTTTTTGAAACTTTTCTTTCCAATGTGGTACCATGACCTCAACTCTGACTGGCCAAAAAAACCTCCTTCCCCCCTCTTTCTTTCTCTCTCCCTTTCTCTGTTTCTCTCTCCGTTATTATCTCACAAACAAGAGTCGGAGAACAGCAGAATACAAAAGGCATTTTACTGGACAAACATTTATTCATACCCGTCTTGCGCCTTGACTAAATTGTTGTTTCATCAGGGTGTTGTTCATTTTTTTGCTGACGGCTGTTCTAATGGAGGGTTAAGGGAGTTGTGTGGTGGGGTGGTTACGTTGAGTCTTTATTTACCCGAGCAGAAGAAATCGATGCCTCTCTGCCGTAGGAGAAGTGTGTGGATCAATGGAAGGTTTCAAAAAGCCTCTGTGAAAAAATCAATGTCTCTTACATGCTATTGATGGCTGTTTGGCCGCAGAAGAAAGAAAACGACAAAGAACACCTGTTTATTGTGAAAAATGACTCCCCCCCATTCTTTGTTTTAGTCTTTCTGAATTTTTTCATCTCATTGTTTCTCAAGAACGCTTGTTTCCGTTTCCTCATGACACTCTGAAAGAGTTTTGTCTTTTGGTTACTACTTGTTAATACTTGCTTCGTTTATGCACAGGTCTTCTGCAGCCATTAACCATTTAACTACTGATGGCGTAACATTTCATTACAAACCCTAAAAGTGACCATAAATACATATGTATGTCCACTGCTTTACCTTCACCAGAGGAAGAGGAAATGATGTCATATCTACATAAAATACAGTGTGAAAAAGATAGTAATGGGCCAGTATTTTTTCCTTTTTAGGAAAAAAGTAGGTTCCTTTGTTACTCAAGTTCTTTTTTCGGATGATACTTTTGCTCTGAAGTAGGTATTTTGATGACTACTTTCACTTCCACTTGAGGACAGTTTTTGGCTACTCTCCCCACCACTGGTTGTAAGGAAGCACAGCACTGCTGTCCATCCACCGGGAGGACAGAGGGGAAAAGTGTGATGCTAATACCAGGCTACAGTCAGTACAACTCTGTGACACTAGAGGCTGATAAGGACTAGTATTACGCCAGAGTTACTCCACCACTTGATGTACAGTGGGAGAGTGTGAAGCGCTGGAACAATTAATTCAGTGCTGCTATTAATAAAAAGCAGTCAATAACATCCCATTGAGCTCTGACACGGTCTTGGCTTAAGAGAGCAATGGGAGTACAGTTCTGCAAAGGCTTTACCTAAGCAGTCAACATTTCCCTCGAGCCATGTCAGGCTGCAAGCTCAGAGGCCAGTCAGTAGGGCCTCTGTCCTGACACCTGCCCGGTCCTGTGCTGGCCTGATCGAAGTGACAGTGCTGCAGACCTGCGGAGATACAGGTGAGGGCTGCTGTCACCCCGTCTGTCCAATTGATGGCAACTTGGTCAGGGCAGGGAGAAAAGCGACGGGATGGTGGGGAAGGCCGCTGCCTGCATGTCACTCAGTGCTGCGCTGGATGACAGAACAGCCCATTAGGAAAGGGACCGACTTCACAGGCCATTAGGGAAGGCATCACACAGCCACAGCACACAGAGTACTGAGTAATGGCACAGTTGTAGAGGAACAGGAGAGGAGACGAGAGACAGAAAGACTGCAGGCTTTGTTGCAACATGTTCCGTATAAAACTTGAAATTGTAATCATTTCTTAAATATCAGAGAGTGAAAAAAAAAAAAAAAAGAAGACATATCCTCGCTTGGATTTTTTTGTTGTTGTGAGTTTTGACTGAGGGATATGAAACAGATCCCGACTGAGGCCTAAAGAGGTTACAAAAGTGGACTAAACGCCTAAACAATAAGTATAAAATCATTCCCATGCCATCTACACCCCCAGAGCTGTCTCCTTGTTAAAATCTCTAGTTCTCAGTATGGCCCCACTTGCCCTCGAGTCATCATTAAAGAGAAAGACTGGAGCCCAACAGAGGCATCAACACGCATCACTTCTCCTCCGCTCTGAACGCTCCACCCTCAGCAATCCACCAGCCCCTGACGGACTTATTTACTGCACAAAGTGGATTGTGTTTGGCTGCACAGTAGACTTCCAAATGTTCTTTTTATACTCTCTGTCTTTCTCCCTACCCCGCCCCCTCTGACTCTCTCTGGTTCTGACCAGCTCATGGAAACAGCGGAACTGTCTGACCAGTGTGTGGCTGGTATAGCGCTACTAAAAGGGCTCAGATGATGGGACACACTCCAGCTGTAGAAGCACTCCAACTCCAAAACAAAGTCTTACAAACTATCCCCTCCTTGACTTGATCTTTTTTGTTTCACTAGGGGGAAAAAAGAAACATGAAAAAAAGTTTCCTTCAAGCAGCTCCCCGGGCTTTTCCCTGGGGATTGGATAAAACCCGGTAGAAAAACAAAGAACAGAAACAAAGGGGGGGGGGGGGGGAGTGCTTCTTTTGCACAATTTAAGACCCAAAAAAGATAAACTGTGAGAGTTTTGTAAACAGTGAGGAAAAGCTGATGTCTAGATATCCCCGATAAAGACAGAAGGAAAGTGGGTGCAGGGAATGATGTTTTTTGATGAATTACAGCGCGCGCCACAAGCCAGAGTCTAGAGCTTTGCTATGAGAGAGACAAACTGCGCATTCTGTTGTGACAGAATCTCTGAATTTTAAGCACTCTGCAGCTCGAGCCAAAACAACACATTTACACAAACGTTTATTTATTCATGTTTCTTTTTTCTCATACAGGCTTGTACAGGCTCGACCTCCAACCCTCACCATGTTGTTTTTATATTTTGTACTTAAAACTAGCAGTTTTGCAGAAATCTAATACGCAGTGATGGGGGTCAGTTGCTGTTGCCACATTCAAATCTCGAATGCTAAATGAGGAAAAGTTTATTGAGTTAAGCTACAAAAGCTGAGGTGTTGCCATTTGTATATTCCTTGTTCTTAAGACATGGATGCAGTTTATTGTTTATATTAAAACCTCTGATTCGTCTCAAGTTTAAACCTGACTGGGGTATATGGTATGCACCACTGTCCTGCGAAAAAGCAGCTTTTCATACTTTCTCCTTATATCTCACAGGAGACCCAGAGTTATTGCTTCAGTAAAGATTCTGTGACAAATTGTATTGTTATAAAGAAGCTATTAAAATAGTACTGAACTTCAGTCAACCTTTCTGAAAGGGCCTGATAAAGGAAAGGAAGGATGAGAAATAATCATTCGCTTCACTGTGAACCCAATGGACCTCACACTGTGGGAGAGTTTAGCTGCTGAGCTGCTTTGGAGCCTGCCCTGTGTCTAAAGGGAAAACTTCTCAGGGCCAAATCAGAGCTGTTTAAATACCTAAAGATTGTGGGGCTATAATTACACCAGGGGAACCACAACATCGTCATTTGTGAGGATGGGGAGAACAAACCAGTTATGCTCATGTATTTCTGCTCTTCATCAACGTCCATCACACACCCCCAATCAGTGTTAGCCGTGAAGTGCCCTCAAGAAATCCAAGCTGTACATTCAGAACAAATCAGTGATGCGGCGCATCAAATCTGTCACTTACGCTGACGAGCATCTGAGGGAACGGTCCTCGTGAATTTTCGGCCACGTTGATTGGTGGGATCACCCAGTCCCTCTTCTGCCTGCGTAGACCCTTGGAGCTGTTCAGGCTGAACCCTGAGAACATGATGACAGGAGGTGGTGCTTGGGACGCCTCCTTCCTCTCTTTTCTCTCCGCGACTTTCCCCTCTTCCTTCGTGACCTTTAAGACAACACAAGGCTTTATTTAGAAGGCTGGATGTGCTGTTAATGATAACATTAATTGATGTGATGCCAAAGTCTTTTCTGTCTCAAAGCAGACATTCACAGGACAACAACAAAAACAAAAAAAAGAATTACATTTTGGTATTGTTAATCGGATTAAACAATAAATGACCTGTTAATTCTTGTGAATGTTTTTCATCATTAACAAATAAACACAGGATAATCGGACTTTGAAGCTAATGTTGCTCCTTTCTTGTGTTGTTCACTGCTACTGAAAAGGAGCATATTCCAGGGGACTCAGATAACACTCAAATTTGCTCTCCTGTGTCGTTTTCTGTTTTTGTGATTTCTATAGTTTCCATGGTCGATGATTGCCTCGGTGGCAGTTTGGAAAAACCTAAACCCTCATCAGCTCAGACGGCAGTGGCAAATACAAATTCCGTCTCATTGCTGTCTGAAAGTAATGCTCAAGTGAAGGTGTCGTAACAATAACTGCAGTGCAGAGAGTTTGTAAGGTAGCAACAGCATCTATTATTCGTTTCAGTAACCTACAGTAAGTCTGTCATCACTACAGCTGAAGGAATACAGGTTGTTGCTATGGAAACAAAGTGCTAAAGATCCACTTACACTCACTCAATTACTCAATTGCTGACTCGATAACTCACTCGTTCACCAACAGTTAGTCCTTCTGCACCTAATTGGTGATGAAGAAGCTTGGCAACCAGAACAAGGATCATTCACACACCTCGATGCTCTAAAAGTGCTCAGATACTCAGATACTCTGTCTGAAGAGGACTTTACAACAAAGACACTGTGTAGTATACTATCACAGCAAAATGTGGCCGGTGCATAAAGTGCAAAAACAGACTTTAAAAGTTTTAGAAATAAGATGCTGCGTCTTTATTCAGTAAAAAACCCACAGGAATCATCCAATGTGTGAATTCTTTGCCAGACCAAATTTTATTTGTCAATTGCCACATGATGCATCAATCTTGCTTTGAATTTTGAGCATAAGCGGATAACCAGCAGATATTTTTCAATAACTTATCATATTCTTAAGAAAGAAAAGGAAGATATTGTATCTTATTCTGTGTGTTGGGATTTAGTTGAATACTTTTCCTTTATGCAAAGAAAGCTGAAAAAGAATGTCTGAAATAATAACACTAGAAAAGGAAGAAAAAGAAAAAAGGATGCTGTAACAAAAGCATATTTTAATATTTATTGTGTGCAATGATGCTGAATATGAGATTTTACAAATTGGCCAAGAGCTGAACAAAAGGCATATATAATTGATGTTTTAATAATTTTACCATATTAGTTGAAGCTACACAGCAATTTGGAGAATTATTACAGTGAGAAAATACAAACTAAATGCGAATCACAATCTCACATGTTCTCTTAGCAAACAATACGTAAACATATCATCTGTTTTACAAAATTCCTTCTTATTTGCCACTTTGTCGCTTTGCTCCCATGTTGCTGATGAGCAGTTAACTGTGCCATTTCCAAAAGCATAAAATCTAGTTTGCAGTGTGCCGTATAATCAACAAACGCAATGTCTTAAATTACGTTTGTCAAACATCTAAACTAGTTCATTTGTGTCATCATGCATCAGGCTTGAGCAGGACGGAGCTGTACAGTGTGAGCACACACATCACAAGTGTCTGCGAATCCTTCGTATCTCAGGGTTTGAATGTCCGTGTGTGTATGTGCATATTTGTGCATATGTGGATATATGTAGGAGAGACCATAAACTATGGACTTTGTCATTTACACCGGGTATAAAAAGCCTATTAAGTCATACTCTCCCATCATACATTCCCCTTACAGGCTCCCCGCAGGCAGAGAGGAACGACCACCACAAATCTGTCTTTTTGAAAGATGCTCCAATAAGGAACTTGAAAGGAGCCTATTTTCAATCTCCTCGTGAACATTAACTCACCCATGAGTCAGAAGAGCTACATCAAATGCTGAAGCTATCAGACGTATCACCTATCTAAATTAATGTCCTCATGTGGAAATACTGCAAAACAAATGAAGGTGAACTGCAGAGATTGTGCCTCATTACAAATACCTCCAGAGTGGGTATAAGCAAACGCAAGTCATTGAAAATACAGTAAGAGACCTTTAAACGTGTACCTCTGGGCTAGTTAAGGCACCAGAGTGCAGATAATCAGATATGTTGCCTCTTAATGCAAGTGCATTACACATATCGGAGCGACTAAGTCAAGGTTACATAGGCTCCACCATCTCAAGGCTTACGTTTTAACTACCACATGCTTAGTGTCCCAGGGGCTGGAGTAGATATGCTGTGTATAAGTGATCTAAAGGTTATATCAAATTGCCAATCTGGAAGGGTGTTCTACAGTGGGTTTACCAACATATCTCAGGGTTACAAGCCAGTGAAAACATGTCAAGAATTCAGTCACGAGCATCATTGCTGAAGCTATGCATTAGTTGCACTCTCTGTCTCAATCGCGTTCCCCTGAGCAATCCCTTGTTCCCATGCTCCTCTCTGCCCTTCTCTCGCAGTGTTATTGTTTTTCTCCGTCTCTCATCCCAGTCAGTGGGTCTTGACAGCTCGTCTCAATAACAGTGATTCCTCGAGCGCTGAGCTGCGTTAGGCTGATGGTGCACCAGCAGGTAAAACAGCAGCACAGAGCTTCACCTACCAAAGACTCTTACAACCAGCCCACCCCCCCCCCAAAATACATTTCATTCATTCTTTCATTCAACATTTATTTAGACATGGTGGTCTGATGATAGCAGTTCACTCTCTTGCATGGGTGAACACAGAGCTTTAAAAGCAAAAACATTAAAGTTTATAAATCTTCATGTGAAATATGAGGATGCAATTTAGAAAGGGTTTAAATATGGCACCAAACCAGCATTAAATACAATTTGAAATTTTGCTATTTGGAATATGGCTGCAAATGTACAGTTTTGTCTATATATTAACATGTGAATCATGAATTGTGAAAACAGTGTTCTGCACGAGCACCTACGTGGGTACCCGCAGGTAAAAAAGTGTGTGTAGAATGTCAAAATATTAATAGATTTAAATGTATTTGTAGGGCTAAAACTAAATTAGATGCAGACGAGCCACACGTCCTCTGTTTAAATCTTTTTATTTTCATCTTTACCAGTAACAGATGTCTACAGGTAGGTCTGCAATTGATTTATAGTTAAATGTGCGAGTAAATTACACGTTTTAATAGCTTACAAGCTTTTAATGAAATGCTGGAAA
Organism: Bovichtus variegatus; assembly: GCA_943593645.1. Taxonomy (NCBI): domain Eukaryota; kingdom Metazoa; phylum Chordata; class Actinopteri; order Perciformes; family Bovichtidae; genus Bovichtus; species Bovichtus variegatus. Next base: position 1,092,595 of record CALSCE010009645.1, on the reverse strand, counting down.
AGGGTAAGGATAAGGGTGCTCAATCTGAAGACTCTAGTAGCTCTGGTGCAACTGTGCACTATACTGTGTTACACAAAGAGAATAGGTGGTGATGCAAGACAGGCTGAGGGGGGGGGGGGGGGGGGATAAACTATTGGAAATTGAGACGATAGAGAAAACTTTCAGTTTCATTACAGTAAAGAAAACAGTGCAGGCAGATCACCACACATTTACATAATAAGAATGTAGTGTTTTTAATACCTCTTCCAGTTTTCCATTTCATATTACGTCTGCGCAATTCAACAGTTCCTCCCCAGCAGTTGACATTTGAGGATAAAAATAAAATACAACACAGTAGCGGGCTACAGTGTGGAAGATGGCAATGGCTTCTGGCACGTATTGAAAGTGTAGGGGTCCTGTGCAATGTAGTCTATAAAAAGTGTTTTCTCTTTATCTCTTTCTGTTTGTTCTTGCCTGGTCAACGTCCCTCGTGGGGTTAGCTTGTATCTGCCAGCAGAAACAATGCTTTCAAGGCTGACTTCATTAGATGGACGCCCAGGAGAAAAGCTTTTAAGGCTGCTTTAAAGGAAATGTGTCAAGCAACCCGGCATATGGTGTGTATGCGTTTGTGTGGGTGGGGAGGGGTGTGGAGGTGCATGGGCTAAGGTGTCATGTTCAGTTTCATCAACCAGGCGCTACATTTCAGACACCATGTACTGTGCAATCCAGGGCTCTTTCAGTAACTGCGCAGAAGGAGCAGTGGTTACACAGAGAGAAGCATGCGGTAAGATGCTGAAAGAAAGACGCCATTCGCTGCTCCACCTGGGCATTAGGGGAGGAAAATCCTGATTCTGACGCCAACAAATTTGGACTCTCAAATAGTTGATATCATACAAGTCGCTAGCTTCGTCTGTATTATTTCTGGTGCTGAGCAAGTAGTGCTCAGTGGGTTTATCTTAGATTAGCAGTAAGTCTGAACCAAAACAGTAAAGCTGCGGGTTGTACGAGAAAAACAATCAGTTATAAAATGCTTAACAGGTCTGTCGAGCTGAGGGGACCTGCAGAGCCATGCGATAATTCTCTGTGGGTTTGTCAGTATGAGACCTTTTACATACACTTAGTCATTTCATCCATTGTAAACATTGACATATTGAGTACAGCAGCTTTAAATACACTTTGTGTAACGACCTGTTATAGAAAGTATATGCCGGTAAAATACAGCATGTTAAAATAGTTTTTTGTCTCCAATTATTTCCAATTATTAGTTGAGGGAATGCAGCAGTTCCTCTTTTGGCCACCGAGGGAGCTAAAACTCCTGAAAAAGGAAAAAAAAAACATGATCATATTCACGAGCACGAGCAGCTTGTTCTCATGCTCACGGCCCAAAAAGTACCAGCGATCTATCCTCCTTATCTTTAACTGTGCTCTGTATAAGAGACATACTAGCCCTCCAAACACACATATTGCGATATTCCATGTTCACTGTACTGTGTGACAAGTTCACTGAAACATGCACATGATCCATTTATGGTCCATATTCAGGAGACCAACCTCTGCCAAGTGCAACATGCATGTGTGCACAAACAGGGTTTGTCAGCAGAGCGGGATGAGACAGATGTGAGCTGGGTCTGGACAAATGTATTCTTTTTCTTCAGAGAGAGGAAGGCTTAGTGGGGTTGACTGCAGGGGTTGGTTGCCCCACATCCCACCGGTGCGTTGTGGTGAGGCAGAGGTGGGGCGAGACGTGTTTGGGATGGAATGAGGGGGATGAGGAGAAGAGTTGTCAGAAGCAGATGTGGCCCCCCTCCCCTCCCCTTGCCTAAATAAGTCATGCTCCAAATCCTTTTATCTACACATGCTAACAGGTACTAGTGAGTTCCCCGAGGAGAGAAGTAGAGAGAGAGAAAAAAACCCAGAGAAAGTGAAAGAGAGATTGAGAAAAGACTGTGCCTATCACGGCTGCAAAAGGCTTAAATGAGCTTTTCTCTAGCCAAGGTGTAATTCTGATCAAACTGTGTAGTTCTGATTCTCGGAGGTGACGAAATTGATTAAAAAAACAGGTTAAGCGAAGATGTCTGTGCACTTATTCAAACTATTATGAAAGATGGAGGATAAGGAGCAGAAGCAAACTGGAGTCAGATATCAGAAGTTTTAACGACAGCTTCACAGACTCCAGAGATTTAAAGGATGTGTTTTTTTCCTACGATCCAGCACAGACTCGCATAAAACCTATAGGCTCCAATCAGACACTTCATGCCCCAAACAAAGACACAACCTCACATAGACCCTAAACAGCAATTAAAATGTTACGCAAAATTAACATAATTCACACTTGATCCGACATAATCTGTCACAAAAAAAAAAAAAAGAAACACAAACAAATAACATTCTCGCACACACACCCGACACACACGCTTACGCACACTAACGCTATGTGAACAGGAGTCACTGAGTGTGAAATGGATGCAGCCCCCCAGCCCTGGTGCCATCAGCCTTAGCCAGCTGGCGGTGGTCCCAGCTCTTCCCCTCCACGCCACTGCCTCCCCAAAACCCTGCACGCTTTGATATCAGCCAGCCCCTGGCTACCCAGACATCTGGAAGTTATTATTCAACAGAGCACTCCACAAAGCGCCATTTCCATAATGAAACATCACATTTTGTTTCAGCGCCCTGCTTTCTGCTCCTGCTCGCGTTGCATTCATGTTTGTTCCGATGTGTAGCGTATTTCTGACCTTTGGCCCTGTCGAGCTCTGTAATTGTTCGAATAGCCATTTGACCTTTAACACATTGTTGTTTAATACTGAAGCTCACACCATACTAACCAGTGAATCACTTGAAGGAGCTAAAGTACAATAGGGTGAGAATGAAGGCCAACATATTTAGACCAGAATAACATACTCATATTTACACCCACTCCCACTGTTAGATCCTTTGCTGGCCAATGTCCCACTCCGCCTCCCTATTTGTTGTTGTTAGAATTTGATTTTATTAGACTTTGTGCCATCTCTGTAATGTTCTGGCCATGCACACTACAAAAAAAATAAGCTGATTTTAAATAGTTTTAATTGCTGGCTCTCAAAATCTAAAAACTCAAAATAATTAAACTATTGGAAAAGTTGACACCTTCAATAAATCAAACTAACCTTGCTCACGTCAGAGAGGTTTTGCATCGATTGTATTTTCATCTTTTGCTTACACACACACATCTAACGTTCAGCTCATTACGTGTTATGACTCAAAGTGATGGACGTATAGTTCAAAATGTATTCTGAAATCCATGTAAAATGTTGCCAAAACCTCTGTTTAGTGTCTATCTGGCTAAACACTGAAATAAAGTGACGTTTTGTGAGGGGGTTTGCTGCCCTCAGACCCAGTCTATCTAGTGTCTGCAGCACCTGTCACCCTGAAGCGGAATAAGCATGTAAATAAAATCAATAAGTAAAATAAAAGTCTAATTAAGTCCCAATTAAATGTTTCACGAATTTGTGAAATTGACATCAATTGACGAGAGCATAGAGTTTCTTAATTAATACACAAAATAGTAATGGATGAATTTGTTATTTCTGCAATGTTATATTTTTTTTGGCCACTTGAAGGCAGCAAAAACAAGTAAACACATAACTGACATATCATCTCCTTTTAAGATGAGACGGTGAACTTGTTAACAAACAGTTGCCTATTTACACATCCAGAGCAACGCAAGCGTGCGTTTGGACTCGTGTTTATGGGCCCCTGTTGAAATTTAAGCCCAATATTCACCCCCCCTTTTAACTGTGTATTTAGAGCTTTTTCACTGAAAACAGCAGCTGACCACGATGAGAAGAGTGAGACTGAATAATTATAGCTGTTTTAAGCAATTTCTTTAGAATGCCGTCAATTATTTTCACGCAGTTTTAAGCTGTTGTTTGCCTACCAAGACTTAGTGGATCCTGGATCAGTCATTATGTCTCGTAAGTGACACGCCTGTCTGGATTTGATGTTGTCATTAACTGACTGGCGCACCTCCTGCATGAGATGCCTAGAATTGCACTTGGTAAGTGAACACGCACCCCTAATCGTGTGTGTAGTCGTTACCTAATCTGATCAACACTTGTGCTGATATTGACTATCAGATCTGGCCTCGTGGTTCTGTCGTCATGGGGACGGTTGAGCCCGGGCTGCTCAGTCTTCACCTGACCTCTGACAGCTTTTAAATAGAGGAGAAGGAGTCAAGGACCCCAGGGGTATCCAAGGCGCATGATGTTTTCCAAAAACAGCTTATGACTGAGGGGAATCATGCTCCCCCCCCCGTGGCAGTGTGATTCTATCACTTTCAGCCATGTGCTACTGCTACTTCTTGTTGATCCAGTCTCAGTCTCTCGCTCTCTCTCTCTCGCTCTCTCTCATACCCCAAGGAGTTTTGACCTGATTCTTGGCTGTTGCTATCACCAGACCACTGGAGAAAATTTCATAGGAAGAAAAATAACTCTGGGAGGATAATTGAAATTTGAAGCATGATATTTGCGTGTCTGTGCTTGTGCTCAATAAGAGTAAAACTCACCTCATTTTCATTTAGTTGAGGTGATGGTGGGTCAATTAGGGCCAGTTGGATCACAGTCTCCCAGGCATGTGTGCTTGGACCACCTGCTGTTAGTTTAAACTGGACTGGTTCGTCCAGGCTTGCCCCCTCTCCCTGGGCAAAGATGGATCCATCTGTCCGCACGCTGAAGATAGGATCGCTGCTCTGGAAAACCACAGCCTCATTCCCCATGCAGTCATCGAACTTCACTGTGGACAAGAGATTTGAGACGATTTATCATATTATTCATTAAAGCATAGATTGTGTCGTCATGTAACAGTTGAACTGCTCTTCTCACTCACAGACATGCAAACACACACATAGAGAACACCCGCAGTACACATACCTCAGTATAGGAAGCAGATAGGGACTACCTAGAGAGATCGTATCAATGTGCCCGGTTTGACTCTGGTGCATCTCACCATTTGTCTCCATTAGTTATAGGTCAAAACATCACAAGGATAAGACTCTTGAGGATTGTTCTCTAAAGCTGCTTGTGAAAAAAAACGGCCACAGGATGTGGTGCGCTGTTACTGTGGAGGGGGTGAAACATTGATCTTAAGTAATTGTCTCGTAATTAACTGCTACAATTACAGAGAGGAAGACCTGGTCATAAAACAAATAAAACTGGTTAAGAAATTCATAGCACAAGAGAAACCAAATAACGTACCTACCGAAGCATAACGTTCAAATTATCAGCCCCTTTTGCATATACCGTACATTTATGTTCATAAATAAAATAAAAATAACAGCACTGTCAAAAAATATTGATTGCACTCGCGTTGTGGCATTTCAACGGTATTATGTTTTTTCCTGAGTGACAAAAACGATGCTTTTAGCTTTAAATCTGAAGGCCTAATCGATCTATTTCTAGTCTTTCTCCAGTTATCTCTGGCAGCTCGACTCAGCTCTCAGCCATGAGGTCATGTGCCTTCACCATGATTGCTGCACAGACTGTCCCGTCCTCTTCTCTCTACACTTCGTGCTTTTCATATGTCTTCGGTTTATCTCATCTCAGTATAAACACAAGCACTGCAGTACTTACCACATCACCATCTCGCTGTAAAATATATTTTAAAGGTAATGGCTTGAGGAGGACGGCCAGGTTTATTGCACTCATTTTCTTCAAAATGCAAATTTTACATTGCTGCTAACCCATTTTCTGAAGCTTTCTTTCACACACCCATGGGTTTTTATGTCAGTATACTGTGTAAATGTGCTTGAGGAAACTTAAAACCTGCTAGAGATACGTTACGTGCTATGTCCGCTTACATTTATGTAAAAGTGTTGTTGCTGTCGCGTGGCACTGTAGTCGACAGTGATTGATTTGAACAGTGTGCCTGTGTGTCTTGATTCAGAATTCCGCCGTTTTCTCATACGTTCTCACACCTAATGGCCCAGATCCACTTTTATTCTCCTCATGGGCTCATTGTGTTTGTATGAGAACATAAAAACTTTAAACTAGTGTTTTCACCTTTGTCATTAGTACAGCCCATTTAATACAGTCACACTAAACCAGTCACTGCCAATAACAACTCTTCAGGGAATAGTCTTCCTGCACTTAGAGGGAAAGGCCTGTTAGTAAGTATCTGTACAGTATATATTTAGTCAAGTCAATTTAATAAATAGAACCCGAAAGCACACAAATCACAAAACGATCTTTTTCATTTGTACACCATACGACACCGAATAATAAAGAAACTCCCCCACATGCGTACAGTATGTCTCTGAATTAATGTTTCACAATAACATGAACATATTCATACATATCATGTAAACATTGTGTGTGAACAACACAGCACAGACAGAAATAAGAGTTTTACTCAAACAGAAAATGAAATGACCCAAAAATAGCAATTTGTATGAGCGGGGACTAAATGAAACTTAAGCCTCAATCATCAGAACATCCTTGCACTATACACAACATTTTGATTGGAAGCTGTGGCAAGTGTGCCGCAAATGAGCTTGAAATATAAAAAATGTCCCTATCCACCTCCTTCAAAACTGAACATTACGTATAATACAATAAGTAGGAGATATGCTTCTCCAGCATGGTACACAGCCAGGGAAGTAATCAGAGGAAAAGACACGAAAGAAAATCGTTTTATGCTCTCCAGTGTAGACATTAAATACTTTCTATCGCATTAAGATGGTACTGTATAGTTCAGTATGGAGCCTTCTGCGTTGCCCGTGCACTCTTGTGTCTGATCTCTCATGAGACTTTCACAGAGTTCATGAGAAGATGAAAAGATGAGTCACAGACAAGTGTAGCTCATATTGGCCATATCCTCATCTCCTTACTCCCTCACGGCACCCGCAGCCTTTCCTCTGTTGGATTACAATGTCTAGACGGCATATTGTAACCCTGAGCTGAAGGCCATAACTCACTGCAGTAGCTTCTCTTCCTCTCTTCCCACGTCTCCAACGACAGCTGAAACAAGGCTTCTATTACACAAAGTAAACCGCGAGTAAATCCGGCTTTTTGTTCTGTCTGGACTAAATATGCCTGTGATCCTGTCAGTACCCTTCTCTCTAAGGCTAGATGTCCAGACAGCCACTCAGAGTTGAGTCAGAAGGGACAGCTCATCAACAACACTGAATGTAGCAGGTGCTGCGCAAGTGTCCCGGTCTAGACAGGAGGAGACGGGACATATGAGATGGATTACATCAACACGAAAGGCAGAAAAGCCTCTGCTGTTTATCAAATTGTTTTTTGTCTTTGCGGAGCTGACCATTTCACAGACTGTTTCGCCGTTTGTCACATTGTCTTTCATTTCGTCTCATCCTATCTCATCTCTTTTACCATTACTTTTGCAGATTCTCAAAGATTCAATTTGGAAGGTGGGGGCGCGACAATAACAAACACACCAGTTGGCAAACATGGATCCGTGCAAATAGAGTTTTGGAAGACTGCCTGATTATAAAATAATAGGAGAGCCAAAAATCTAACTCAAAGCATGCTTTATTTAATTTCTAAGTCCTTGTATCTGTGAAACAGTCTTAACAGTGCGAAAAAAACAAAATCAGCAGGTGGTCCTGTTGTCCCTTCTCTCACTGTCCTCATATTATGTTCTCGTCTCTCTCTGAGCTAGGCACGCACCCACCAGTGCAGCAGTGTTGCGGTCATGGCTGCTAGAGGCTTGTAGGCCGAAGCCCCACACTAAGGGGAAGGGTAGTCAAAGGGGGGGGGTGTTCAACCGCATTAAAGAAATCCGTTGCTGCAGTGGTTAGGACCTCATGGCGATAACGTCCTGGGTTCAAACATGTGTGTGAATGGTTGTGTGACTATATGTGACAGCTCTCTGATGGACCGGGGACCTGCCCAGGGTGTGGACTTACATATAAACCTGTGTCAAAGTTAAGACATAAAGCCTGTATCCCATTTTATTTTTCAATTCTTTACTTTTTTTTTTCTGCTCAGAGGCACTAATGGTGATGGCCAGAACTACTGCAGGGTCGCCTAAAGCTAAGATCTCTATTGTGGTGATTTAATATGCTGCTTACTATTTGTTTATTGGTAAAAAAAAAAAAAAAAAGAAAAAAAAAAAAAAAAAAAAAGAGAAATCTTTAAGGGAAAATCGGTAAAAGAAACGATTGATGGGCCAATAAATACTGAGGTAAGTAGTAGATAATATGCTGCAGGTGTAAAACTGTATAATCAGTCCCTGTGTGTGTATGTAGGCATTTATTCTCTATGATTGGCTGCACGTCTCAACAATGACAAGCTGAACTAACTGCACCAATACCCACACACAAATGGAGTGACAGGCTGCGCAAAGAGTACCCAGAGGGTCTTGTTCTTGCACCAATTAAAGAAAAAGGAAAAGACGATGCCAATTTTACTCCTCCATCAACACACACACACA